>VFFE01009212.1:966473-1002721 GCA_008921705.1 Burhinus oedicnemus | reverse complement strand
GTTACCCACCCTTTGGTGGGTTTTGGTTTGTCTCTAGTGAAATCTCACACTGAACCGCATTCAAGGGGTGGCACCAGGGGCGGGTGTTCAGGAGATGGCAGCGGGAGCCAAGGCAGCCTCATGCCAACGTCCTGACCATTGCTTTCTCACGCTGCACGGATTCATTAAATGCATTAAATATATTTAAATGGCATTTCATACTGGCTCCCACTAGCATGATGGAGACCAGAAGGAAGACCAGGCCCCAGAAAGGAAAACCAAAGTCAAGTTCTGACATTGCTATTTGAAGCTAATTGTATTTTATAACTTTTACTTTAAGCAACTGCTTCTCAACAGTGCAGTATGTATCCACTGGCACGCTCAAACCTGTGCGTATTTTCCAAAGTATGTGTATGACTGGAGGAGAGAAAGATTTACTGCCATTGAGACATAATATTTAATAAGACTGTGAAATACAGTTCTTTATTGCCCATGTGTTGGGATAAACACACATAGCAATTACTTTTTATTATTGACTAATCACCAGAGTACACCTGCATTAATGGTTAGCTGTAAATACATTTACCCCTATTAGTCAGAGGAAGGAAGGACGACTAGTCAATTGGCTTGTCTGAAGCAAAATGAGACACAACACTGAAGTCCCTCTTCTAAGTGACAGAATCACAGAATCACCGGGGTTGGAAGGAACCTCTGGAGATCATCTAGTCCAACCCAGAGCAGGGTCACCTAGAGCAGGTTGCACAGGACGGCGTCCAGGTGGGTTTGAATGTCTCCAGAGTTGGAGACTCCACCACCTCTCTGGGCAGCCTCTTCCAGTGCTCTGTCACCCTCAAAGGAACGAAGTTCCTCCTCATGTTCAGATGGAACTTGCTATGGTCAAGTTTGTGCCCGTTACCTCTTGTCCTGTCACTGGGCACCACTGAAAAAAGACTGGTCCCATCCTCCCAGAAATACTTAAATACTTCAAGTATTTGTACGCATGGATGAGATCCCCTCTGAGCATTCTCTTCTCCAGACTAAAAAGAGCCAAGTCCCTCAGCCTTTCTTCATCAGAAAGATGTTCCAGTCCATTCAGTCCACTTTATTTTTGGCTTATTTTCTGCTCTCCTCACCATTTCACCATGGCCAGAGCTTCTCAGGGCAGGCAGCTCATCCACAAGGTCCCTGCAAGAACCGCTGTGCTACACGCTGCAGCCTTACCACCAAGGACTTCTCATGTTTTGTTTCACACACCCCAAAGGCCAGCCAGGGGCGGCTGCAGGTGTGTGGAAAACAGAAGAGTAAGGAGCATGGTGTACAAAATGACCTTTCGAGAAAAAGGATCGCAGTGATAAAACTTGAAACTGGTTTATTTTCAGTCTCTGCCTGAAAAGCAATGGGGTAGGCATTCCTCTTTTCTCTTCAAAAAGCCGAACACAGTTACACCTCTTCTCACACAAATGAGCAGTACGGCTAACAGCTCAAAAGTAAGTTTGCACTGACCTTTACTCACCGTGGTCTCAGGTTAATGGTTTGTAAATAAAGAAGCTGTGTTCAACACAGGTTTCCCAGACAGAGACGCGAGGGACCCTGGCAATACTTGCACGTTGCCCTGTTTCCCGTACATCTGGCTAAATGCAGACATCTGCCTTTCAGCTAGACGCGGTATGCTCCTCTCATTGTCAATCTAGACAATTACGTCCAAGATGCATTTTATCTTACCCTCAAACAGAAATCTGAAGTGGGTCAGATGAGGTTTCCAAGTCTTTCCTTGGACTGAGAGGGATTTCAGACATCTGCATCTATGCTTGTCTCTTTACACTGGAGATTCAAAAGCTGGACGAACAGACTCTCCTCCAGGACATACTTCAGTTTGCTTGCAATTATTTTTGTATTCTCAGGTTTTAATGAATCTTTATATTGCCTACCTTACTTTAAAAAGAGGAGGTAAGCCTTAAGTATCACCTGTAAAGGTGATACAGAAATGACATGGTACAGTTCTCACCCTAAATCCTTTTTCTCTGATCCCAGCTGCAAAGACTGGAAAAAAACATCATCATTTTTCACAGCTGCAGGCTCTTTTCTTCCCAAAAATCATCAAATACAAGTAAATTTGCAGAAGCCACTTGAAACAAAGGAAGCCAATCGGTGAAAGCCAGATGAAGCTATTTAGAAAAGTTGTCCAAGCAGACGACTTGAGCTCTGCCAAGTAGCGAGGATCCTTGTGCCTCCCTTTGGTGACCGAAAAGCAGAGTCTGAACTGCGGTGGCTGTCCCGTTATAAGGTCGGATGCGCCTCCTCAGCTAACTTTTGGCCTCCTGCGTCCAACCCCACAGACAGTGCTTGCTGTTTCTTTACTTACGTGCACACACACGTAATCAACTGCTCCTTTCAATGCAAACACGGTGTCAGTCACATCTCAGATGCCCTCTGGGTACTAAGACAGCACACATCCTCCATGGTTTCATCCCGACTCTCCTACAGGACTCCAGAATATGGGATAGCTGTGATGTTATGACAGTCAGGCTGCCAAGTCTAACAGTTGTTTTCTGCTTGAAATAGAAGAACGCCTTGATACTCTTCTAGTCTCAGTTTTATCTCCCAAGACAATTGAAGTAACTGACAATTCAGCCTTTAAGCACAGGCAGACTTTGCCAGATACCTTGTTCTGCAGGAACACAGGGCTGAGAAAGAACCCGTAAATCCAGTCCACCCCTCCACCATCACCTATTAACACAGACGTAAGCATTTCCCCAGATTGCACATACCTGAACTGATAATCTGAGCAAAGCAGTACAGTGTTTCAAGACACTGTATCAGTAATAATGGATTTTTTTCAACCAGCTGAAGTTCTAACAATTATTTTCAGCAAGTTCTTTACTGATTGTCCACCATCCAATGCAATTGCGAACGCTATGGCTTGACATGGTACACTTGTTATAATGAAGAGAATTGCTGGTGTGAGTCTTTTGTCAGCTATGAGCTATATCCCAGTATCACCCTGTCAAGCAAACTAAATATTTACACTTAATTCATTCAATCTCTTGGACAAATACACATGCTATTTTTAACTAACCAGCTAAATAGGAGTAAATCTTACATGTTTACCTCTGAGAGTTGTGCCAACAGTGGTTCAAAGGTGGTAAGACATGTCAGTGGCTGTGGTGTACAATGGTGAGCAGCAGGACGTTGTTTTTCTTCTTAGGGAGTCTTGTTTGGGTTATTGATTTGAGAGTCTGTACCGCAGACTGCACAATTGTCCTGTGGCTGATGGTTTGGTCCCAGGATGACTACAGCTGGCCTTTACACTCATCCATACCCAGACTCTACTATGCTTACCATTTCACACAGAGGTGTGGCAAAGCACAGGATCTCACCCCATACAACAATTTCAACCTGGCAGTCTAAGTACTTTTCTGCCTACAAAGTCCTACACCTTTTCCAGTTTACCAATCCAGTTTAACTCTTCTACAAAATTCTGGTAGGGCTAAATCATCTCATGTTTCTCTTTTTAGACAACATTTGCTTGTCCTATTTCTGCAGCTGCTACCTGGTAACTTGGTGGTCTTCCCTTTAACAACAACATCGTCCTCCTGTGAGTCTTATACAATGTATGAAAGCTGAAAAAGAAAAGTCTGAGTAGCACATACTCTGTATTTCAGAATACTGAGTGGCACTCTTCAAAGCGCAACCATAAGGTCTGTCCAAAGTCAAAAATTACGAGAGGAATATAAACTTTTACATTTTCAGGAGTCTATCTGCATTCCCAGTAGCGTCTTTATATTATGAAAATCCACAGTAGCTCACTGTTTCTCAATTTCCAGTTTTGGCCAAGAGCAGTTTCAGAGAAGTTTATGGCCAACTCACTTTTCAGTCCAGGTATAATTTTATTTCGGTTCTGCAGAAGCACACAGCAGCAGACATCGCTTATCTGCAGTTCTCCCTCCCTCTCTTCCGATGCCTTTCTCACAACAACTTTGGATGCAGGACCATTACACTGCTGCTGTGACTCAACACCAACAAATCATCGGGTCTTGCTTTGTTCCCCCCCAACTGATGAGTCCCAAGATATTGGCTGTACAAGCTACACGTCAGCCTTTCTTCCCAGGAGACTGATAATAAAAGTTATCTTGGCTTCAGCAGCTCGAGCAGGTCCAGTTTATCCACACTTGACCAAAGAGCCTCTGGCCTGAAGAACCATGACCCCAAGCTCCCTCCCTAGCTCCAGTGCCAACACAAAGCTCAAGGAACTCAGCTGCATACCAGGAAATTTTTTCAGCAGCAAGAAAAGAAAGCAATATCCAGCCAGCATATTGATTCCACTGCTGCTCTGCAGCAAACACCCCAACCCATGGCTACAGGCACTTCTGCGACACCTTGCCAAGCGATGGGGAGGGTGGGGGAGAGGCAGGGGTAGACCTATGTAAGAGCGGATCCACCAGCCACACTCTTGCACCTTCGCTGGCCCGAGCTCAAATCCTCACTCAACAGCAGTAAACAGGAAGCCAGCGCTGAACTCCATGACACGTATGTACACCCCAAGCAACCTCCTAAACTTCCACCTCCTGCAAATACAGCTGTCAACATCTGTGAAGAGAGTATCTATACCTGTAAGGAAGGGAGTCAGGGCTGCACCTTACTGGTGACCAGAGCTCCCCAAGCTGAACACACTTCTGTCCTGGGAAGGGCAGCACCCTAAGGATTATGTAAATTGCAGGCAGGGTTTTACAATAGAAAAGCTGATTTGTATATTCCATCGCGGCTAAAACCAAGGAAAATTTTTTTAATATATTAAATCATGTCCCATATGAAACAGATTTCCACCTGGGGAGGCAGAAAAGCACCTCCAGGTACTACCAAGCTACTCATCACCACCCCTCCTCACCGCTTCAGCTGTGCCACTGCTGATCTGGTTGTAAGGTCCAGCCTCAATGCCAATTTATCCGTGTAGGTCTAGATGCAATGCTGTGAATACTGGACTGCAGTACTTTTGGAAGCATCGAGCAGAACAAGAATTATGCTAAGACCTAAAAATCTGGGAGAAGGCAGGACCGAAGACATCACTCCAAATCAATAAAACAAGTTGTTGCCATGAAAAGTGGCTTTAAGACCTTACTACAGCTTTTAACTACCTTTCCCGTAAAGAGCTTAGTACAGTAAATGTGAGTAAGCAAATATTAAAAATAGCTAAGCAAGGACACTCTTGTTCAATTGCTTTTAGCACTGACTCAAACGCGTATGACTCACCCCAAGTACCTCCTGCTGTATCTACTTTTCCAGTGCGGACTGTAACATCTCTTACTTTACATACTGGACAACACCACTGCCCATCTCGAGACCTCTGGGACAGACAGGTCACGTGTGTCAATACCCACCACTACAGTTTCATAAGAATTTTTCTACACGTTCTTTCAACTTTCAATGATCATTTCTAAGTAAATGATTCACAGGATTACACTACAACAGACTGAAAGCCGACATTAAAAAGGACTAGAAATTAAGGAGTTGTCATGCTTAAATCACTCTCAAAAATTTTGACAGGCAATTACCAAGCATCTTGCTTCAGAAAATACTTTCTTACCCTCTTTCCCTCCTAGCTGCAGCGGTGCTGAGTTACTGAGTCACCCTCCAACAAGATCATCCTTATAGAAATCTGCATCTTGTGTAGACAGGCTTTCTGAATGCAGTACTTCTGCCGTTCTTTGTTCAAACCACGCAAAAAATCAGAGAAAAACCCTTCTAAAGCAATTTGTAGTCTTATTTACTGGAGTTTACAGGAACTAGTCATCGCATATAGGGAATTTCCACATAGTTAAGTTTGTAACTCTTATACTTCAACTGTACATTTACGATCAAAACATCAGAGGAGAACGGAAAAGCCATTACAAAACCTTCACAATGTACAATTTAATCAAGACTAATCAAGGTAATCAGATACCAATTACAATCTGTTTAATACTACATACACACTATAGGTGGCAATATGTGATCCTGGACATTTTATATATGTAACTACTCCTGCAGAACTATTTATGTGCTTAAAAATCGTGTATACCAACATCTTTGGCAGATGTGCAACAATATCCCCTGACCCAAAGGACTTAATTTTGACACTCATGCCTTAAAAGAGATTATAAAGAAAATTACAAAGACAAGAAGAGAGAGATTCCAGTGGTAGCAAAGCAACATCATATGGTTAATCTGCATATGTATCTGCCACAAGTTATGTCAAGTTTTTGTTATATCTTCATTTCTGACTGGGAAAATAACAACTGTCAAGTTTCTTTTGGGGTTGAGTGGCTTTTTTGGACATCAAGGGAAAAGAAAATGCAGGACAAGACTCTCTAACCCGAAACGCTTAAGAGAAACACTTGATATTTTAGGGAAGTCCCAAGTTGTTGTGTACTACCTATTTTATTAGGTAACTTATGCATGAATTATTCATAGTAACTTTCTCTATTATGTTGAGCCAGCCTTAAAAATGATCCCTTTCTGCTCTTCTTTGCCAGGAAAAGCATTACATGACTAGTTTGGGGGATGTTTTCAGCATAACTCTGAAGAAAGAGACGATAGATACACATTATGCCCAGACTGACCCATTTGCTTATTATCAAACATTTGCCTGCTTCTAAAACTAACAAAAACTAGCAGTAATAAAGTTCGAGCTCGAACTGTCAAGTCAGAAAAACAGGAACTGTGCTCTAGAAATGGGGTTTCGTATTTCCCCTTTTGAACTTGATACCAAAACTAACAATATATTTTGCGTCTAAGAGACCATGAGACACCAAATCTTCTGAATTGGGGGGGGGGGGAAGGTTAACTTAAAATCAATTATTTGCCACAAAGACTTGGTTCTAACTTCAACTAAACAGTGAGATTAGCTTCACACACTGCGTGCTCCTTTTGGTAATTCTACGAATGAGAAAACCCAGAAGAGTGAATACAGCTGAAAAGGAACGGCTACCAGAGAGGTCCTCCCGTGAAACCCCACCGCCGGGAAATTAGGAAAGACAGAGGAAAAAACAAAAGAAGGAGAGAGGCAAGTCTGAGGAACTTTAAATCACACCTCTCCCCTGTTTTTACACACTGTGATGAAACTGGATGTTTTACAATTACAATTCCAAAGCCTGGATTTCTAAACTAAGAACTATGGAGAAAAGGAACTTTTAAAAAGCAGATGGGCATTTCATGCTTAGCTCCAGGTCTGCAGCCAGAGAATTTGCAAATACCACAGGGCAGCTATTCTGGGCAATAAATACTTAACTGGAGTGGGCAATACTTCCTCCAAATAATCCTAAAGAGAAAAAAAAAAAAATCTTTGGGGAGCAAAACTGCCTGTCAAAGCACATGCACTTCTGTAGAAAATAATGGAAATTAAAACCATTAGGTGTACCGTGCGGACACTGACTGCCGAGTACACAGTCTGTTAGCTGAGCAGTCTAAGATGGCTACTAAAGCCTTAGCTCTAAATACCCTTAACCATAAAAGTACTTCCTTTTTTCCGTCCTTAAAAGCAACTTAGAAATTTAATCGCAAGTTAACATGCAGGAATCTTAACAACAAAACTTCTTTCAGATTTCACTGTGCTGTCGGTTTCTCCTAACATACAAACATCCCCAGTCTTAAACTGTTCAGCCCCTGCAAAAATTAGGATTACCACGTCAGGCATTCCTCATCATTTACAGAAGCCCCATGGATTTTAGGGAGACGAGGAGCTTCACTCCAAACCACTGCCCTAAGTTACTGTAATTGCCAGAAGGCTGTTATCCCATGAAAAACCGACTCAAACTTAAAATGCATAAACACATTAAAAAAACTGTAATGCTTGACTAGTTTCAGAATTTAAAGACCAGTCAAAAAAACTATTGATTTGTAACCTAACATATTGAAAGAATATTTTAGTAAACATGGAACAATTAGTTACATTAAGCAGATCTCTGTATTGAAAGGTTAACCACTGACTTCAGAGAAAACTCACAGAAATTAGTTACAAGTGAACTCCACAATTATTTTTTTTTTAGAAACACTGTGTAATATTAATCTCTTAATCTCTTTTGAAAATTTGAAAGTCTAGTGGAACGAGACACGCAGAAAACACTCTCAAGAGTAAATTCATCTGAATTTAAGCAAAAAAGGCCACGAGCCTTTTCCACAAAATCTCCATGAGTAGCATTCAATTCTTAACAACTGCAAAGAGAGAGAAATCTGCGTGCCACTATCTCCTCATCAATCACAGCAAGGAAGCAAAAGTACACTGAGAGATTCGAGAGATTCAGAAAAACTGCTCTGTATTTTTTTTTCTTTGATGATAACAGAAGACTTGATTTGTTAAGTGTTAAACACATCAGAAATACCATACCACTTTTTTTTTTTGTCTCAAGAAATTCTGAGCACTAATGGATTTTGACCAGAAGTCACTGAAATCAGGGCAAAGGACTTCATTTAGGCTGCTTTAAACTGTTTTCTGCTACTTATCATCACATACTTAACACAGACTCTTGAAAAATACTTTTGACAAAAACTCTGAGAGCGCCACCCTGCCATGTTAGCTCTCAACTGAGAATTACAGAAGCCAAACCCACCATTTTTAAATCTTGTAGATTCTCTTCTGTTTACTGTAACAAGAGCAAACAGATGCAGCAATGGAAACAGAATGAGTATACCAGGTATTCCAACAACAAGCTATTCCTTATCAGTTTTTAATCATTCACTTCTTTTTCTTAGAGGACTGAAACACACAAATTTAATCTGGCAATAAAACCAACTACAGAATTAAATTAAAACTGGCCATATTGAGGTGTTAATTTTATTAAACCACAGCTTCTGTGTCACAGAATGGCTGAGGCGGGAGGGGACCTCTTGAGATCGTCTTCTCCAAGCCCTGCTCAGGCAGGGGCAGCTGGAGCAGGCTGCCCGGGACGTCCCCCGTCGGGTTGTTAATCTCCCCGCAGACAGAGATTCTGCAACACCTCCGGGCAGCCTTGTCCAGTCTTCCACCACCCTCACAGTTCTAAACTGTTACAGGGAAGATGCTCCAGCCTCTTAATCATGAGAGAGCTGTTTGGTATACAAACGAAAAGTGTTATTTGTTTTCTTAAGCGTAAGATGACATTTTGCCTTATAGAAAACAAATCAGGATCAAATTACAACTTTTCTTTTCCTACATCCAGGGCCTTTGACTTAGAACAAGACCACAGCTGTAAAATCATAATATGAAAGAGAAAAAAACCACAGAATTATTGCAAAATTAATTGAACTGAGCCCCTCCTCCCTCTCCCCCTTATATTACTCATGCTCACACATGAAAAAAACACCAGATAATTTTTTAAGGTCACAGCTTCTGGAAATGAACAGGATCAACTGCAAATCAAACCAGGAAGATACACCTCAGCTGGAAACTAAGAAAACTTGATGCGGGACTCAGTATGCAAAACCAAGACAGAACTCTACACCAGCATTCCCAAGTCATCCATTTATTGCAGAACGCTTACTACTGAAGAACACCCATCCCACTAGGCTTCTCCATATCCCTTGACTTCTCAGGTCAAATTCCCAATAAGGTACCTTCTCCTCCTACCCCTTTAAAAGACATTTTTTAGCTCACCCCTAATTACGGATGAGGCTGAGACAGACGGGGGAAAGGGAAGTTTGCTGATGACACAAAACCAGGAGGGGTGGCTGACACAGCGGAAGGCTGTGCTGCCATTCAGCGAGACCTGGACAGGCTGGAGAGATGGGAGGAGAGGAACCTCATGAAGTTCAACAAGGGCAAGTGTGGGGTCCTGCACCTGGGGAGGAATAACCCCCTGCACCAGTACAGGTTAGGGGCTGACCTGCTGGAAAGCAGCTCTGTGGGAAGGGACCTGGGAGTCCTGGTGGACAACAGGATGACCATGAGGCAGCAATGTGCCCTTGGGGCCAAGAAGGCCAATGGCATCCTGGGGTGCATCAAGAAGACTTTGTGGCAATTAGGTCGCTGGAGGTCATCTTCCCCCTCTACTCTGCCCTGGTGAGGCCTCATCTGGAGTCCTGTGTCCAGTTCTGGGCTCCCCAGTTCAAGGAGGACAGGGAACTGCTGGAGAGGGGACAGCAGAGGGCTACAAAGATGATGAGGGGGCTGGAACAGCTTTCTGATGAGGAAAGGCTGAGGGACTTGGGTCTCTTTAGTCTGGAGAAGAGAAGACTGAGGGGGGATCTCATCAATGCTTATAAATACTTAAAGGGAGGGTGCCGGGAGGATGGGACCAGTCTTTCTGCAGTGGTGCCCAGTGATAGGACAAGAGGTAACGGGCACAAACTTGAACATAGGAAGTTCCATCTGAACATGAGGAGGAACTTCTTTCCTTTGAGGGTGACAGAGCACTGGAAGAGGCTGCCCAGAGAGGTGGTGGAGTCTCCGACTCTGGAGACATTCAGAACCCGCCCGGATGCCATCCTGTGCAACCTGCTCTAGGTGACCCTGCTCTGGCAGGGGGGTTGGACTAGATGATCTCCAGAGGTCCCTTCCAACCCCACTGATTCTGTGAAAGGGAATTACCCCATTTTAGCACATTTTCTAATGGGATGTTCATGGAGTAGACTGCTTACTGCTCTACAGAACTATGCCATATTACCTACCCTTAAGAAGAGTTTGACTCTAAAGTCCTGAAAAATTAATCTGTATTAACATAGAGATATAACATACTAAGCTTCTTCTTAAGCCTTTGGTTGGGGCTCAGCAAATTATCTGTCAGTGTTTGCAGGCTGTGCTCCCTCTATGAGTATACACCATGAGATGCCCCACTAAAACCAGCAGAATAGTTGTGGTTGGAGGTGTTCAAAGCCAGCTTGGACGGGGCTTGGAGCAACCTGGTCTAGTGGGAGGTGTCCCTGCCCATGGCAGGGGGGTTGGAACTAGATGAGCTTTAAGGTCCCTTCCAACTGTAACCATTCTGTGATTCTATGATTTGTTTACAAGACTGGGATCATTATGTCAGTCTTGCCAGCTAATTAAACTACTCTCAACTTTCCCCATCTCTGAAACTGCGTAACAATAGGTTTTGAAAATCAAACACCTTGAAATGGTCCGGGAAAGCTGCTGATCTCCACTGCTTTTAAACACTTCTAAACTGTATATGACAGAGGATTTTCTTTTAAAGTAGAATTCAGTCATTAGGACATACTCTAAAACACTCTTTACATTACTTTGGCTGTGAGCAGACATACACTGTTTGCACAGGCAGCAGAGCCTAGTGAAGATGTTACTGTTTTACTGGTGGTTACCAGTCTTTGCTGGCAAAAAAAAAGGAAGCGGCCGTGGTTCAGCAGCGGGGAGGGTGGCAGTAACCTTCCAACAGAAAGGGAGTGGTAAACACCTCGAGGATGGTACATCTCAAGTGGTCGTGTGCATACGTGCAAGCTGTCTTGGCCTTGAATACAGAACTAGCGTTGATTAAATTGCTTCAAAAACGTGAGTTGAAATGTTGGTAAATCTTATTTCCAGCCAGAGCCGTGCAAAAAAGTTGCAGCTGTAACACAAACCTTTGCCATCTTCAGCAAAATTATCAGGAAAAGACAGCGGTTTGCATCTCAGCTGTGTTTTAAAGCTTGAACTCACCACAAAGCTTGGGACACATTAAGCTCTTTATGTAATTACTCAGCTTCACTGATATGCACTGATTTGTCTGTGCAACACTGAACTTGCAGGGAATGCTAAAGACAAATGGGAGTTAGCAGCAGATATGTACACAAACAAACACAGCAGTTTACATTAACTGCTAATTAAACTTTATCAAGCAGTTAAGTAACAAAGATACAATGGACTGAAAAAGTCCTAAGGAATTTGCTCATCAGAGAAAGCAGGAAACAATCTCAAGGCACGCAACGAGGTTGTGCCAACATAGCAGAGGTGAAGGTAACGCGTGATCCAGACTTCTCTCCCTAAAGAGGCAGAGTCCTATAAATCTATATTTATAGGTTGACAGGTCCTGCCCTTGCTACGTAAAATTAATTCTCCAAGTATATGGAGCGAGAGGGTGGTTCTATATAAATGCTTCTTTGCACGCTAGATGACACACAAAGCACGTCAATAGGTATATGCTGTGGTGCAAGTCAGGTCTAGAGAAAACTATTTCGTGTACGCTGGGCCGTATGAAGAAATTAAACTGCTCCCACTCAAAAGCACATTGGCATTTCTTAGGCAGGATTTTCACAACAGTGTCCAAGTTCACACATCCCTGCGGAGAGCCGGGGAGGGAGGTAATGATAAGTCTTCTGAGCTGGAAGAGGTATCCATCAGAGCACGCTAGCTGCTCAACAGAAGGGGTGACATGCCACAACAGAAGTGCCTTGAGATAGTGCTGCTGTGGTCTGCACCGTGAAACCATGGCCTTGCCGATACCCCAGCAGCACTGCTTACCTCCTCCCTCCACACACACACCGTAAGCTGAGAAAAATGCGGGCTCATTTTTCACTTAATTCGACAGCTAACTTGTAAGAACACAGTGTGATTAAACCTGGAGATACCACATACTTTTATTGCAAGGTAAACTTTCAGTCAATGCCAATAAAGGGCAAACAGTTAATCTGTACACAGCCAAGCAAATGTGACCAGCATCTTAGCTTTTACTTGTTTAAGGTTGTGCTGGCATATACTTGAGTATTCAGGATTTAAAAGGTGCCTTTTTTTAAAAAAAGCAAGCCCTCTGTTTGCTGATGTATCTTGCTTATATAGATGTAACTTGGCTGTGTTGTAAGTCACATGTACAGGAAGCTGAAAGGACTGTAAAACCCGTCTTTTTTCTTTTTTTTTTTTTTTTTTTTTTTTTTTTTTTTAACTTGGCAAAAAATAGCTGTTGTTCTTTTGTAAAAATGAAGCTAAGTCAGCTATCCCTATATGTCCTTTCACTTACCATTTGTGGCTTTGACAGTGAAATGAAACCCACATTCTCCTGTATTAATCAATTCCACACTCTTATAAGAAAGGTGTTCATATCCATGAATTTCTACTAAAATAAGTCCTGGTATAAAACAACACAAGCTGATTTTTTTCCAGGTGATGCTGGTGGTAAGACAAAGGCTTCCGGGTGAGAATCCCAGTGGGCAATGCTCACGCCAGCAACTTGCATCTACCTACAACACGTTCGTCAGGCTATGGGGGCTTATTCCCTACCATCAATAAACACAACCTCTATGTTCCCTTCATGAGGACGATGATACAGCAGCATGAACACAAGTGGAGGTTTTCTCGGCAATGAACAGTTGTGACCCTTCAAAAAAAAAAAAAAAAAGGCTCGGACAGGCTTCTTTTCTCTGACTATACCAGCACTTTCCAGAATCTGGATGAACTCTTGACTATTCCCTGTCTTTAAGGGACAGAGTTATTAAGAGACTTTCTAAAAATCAATACACAGAAGTCAAATAAAAGACATTTAAGCCATTCTCTGCCTAAGCCAGGCACTGATGTTTCTAATAGAAAATCAGCCAGAAAAGTCACGAGGTTATAACACCATTTCAGAAGAACATGATGTCCATTACAGCCCATAGACCACTCAAATAGACTTTATCATTAGATGCAGTGGACGGCAGCAAGTGCTAAGTTTTGAAATTGCAGCTGTTACTTCAATAATGAGGTCAAATGCACCCTTCTCCTCCTTAGCTTAAGTCCTAAGAAAAGAAAGAACAAGAAAGAAGGGGAGAAGATTCAAATAAGGAAAAAAAATACAGTTTAATTCAAATGCAACACAAAGCA
The DNA here is from genome assembly GCA_008921705.1 of Burhinus oedicnemus. NCBI lineage: Eukaryota > Metazoa > Chordata > Aves > Charadriiformes > Burhinidae > Burhinus > Burhinus oedicnemus. Next base: position 989,013 of record VFFE01009212.1, on the reverse strand, counting down.
ACAGCAGGAAAAAGCAAAAAGGCAAACAGTAAATTTGTAATCTTTTGTTTTCAGAGGAGATGGTAACTCCCGTAGAACAGAGTGCTCCAACAGAGGTTACAGAGCTGGAAAGGGTGACAACAGAGGCTCATACATACAGCTCAGGCTCACTGATTTAACTGTCTGGTTTCTTTTGAACTTTTAAACTCTCTAAATAGACGGGCGCTGGCAATTTCAAAATTATTAGCATCTGTTTTGCCATACTTTGAGGAAAAGTGAAATACAGAAGTGTTCAGGAAGTGAAAGGTTATTTCTTGTGCATCTTCAGTAAACACGAAAGACACTGAGCGTACAAGAAAACCATATAAAGTGAACTCCAAATGTCAGCTTATAGTTGTTGATCAAAAAACTCAGAACTGAGGGTGGCCACACTTTCTTTCCATGCAGGAGGCCACCAGCTTGAGTTAAGAGGCACGAGCTTGACATCCTAGGGGAACAAAAAAAAACCAAAAAAAACCCCAAAACACAACCCGTGCAAAATAGCAGATTTAAATATAAAAGACTGAGCCTAATGCAACACTTAAGCTAGATGTTATCTTTTACACTTCCCCGCCACCCCTCCCTTAAACATCTAATGCCCTACAAACTAATAGAGCTTTATAAAAAAAAATTTACTCTGGCAAAATCCAGAGGAGTGCAGAGAGGTATTTATGGACAGCAAGCAACAGGAAGTTATTTAGACTGTACAAGTGCCAAGGCTTTTAAGGTTTGTTTGGCTTAATGTATCTCTTTGTGCGGGTAGTGCCTCAAAACGAGTGTAAAAGTTAGTTCTGCCAAACTAATTTCCTGAAAAACTGAGTCCACACACAAACAAATTTCTTGCAAGTGTTCCCTCACTCCCCTGTCCAAGTCACAGACCTAGCATGATCTGCTTCATTTTCCTTATCTAAAAACGCAGAAGGCTTAGATCTGTCCTTCCTCCTGACATGAAAGGTGTACGGATTTTTTCCGGAACTGCCGTGTCCTGCACAGCCCTCGGCACAGTAGCTCTCACAACAGATCTAGGTACAACCTCCTAGGTTCAACAAGAATTTTTTTCCTGTTCCAAATAGCATGAGGCAGTATTACCTCACTCTAAACTTCCAGCCAGTAAAATTAAGGTTGTTTAAAAGATCTGAAGTGGAAGACCAACAAAGTTACTTTGACAGAATACGTCCCAGATTGAAGGGTAATTACTGAGAGTACTACTAATAAAATTAACTATTTCAATACCCTGCTAAATTCCAACTAGGCCACTTGATGGGCAATCCAGACTCCGCTCAGTCTTCGGGTAGCTGGAAATGGCAGGGAACGAAACACTCAAGGGACAGCTTAAACAGCACCTGGTGTCCAAAACTGCTAAAAACTTGCATTCTATTCACATCTAGGTGCCTCGACAGCCAGGGCCCCTCTCAGATCCACTCTGCAAACAAGGGAGACAGCGTATCACAGTCTGAGGAACGTGCAAATTTTCCTTTAGGAGTTTTCTCCTGGAAGTATGAATAGCAGTTCTCACTTACATTTTGTGTTCAAAGGGAATTAAGCCTTTGAGGACAGGGGAGGGAACGCAGCACTGCCAGGAGAGAGTGCAGGAGAAACAGACTGAAAGGACAGACAGGTTGTTTACCCAGAGTCAAGCACTGGCCAGTGACACGGCTGAAATTAAAACACCCCAAGGCTTCTGAACCCATGGAATGCTGCATTATATGCTTATCCCCCTGCAGACTGACTCCTTGTCTTTGTGAACCTTCCTGTCCCCTCCTCCAGTACGCACGCAAGCAACATAAGTCTTGACTCATGGTAAATCCTACACACTTCAGAAGTCAGAGAATACAGCATTAAAAACTGAAGTTACTCGATTTACTAGCAGACCCTCCTTTATGAAGCAGACCAGCTGCAAAGGAGCAGAAGTCCAAAATACGTCACAGAGCAAAGCTACCAGATACGTGCATTTATGATGGATGAGTTTCTTGAAGCCAGTCGCCTTGTAAAAGCTTGTTCTTTACTAGCAAGCCCTTTCTGCTACTTTAGGAGCTCCATAGCTACAGCAGAACAGTGACGTGGTATTTCTGGAAGACGGTTTGTTTACTATCAGAACTGCTGACCACGCAGAATCAATAGCAACACCAAGCCACTTACTCTAATACAAACGATTTTCCTATTCTTTGGTTAGAGCGGGTCCAGAGGAGGCCACAAAAATGATCAGAGGGATAGAACACCTCTCCTGTGAGGACAGGCTGCGAGAGCGGGGGTTGGTTGTTCAGCCTGGAGAAGGCTCCAGAGGGACCTTACTGCAGCCTTTCAATACTCAAAGGCGGCTTACAAGATGGGGACAGACTTTTTAGCAGGGCCCATTCCGATAGGACAAGGGGTAATGGATTGAAACTAAAGGAGGGGAGATTTAGACTAGATGTAGGGAAGAAATTTTTCACTCAGAGTGGTGAGACACTGGCCCAGGTTGCCCACAGAGCTGGTAGACGCCCCATCCCTGGAAACATTGCAGGTCAGGTTGGACGGGGCTCTGAGCAACCTGATGTGGTTGAAGATGTCCCTGCTCATGGCAGGGGGGTTGGACTAGACAGCCAATAAAGGTCCCTTCCAACCCAAACTATTCTATGAGTCTGTAACTGCACTCGTTCAGAATCTTAACTCCGCAGGTAGGTTCCTCCTCAAACAAAAACTCCGATTTGATTTTTCCCAGGCTTTTACCACTACCCCACTCCTTAGTTCAGGATGACGTACACATCCTCCGCTTTTCTGTCGACTTCCAGATCTTTTCCTTTCTTTCCTATTTTACCTTTCACATCCTGCAGGAAAAAAAAATTCTAACAGATCATTTTTACGGGCCAGCTGTTTTAAAGTGTAATCATAATCACAGAACATGCGAGAACCATATTCACGTCACTGTTATCAAACAACTCATACGCTGTCAGAGGATGGTAAAAGGTAATGATATGCAATAAGAGGTACAGGCTATGGTTTTCCAAGGAGAAGCTGCTCTTCCAGTTTCCTGTAGCTCAGTTCTTCTGTCAGTTACGCAATCGATGTTACATTTATATAACCAGTTCAGGGGAAAAAAGAGAATTATTCTAGCCAGCAAAACTGTCTGAAGTTTCTAAGCCCTTCAGCATGAAGAAAATGTCCGGACCTGTTCCTTAAAAATCCACCTGTCTCAACGGGCCAGGAAATGAAAACCACTAAATCACACTTCCTTACTTCCCCCCTCCAATTTGAATCAAGAGAAATTGCAACCAATTCGCCCAAGAGAACCATCATCAACTACTTTCTCCAGTAACCTAGTACTTCTTAGCATTGCTTCAGTTTTTTGGAAGGACTGGGTGAATGGGGAAAACAAATACGGGATCGGGGTACCTAAAGCGCTGCTAAAGACATCGAGTTACCCAGCAGAATAATCCCCCCTAATCTGTCACTTCATGTATTGTATAGAAACTATAGCAATAGATGGAAGTAACAATTTAGCTGCCAAATACCCCAAAACGCCATTCTTTTGAGAAACCACTTTCCTTCTTGATGAGGTTCAAGCATATTTGTTCCATCCTACTAGCAAAATCGAGCAGTATCAGACTATAAAAAGCTTTCTTCGCAAAAGGCAGGCTTTGAGTATGAACTGATGGAACCACGTGCTGAGCTGGAAAAGCCATTTTCTATCAATTCAGCAAGTGTTTGCCATTACCAATACCCGAAACCTAATTGCATTTTAAGTGCTTTAGAGACCTAGAGCAACTCTGAATGTGTCTACAGGAATAATGCCCAATCTTTAAGAAACTGCAAACTGTTGGACAGGCTACAAAAGAACAACTTCAATATTGCCAGTTTATCGACCAGAAGAAAACATTTTGTCATTTGTAATTGCTGTTGGACATGAGACGAGTCAGGAACCAAGACCCAGCTCAGCCTTCTCTCCATAACCCGGCTTCTTGGCATGCTTTCTGGTTCATAGGTTCTCATAACGATCCTTTTCACACCTAAATACAAACCAGCCTTAAGGGTTTGTTTTTACGTGTAAAAGCTTTAACCTCTCAAAACAATTCAAACACCTTCCTCTTTATGTAAACACAGAGCAGCTCTTTCTTGTACAATGCAAGCCCAACACAGCGTACAGATTCAAGGGTTCTTCATTTGCGTTTGTGCTGTATTTCAAATACCTCTTCCTCATACCAAGTCGGGCAGCAGCGAGGTGCCAAGACACCTGGGGCCAGCTCTGCGGGTGAAAAAGGTGTTTCACCTCCAAATCGAGGGAGGATGGGGAGATACATGGTAGGAAAGAAGTGAAATCTTCCTGCCCACAACAGCGGGCATCACTGTCAGTATGCCGCCTACGAAAACGGAAAGACTTTTCCCCTCTACGCAAAAAGGGGAAGCTGGTTTCTGTAAACTCAGTCTTTTAGTTGCAAGACTGAACTACTACAGAAATGTCCGTCTAAACTTAGTGGATTAGTATCACTTACTCTTCCAACCAAGAACCCTGGATTAGTTCCAGCCTCCCAGGAGGTAAGGCAAAAGAATTAAAGTAAGTTTAAACTGCAGATTCTGTTTGACTAAGAAAAAAGCGAGTTTAAAAGGTATGTTGATTTCACCCACTGAGTATGTCCAGTGACTATTCAGGTACACTTCAGCTTTTTGCTTTCCAATTGATAAGAGGTTTGCTTTCCAAAGCTTTTGTAATAGATATTGTCTGCAGATCTTGCTTCCCATTTGTTTTTTAAATAAACTCATTGAACAGACAAGTCAATTCGGACATACGGAAACAGCATATTCCTAATCAGTTTGAGATCTACAGAATCCACCTCTCAAAACAGGCCACTTTGAAATTAATTCTGAAAGATTTTTGCAGTGCAGAGACTTCCAGGAGTTCACAAACTTAAAGTTGTTCCAGTTCTGTGTTTACATTCTTGTGCAAATTTAAACCCACTCGCCCTGGCTTTTTACAAGTTTTTCACCTAACCTTTCCCAAAGGTCAAATGTTTGCAGTTTTGTTCTGTACGAGCATAGTATATTCTCTGTTCCACGGGGCTTTGAGGCAATCGGCTTGCAGATAGTTAGACAAGTAAGATATTTAAGGAGAACTGAATCACTTAAAATGTATTGACAAAAATGCTTGTAAAATCTGCCTGCGATCATTAGCTTTTTTAACGCCGCAAATGACGGCAAGAGCCTGATGCAGTCTGTCGTTTGCTCAGAGGCGAGCAGCATGTCATTAACTGGCTCTGTATTTCAAAGCACCTGTCTCAGTGTCACCTAGCATAAACCCAGATCAAGGTGCAACTTCCTGTGTGTTTTAAAAAACAAGTGCCAGGAGGAAATGCCTACCACTCCCCATATAAGGTCAAAACTGAACTTAATACTGAGCTTCAGCAGCCATGAATAAAATGGTACCAACGTACATACATTCTGCTCAAGAATAAAATTGTGGAGAATCTTCTACAAGCAGGAGTTAAATTGGGCTAACTGGAGGTAAGTTTAAACACCAACACAACTTTGAATTATTTCCATTTCCCCCCCCCAAAAAAAAAACCAACCACCCCAAAAAAAATCAAACACCAAAACCTTTTTTGCGCTGCACTTATCTGCCCTCCAGGTCACTATGTCTCAAAATACACCCTCCCCATCCCTAATCCCCAATCCACCCCCTTAGCCACAGGCTTCCCCAACACCACCCCATCCTCCGTCTCAGCACAGACTCGATGCCCGTTTAACGAGAGCCGGGTCCAGCCTCTCCTGCCACACCGAGCGACTGCCATGTTGTCTTCCTGCCATCAACCTACACGGTTAACAGCAGGGCTGACACGCTTCAGGCCTTTGTGTCCTGCTTCTCCTCGCACGTGAGCTTTCCACATGTATTTTGAAAATCCCAACTCAACAGCATTATCCAAACAAGGCAGCAACTGTTTTCCCACGCGCACACATACAGCAGAATTACGTTTTTAGGCGTCTGGAGAAGGTGGAAGGTAGCCGCAACTTGCCGACTGCCAGGTTACCTGCTCCACGTCCCTGCTTGTCCTGTGGGGTGAGGGACATCCAACCATGAGGTGACCTGCCTGCACGACGGCTGTCACCACCCTCAGGGGAAGGAGCACTTACAGAGGGGGGGGCTGAAAGATGTCCAAAAAGCGTCTCTGTCCCTAGCACAGCAACAGATGCCAGGCTGACAGCTGGACCCAATCAATTTTTCCAAGCATATTAGTGCAAGGCAGCAGTATCTCCACTTGCAAAGACGACCGAAGACTCCTGTAAGCTGCCGGGGGGGTCTGAGCTCGTTCATGAGCACCTGGGTATTTTTTAATTTCACCCACCAGCCGGCAGAACCCAAGTCATTTCATTCCGGTTCCTCCTTATCACCCCAAAACCCGGCCTCCCCCGCCGCGGCCGCGCAGGAGTCGCCCCTCGCCTCAAAAAAGTTGGCTCTGAAAACCCCTTCCCAGCCCGCCTCGTCCTCCGGAGCCGCCCCGGCCCCTCTCCGCTGAGGGGAGCCCAGCGGCACCGCACACCCCAGCCCCGGCGCCGGCCTCGGGCCCGGCCGCCGCGCTGAGCCCGGGAAGGGGCCGGCGCGGCCGCCGGGGGAAGCCCCGCGCCGTCGGCCATCTCAGGAACCTCCCTCAGAGAAGGGAAGCGCCCGCCGTCCCCACCACCCTCCCCGGCTCCGCTCGACCCAGGGCCCGGCCGGGGGAGGGGGGGGGGGACGCGGGAGCCCGCTCCGGCCCCACTCACCGCTTCCGTCGCGCCTCGCCGGGCGGGCGTGAGGCGAGCGGGGGGGCGGCCGTGCCGCTCAGCCGCGGCCCCGCGGGGCTTGGGGGGGGCGGGGAGCGGCTCGGCTGGGCCCGGCCCGGCCCGACCCGGTGCGTGCGAGAGCGAAGCCCGCGGGCGCTCGGCGACGGCGTCAGGGCGGCGGTCCCGGCACGGCGGCAGCGGCGGCAGCGGCGAGCGCCCGCGGAGCATGCGCCGGGCTGGGCCCGCCCGGGGGTGGTGCCTCAGCGCGGCCGCCTCCCGGGCTGAGGGGGCGATGGCGGCGGCGGTGCTTTGAGCTGGTCCGGCGCTGAGGGGGTTTGCGGGCAGGCGGCGGCCTTCAGAGGCCGCCGAGCTCCGGCGGCGACGGCCCGGTCTAGGCCGCAGCGGCGTGTCCGGAGCCCGGTCAGGGAGAAAGCCGGGGGAGGGTGTAGGTAAAATGGATGTGTCTCCTGGCTGGTGTAAAGTGAGGTGAAGGCTTCAGCGGGGGGGGGGTGGGAGGCCTTCTGGGCCGGCACCCGGGGGTTTAACAGTAGGTGGTTAAAAACGAGCAGGTATTCTGGCACCACTGGGGGGGTGCTGGCGTTGCGGGGTTGTCTTCCCACCTCCAGTGCCGAGGCCATAGCTGTCGTCTCCACAGAGGTGCGGTGTCTGCCGTGGTTGAGCTACTGGTGTATGTGGATCATAGAACGGTTTGGGTTCAAAGGAACCTTAAAGACCATCCAGTCCCAACCCCCTGCCCTGGGCAGGGACACCTCCCACCAGACCTGGTTGCTCCAAGCCCCGTCCAACCTGGCCTTGAACACCTCCAGGGATGGGGCAGCCACAGCTTCTCTGGGCAACCTGGGCCACTGTCTCACCACCCTCACAGTCAACAATTTCTTCCCAATATCTCATCTAAATCTCCCCTCTTCCAGTTTAAAACTGTTCCCCCTCGTCCTATGGCTCCACTCCCTGATCCCGAGTCCCTCCCCAGCTTTCCTGGAGCCCCTTTAGGGACTGGAAGGGGCTCGAAGGTCTCCCCGGAGCCTTCTCTTCTCCAGGCTGAACCACCCCATCGACCCTATCTCTAGCCTCACACAGACGTGAATGAGCCAGCATAAACAACCTGGTGTTTACACCAAAATGAGGAGACACGCACAATTCTGCCATCTGCCCAGAAAAAAGATCGGTTTCTTCGTTGCGGTTTCAAACTCTCCTGAAAGTCACAGGAAACAGCACAAGTGGAAGTAATATCAGTAAGAAAATGATTCAGTTCAATAAAATGATTCCCCCCTTCCCACACACGCACGCATATTTGGCATTTTCTTCTGAAAGAAGAGCCAATCTGCTGCTGCCTTTTGGTGGAATTGTCCCAATAGCCAATTTGGTCATTAAAAAAAATAAAAAACACACCCTGGTAGACATGCCCCCTTTTGATGTAATGGTAGTTTCATGTAATTCAGACTGATCAGAGCACGCTGATAACATCTTTTTGTCAAGGTCTTCTTATGCACGGCAGCACATGGGTGTGCAAGTCCCTTTGCCGTTACGAAGTGTCTATATGCCAATACAGTTAATTGGTCCCAGCTCATTTGCCTTGTGCCTCAGCAATTCTGAGTTTTGAACCTTTTCTCCAGGAAATCAACCCAAAGCTTTTCATCTCCCACACAGGAGCTGGGAGGCGGGGGCTGATTTCGTGTGAGTGCACATGTGTGAATATCCAGGTGGTTGTAGTTTACAAACTAAAGATAGATAATCATTGATTATTTTTTCCCCCCCCCTCCCAAAAGGAAACAAGCCAGGCCTTCCCCACCTGTTTCCACAGCTGCCAGGGAACCAGCAGAGCGGAATTTGGATGCTTTCCCACCGTGTTCACCTTTTTCCTCGGCAACGTGGCATCGTTGGGTCTGGATTAACCATGCGCTGTGGGTGCATGGGAAAGCACTGGAGTCTCACCCCCTCTCCATGACTCTGGTAATCTTAAATCAGGTTAAGAGAAGCGCCTGAGGTTGGAAGGAGAGAGGTCAAACCCTGCAGACACGCATGGCCTGACCTTTTCTTGCTCTCTTCTTCCCTGTCCCCCGTGACCCGCCGGCAGGGGCTGTGCTTCCATTGATTAGCTTTCATTCTTGCTAGCCCTTTCCACGGCTTTGCCTTTATAATGATAAAATCAGTTTTTCTCGGTGGGTTTTCATGCACAATAGCATACCAGATCTTTATTATTTATGCTTTACAGGTGGAACTTGTTTCCCAGCACAGCAACTGATGCTGCGAATGTCCTTAAATCCTGAAGCCGAGAGCTGCAAATCAACACAAAGCCGAGGAGATGGCTGTGACGAAGGGTTGCATAAGGGGCTTAGCCTGGCTGCAGCAGCTCAGAGGAGAGCAGCTTTACCTCTGCCTCCATCTAAATTGATGCCCAGAGGCCAAGACCATGTCCAGGAATGACCCGGGCTCCCAAAGGCCATTTTCTTCAGCAAAAAGTAAATTCTCGCGTGGTCACACACCTCGCTTTAAAAACTGGGGCTAGGCTCTTAGGGCACTTTCACAGAAATTGCCTGTTCAATTCTGCCTGCAATGCGAGCTTTTTGCTTTTTCTCCTTAATTTCAGGACACTGGTGTCTGCTGATTTCTACTGGTTGTTCTGTGACATATAACTGGGATGAAATCAATGTGCTTCTAAAAATTATTCCAAGAACTATGTTAATAACAGGGGAGGATTTCCAACCTATACCCAAAATGGTCTGCTTTTACCACAACATACCATCCTCTGGGAAGGATGTAATTTTGTATTAAAACCTTTAAAGTAGTTTTCTCTAAAGAATTATTCACATGTATTTGTAGCCGAGTATGTTATCTTACTTATAAAGAGAATAGGCTTGCAAAGAGCTGCAGAAAAGGCCTCTGATGCAAACCAAATTTTTCTTTCCCCTGCAAGTTCTGTACTGGGGTGCAGTGACAGGTCAGAAGAATTATTTTGTGTCTTAGGTACTTCTTTAATTTGCAACTTCCAGGATTCACTGATATCCTCCACAAAATACATGGCAAAATACAGATGACCAGACTTGACTGTCTTGGTATTTGTGAATTAAAAATCAAACTAAATTCAAACAAATGCACTCTCTTGTAGCTTTCTTTAAAGAAAGGGGTAGGGATGGATGCACAAATTTTCCCTTACTTGCCTGCTCTGTAGTTTGTTTTTCAAGCTTCCAGAAGCCAAACTTCACCTTTGTCTCTGAAACGGTGATGTTTTCATGCTCCTTTAAACAATACAGGTGTTTAGAAACCTTTTTTTCATGGCATTTCAAAGTACAGTGAGGGGCCCTGCGTGCGGTAAAGTGCTTTAAATCACAGATGCCGTCAGCTGGGGATTGACTGGACCTTTACATAAATGTGATTTAACACTATCTAAGTGGTTCCAGTTTGTCATTGATTTCTTCCTGGCAGTACTTCTGGAGCCTGATTCTTCTCATACATACTAGCGAAAATCAGGAGGAGGCAATGAAGTCACAGGCACTGTGTAATGGGTAAAACGGGGCGCTGACTTTCCATGTCAGCAATTCCTCAAACTGTAATGGTATTAGAAAATATTCTGAGAATAATTCTCTGTGCTCTTGTATGCTTCTGCAGTGTCAGGCTATGTTCAGTGCTGCTCAAATTAGAATTTATTTTTTAATTTTTTTTTTTTTTTTCCCCAAGAGAAAAACATTCTTCCATTTTTATCTCCAGAAAAAAAAAGTGGGAATTACAAAGGAGAGCAAGCGGAGCATTTTTTTTCTCGAGATCAATAAAACTGATGTGTTCATGTAGAGTTATTTTTTCTAACACGGGAGAGCAGAAGCTGTTCTCAGCAGAACTCGCGCTGGGTTTGGTTCACCCTGCGGCCGGAGCGCAGGGAGCAGCCAGGATGCCGGGCCAGGAGAAGCAGGAGGACCAGGCTGTCGGGCAACGCAGGATTGAGTCAGGCGAAGGAGGGTCACACAGCAACAACCTTGGGTGCTCCAAACCACCCGTTGAGTGCCCGTCAGCTGGGTGTTGTGGGTGAACTCACCCTGCACCCTCCTCCCTGTCATGCCTGCCCATCGGCAAAGTGGATAGCACTGTACACCACCACCGTGCAGTATCTCAGAGCCGGCGAGGCCCCCGGATACTGCAGCGATGGGGTGGGACTTGCCACGGGAGCTGTATAAATAGATACGCAAGTGCACAAGTTCTTTCATCTGATCTGTTGCTGAATTTATCTTAAACTTCCTGTGCTCACATAACACGCGTGAAACGGTGTTTGTGACACGGTTTCCAGAGTGCTTGTCTCTGCTTGGAAAAGCAAGTGAGAGAATTTATTTTGAGACATCAGGAATGCGTGAATTGCTTCTTCATAATTAACTACTTCTCAATACGGTGCTCAACCCTTTTATTTTAAGCTAAGTGGGGTTTCGAATAATCTCAGTTTGGGGAAGGAGAGGGACCTCATGTCGATAGTCCAAATTTATGTTGCAAAAAAAAAAAAAAAGATTAAATGTTGCCCATGCAGCCAGAGCAGTCCTTGTTCTGAGGGTGCCGTGGCAGCTGCTGCTGAAAGCCAAGCTGCGGGGGGATTTCCTGCGCAGGGCTGAAGCGAGCCAGCGGAGCGGCGTGTAGGAGGTGTAACACGTAACTCTATTTCCCCACTTCCCAGGGCAGGGGCTGGAGTTCACTCGCTTTGTTCCGAGCTCGGGATCGTGGAGATGCTGCCGCCGTGTCTCAATCCTGCATCAGGCGTGTTCATGTTGCTGCTTGCCTTCATCCTCTGTTTTTTTCCTGTTGCCACCTTTCTGGTTCTTCATTGTCCTCTTAACAAACCGAACCAAAAGCATTATTTGCAATTTTTTTCCAGATTTCTCTGGTGAAAAACGTACCTTATGTCCGCTTGTTGTGAAGCAGAAACTGGGTTTGTGTAAAGAGCTGTAGAGCAGCTGCAAAGGATGGAGTTACACCAGTGCCCGCGGCCCGGCAGCTGGCACACGGCAACCAGTGCAGCCTAAATCTTGTTTCTTGTCTCAGCCATCGCTGCTCTGAGACGGAATGGAGCAGTGTGGTGGTGGTGATGGTGGTGGTGGTGATGGTGGTGGTGATGGTGGCCAGCTCTGAATCCCACTTCTGATTCCCCCTCTACTGAAGTCAGCCTCATTCGGTGAGCGCCTTTTTGGTGTGCTCCAAGCAGACAAATAAAATACACAAAGACAGATCAATACTGCCCAGAACCTCAAACGCATTTTCTTCAGCTCATCTGCTCTCCAGCACAGCTGTCTCCAGAAGGAGGAGTTTGGTGCTGGCACAGTTCACGGGTACCCACTTGCCACCCGGCTGCCTGCCACCCACACCGCTAGAGCCAGACACGCTTGCTTACATACTAGCTCCATATATATATATATATATATATATAAAACAGTCCAATATATATATATATATATATAACCCAGAAAAAGCTATACGTGCAACAGTTCACTTTTATAAGGGTGAGTCTAACTGGAACTGGAGGTGGGTCTGCTAGTGGCGAGGGATGAAGGAGAGCAGCAACCCCAACCAGAGCAATAACAACATGTTTCAGGATTGGAAATGCTCCGTTTGTCACCAAAGCGTTCGCCTTTCCGTAATGATACACAATACTGATTCACGTCCCTCACGGTCCACAGATCACAGAGCTTGTTTACATGGCTTGGGGGCATTTCTCAGGTCCGTGTTCAGCATCCGAGATCAGGTGCCCCCGTCTCTTTCAGGAGAACACCCGTCATCTGGAGCACGCAGCGTTTCTAAAATCTTTAACAAATGACTTGCGGTCGGGATATACAGCCTTGCTTGGACAACTTCCAAAGCACACTCTCTTGCTGCTGGTTTTCTCATGTGTACTTTTGGAAACGGCATTTCCTTGGTCTATGTTATAAAGCAGAATTCTTCTGTGGTGTCTGCCATATTCCCCCTCCCTCTGTCGCACGAAGATAGAGAATTAAGGTCATGTTTCCAGGAAGGGTGTTGCTCATAATGGCACAGAGGGTTCAGAAACACAAGCGGGATGGCAAACAAACACCAAACCTGGAGGAATGTGGACTTTTTCCCAAGCCCATTAAGGACGAACAATATCACCGTCAGGAGTTTAGTGCCCCAGTCTTTGCCTTTGTCCTGCCGTGCTGCTTAACTATGTGCATCGCGGATTTGGCAGGACCGCGTGGCTGTCGGGAAGGTGCATGGGAAGAGAAAAATGAAAGATATCCGTGATCTTAGGGACAGAGAAAGGCGAGGTTCAGGCTGGTCTCGGTCACCCTGGGCTGTGTTTAAATGGCATGGTCTAGAGTAAGAGGACAATTGTTACAGTGCATTTTGATATTGTTAGCTATGGGTTTGCAATGTACCGAGAGCCCTCAGGTTGCAATACAGAATCTGGTGAAAATACCTGATGTCGCTCTTTCATCCCATGAAACCTATGGAGATGAAAAGCGGTGTAGGATTTTTCTCCCATTTTATGTAACTCTGTTTTCCCTCATTTCCTCTTAAGTGAAACACGCTGTATTTCACGCAATTGTTTTAAAAGGCTGTGGCGTGTTTCCTTTAACTTAGTTGAGTTAAAGGGGTGAAAAAGTGAAAAACTCTTAGACTAAGAAGGAACTAAATAGATACAGTGTTCCTCTAATAATTTTCAGATAAAACACCCACTGTGGGTTGTGATTAAAACGAGTTTTCCTTTAACGGGGATGCAAATGCAACTGCAGCAGCATGTCACATTTACATCCAAAATTAATTAGGCTTCATTAGGAAGAAGCTTCTGGAAATTTTAATTTCCAGAGTCCCCTGGAGCACTGCATTTCAAACCAGAATGCAGCAAGGCTTTGGATGCTGGAGGGGCGTCATCGCATGCTGCCTCGAGATAGTTTTGTTCTGCACCAGGTGGAAATTTTTCTAAAACAAACACGTGACTTTTTTTATCCCTCTGGGAAGATGAAGCCAGCAGGTTTAAGGAAATTGCCTGTATATGAAATCCACCAAATCAGCAGGTAATCCCAGGCACACATCAGGAACATCAGCACGGAGCCTCTCAGGTTGTCTCTGCTGATCTGTGTCCACCTAAACCGGGTCAGCCTTTATCAGTGCGCTTCCACGGGAAAGGTACTGACTCCTCCTCATCCACTTCCTCTGGAAGACTCACTTCCGCTCTGGCTCTCCAAAATGCTGATCCTAAAGGGCATCTGCATGTGCGCATTTTTGCTCGTGTGTTTTTGTTAAAGTCATGCTCTCTGTCTTCAATAACCACAAGAGGCAAGGCTCCCAGTTATGGAAAACAGCTTCCTTTGTAACTTCAGAGTAGCAATTAAAACCGCTGATGTTCAGACCTGTTACTGACCTCACCTACTCCTCTACCAGCCCTTTCTCCAGGGCTCTTCGCCACGAGCTCTTTGCTACTGCCCGACCAAAGCCACCTGTGCTGGTGATGCCCTTGCCCATCCAGCCCTCTACTCATTTCCTTGAACTTTCCACCACCATCAGCCCCAGGTTGGTCCCAGCAGGGAGGACGAGACCCACGGATGGTGTCTTCTCAGGTGGAGTAACGTGATGGTGTTGGGATGGGGTCCATGGCTCTGCTGTCCATCCGCCAGCACCTCAAACGGGAATCGTTTGCTCTCTCACATACTTATTTTTAGACAGGAGGAATCTGAAGCTTGTGCAAATGTTTAAACACATGTCTCTCTTGAATTATTCAGTGTACTTTGCCTGCTTCTGGAGTTAATTAAAATGGAGGGCGGTCGATAGCAAGCTCTCACATTCACCATAGGGAGGAGGCAGCAGACTGGCAGAGGGAGCGCTGATAACCACCTGCCCTCCCCACCCCTCCTGCACCCCGAGCTGCCACGCCGTAACTGCTGAGCTCCCTCGGCCGTACTGACCAGCAGCACCACAGCACCAAATCTTGAAGAGTTTGCCTTAATTTAAGGAGACGGGTGTGTGCACAGCACTGGGGACTGACATGTCCTGAACTATGTTTGAGGCTGTGGTGCCCGATTTCAGAAGATCCAGGGAACCACCCAAACCAAGAGCTGTTTCCCTCCCGAGCAGCATCACACCTCTATTTTCCCCGCTACAGTTGAAGGAGGCTTTTTCCAGCGTCAGACGCGCATCCCTGTGTATCAAAAAAACCCCAGATGAAGTGCAGCTCTCGTCCTCTTGAAGTCAACGAGGAACTTGAGACTGCAACCAGACCTTCACCTATGATCTGCAGTACAGGTCTGAGGCACAGCCCTTTGGAGCAAACAGGGGTCTTTGCCTCTGGCAGCTCCAGAAAGCTCGTAACATTAGCCCAACATAAATGCATGATCTCCTGTAAGAGTATATAAATCCCCACATAGATCCACACCCCTCTCCTGCTCCTGTGAAGTGTTACGAAGAGCAAATTATGTACCAAGTTGCACAATCTTGACTTCACCATCTGCCTGAATACAGAAACGATAGCAGTAGCTCTGATACTGTACCACACTGAAACACTCAGTTCCTGATGACTATTTTTGCCCCCAATCAGACATCAAAGTCACAGTTTCCCTTTGTGAATCAAGCCAATGACAAAAACACAGGCTTTACTTATTACCCAACAGCTCAGCTAGCAGCTGTCCCCAAAACGTGAGATACAGTCAGAAATATTTTATGCAGAATGGAGAAACAATCTTGTCATCCTCGGTTCGCACAGTGCTCCTGGGACTACTTTTGCTGGTGACAGGCACATGTAATTGCCGTGACTGCTAGTGCACAGCGTTTGCACTGAGTCGAAAAGGACCCCTCACCTGGAAACAGGAGCAAGACCATAATAATCACAGTGCTCCACTGAGAACAGCGAGAGCGGGAATGCAGCTCCAACACATCGATCTGATTTCAGTTTAAGACAGTGAAAATATTACCACAGTTGAGCTGAGCATATTTGTTATGAACAAGTAACGCTGAATTCACATTAAGCTCATGAAATTTTGCAGGCAGGGTGCTCTAACTGAGCAGTTTTGGGAGCTGGCATGCCAAGAAGATACCTCTGCACCTGGAGAAAAAATAATGCTGCATGGCTGAGCTGGTGACATTTCAGATCACACAGACAGACTTCACCAGAGTCTTCATCAACTTGGGTTTTGGGGTTTTTTTTTTTCATTCTACTTTGTCCAACAGCTCCAGGCTCACACTCAGAAATTGCCTAACCTGACCTAAAACCAAGTTACATTCTGGCACATCTAATATTTGCACATATCGGGACACTGCAATTAGGCTACTTGATTTGTAAAGATGTTTAATCAAGAAGGCTTGGAGTAAAGTTCAAGTGCTCTGCGCTAGCCAGAGACGATTTGAATGAACATTAATTAAAACACAGTCTGATTCATATGGGGCACTGCTGGACTTTGAAACGATAACTGCGTGCTTGAAACTCTGCTGGGAAGGATTCTTTTTATTTTAGTACAACTAAAATCAGGCTTTTTGGTACCGATGCTTCACACTGAACAGTAACAGAAGTCACATTTCTTTTAAAAAGCATTTTTTAAAGGCAACATCTTCACCTGGTTTCAAGGGTGAGTGCTACTAGACAACGGAAGTCTTTTATCCTGCTGTTGTCAGAAGCCGACAGCGACTGGCCAGCCTGCTCAGAGCAGAAACTTCGACCCTTAAAAGGATGATTTGTGGATGGGAGCCAGGAACAGAACAGCCGTTCTTGTCTGCAGCCTCATAGCCCCGAGGAGACGTTGCAGGAGCAGAACTGCTGTCCTTCTCATGTGAAACGTGGGTGGGAAGGTGACGGCCTCCAGATGGGAAAAGGGACTTTCCTGATGAAAAAGCCTGAGAACCACCAGGTCAGAAGAAATCCATCTGGAATGACAGCTGAGACATATCACAAAAAAATTGCCTTGCATTGGGATCAAACTCATAAATTACAGCAAGTTTTATCAGAAAACGGATGGTCCTCAGAGACCTTATTTTTGAGCAGACAGTGATGTGATGTATCACTGTATGCATGTTGTTTACATCTTGCTTTAACACAGTTCGTGGGAGGAAGTACTCCACTGCCAAAAAAGACTCGATAGTTGCATTCTTCGTGTGTAGCAATATTTAGACATAGCAAACCTAGCAGTACTTGTAAGTCTGTCCCATTACGGTATCAGTAGGAAGCTACAGGAAAAAAAAGAGATGGAGTCTACGTCCGCTGAGCTAGAGAGGGAGATAAAGGCTCCCAGTAAATCTGATCGGAGAGGTGTTGTTTTCAGGCACAGACAGCGTTTCAGTTCCTGTCCCATGCCAGAGCTTGAAGCTGTACTTGTTGTAACAGGAAACGAGAATCACAATCTGAAGCCAGAGGCACATATCACTCAAACGGGCTCTTTGCTCTCGTTCCCCAGTCCTTGACGCGTGCTGCAGTACACGGCCAGCAGCTTTGCTGCATGTCCCACTAAACGAGCCAGACTGGTCATTAACCCTCAAATCTGACCCAAGGCTCAGTAGGTGAGGAACCTTATTCCTTGGACCTGGTCCCTAACAAACCTTGTATCTGCCTCTGAGCAGTTATCTTATTTCCCGTGGGAAGGACAAGAACTTTTTGGTTTCTAGTACGAGTCAGCACGCTGACTGTATTCATCAGTGAACACCCAAAGCCTTGGGGCAGCACCGGGAGGACTTGGCTGAACGCCATGCTACTTCCAGCTCCAAACTCCACTGCCACCTGCCCTTCTCCCAGGAAAGGGGACGCATGTTCCCCGACTGCCTACTGGCTCCCAAAACAGGAAAAATAGCTACAAAGAGATGAAACCCAGCCTTGGCCAGCTTGCAAACCTACAAACGCTCCCACTCCCCGGATCCCACAGTCCCTCTTCTGTCCCGTTCATCCTGTAACCAACGCGGCAGCGTGGAACAGCACGGCACGTGAAGGTGGAGCGCAGGCGTGCTGCTGTCGTACAGCCAGGGATGGCTGCAGCCGCTGCACTGCGGGAGACGTCCACCTCTCCTTTTTGGGATGAGCATACTCCTGCCCAGGCCAAAGGGTCTGCACAGGCTTCGGAAAGAGGCAGAGAGGAAGCTGGGGGTTGACTCTGCTCAGATTTTAATCTATCTAGAACTTAAACTCTTGGTAGCAGGATGTCTTTTTTATCATTTGCCGAGTTTCTAGTACAATAGAGTCCTCCTCCAGAAACAGACTCACGCCGCTATCATAACACCAGTAATAATTTCCCCCATTTAAATGACGCACGCTGGCAAAATGTTCCATCACGGCTGTACAGCACCGACCCCGTCTGGGCCCACAGGCACAGCCAGCATCACAGGCTGGCAAAAAAGCCTTCCAGTAAAAAAAATCAGAGAAATAACATAAACCATGTAATTGCCATCTTGGAGCAGACCGCTGATGGAGCTGATCGCCGTCCTCTCCCCGGAGCAGTGAGCGGCAGCAGGGAAGCACAGGGCAAGGCCCTGGACAGTCATGAATCATCCAGCCCAGAAGGAAGGGTTTTCTATAAACACCACTGGGTTAACAACCACACTTAATGCCAGTATCAAGAATAAATTGAGACCTCTGGAAATTGCTGCATCAGCCTCAGCAGCCCGAAGGCCATATGCTTCCTCAGGGTGGGGGGATCTGAGGAACAGGCACCGTACTAACACATCTGCAGGTTTCTGCTTATTTTATGCCAAAAATCCCTGGGGTTTCCCACTCCCCAACACAACCTGGCCCGCGGGGCCCCTCTGCCGTCGTGTCCCAGCACTGCAGCCTGGCCCCACACTCCTGCACCCTCCACCTCCCCGCCGCTGCCAAGCCAGGGACAGATACACCCTCCGCCTCCCAGCACCATTTCATTCACATGGCACAAAAATCAGACAGCAGGTTCCCTGAAAACCTTGGCCTTTCTAGGTATTTTGATGAAACTGCTACAGAAATTACCCGGGAAATCTGCACTCTCCCACTCGTAAGGGGCTGTACCAACCGCATGGCTAACAACCCACCGCTACTCCCTAGTGTGCTGGCCAGACTGTGAAATAACCTGTGTCCCACATCTATTTCCATTTATTGAGACATACAGAAAATGAGTTAGGAGTCTAGTTAGCCAAGACTGTGGTATCTTTAACAAGAAGTATTAAAAAGTACCTAAAAAGGGCTTTGTTTTCTGCATTGCTACAGTCATTTCTGTTTGTTCTGGTACCAAGTATTACCTGATGACCTGCACCTCTGCTCTTTCATACCTCACCGTCCTGCACAGGACCCTACTTTCTGAACCATTTCTGATGACTTCCAAAGCACAGCATTTCTGGAAGATCTTCCAAGCCAAAACAGTCAATTAACAGGCAAACTCTCAATAAAGTATAATATTTTATTTGAATAAAATATAACTTTTCTTAACCTTTGACTTTTATGCAAAGGGGTACACGTAAAGTGAGTACACTCCACTTCAGCAGGACGTTGCGCTGTACGTGCATCAGTCCGTCAGTCCCCGGGGCACAGAGGACCGGTGGTGCGGAGCCCCGTGAAGCTCAGATGGCTGCCATCCTTCAGTTATCACAGTACTGTACCTTTACAAGAGACAGCATCAGCACTGTGATAACTGAGCCAGGGCAGCCGGTCAGTCATTGCGGCCCCTCCACAACACTGCCGAGCCCAGCAGGTGCCTCCTCCATCTCCGCATCCCTTACGTGTCTCAAAAACCCTGCACCGCCCCAACAAATGCCCAGCTGCCAGGTGAAAGGCTCAGGAGCATTTAACAGGAGTGACTTTGCATCTGAAGTTTCAGTCCAGAAAATTATCCAGGTAATTAGTGCTATCTTAATTACCACAGTGTGTTTTTAAGTAGTAGCTGCTTCTGGGCAAATCCACCCATGCTGGATTTAATAGAGAAAGGGGTAAGTAACCACTGCACAGATAACACTAGAGAGAACGGGGACACCCCTCCCTCCCTCCCCCCTTAAATTCACTGGAGCTAGGAAGAAGCATTTGGTTTAGGCTACTTAAGTATTGAATGTCATGAACCAGACAGTCAGTGGGTACGATGGCAGAGAGCCAGGTAAGTTAATGGAGCTCCACCGCTTGCGACAGCTGAGGAGCGGGATCGTTAACAGTGCAAATACGAGGGTAGCACCACACTGTGACGGCGCTGCATACTGCACGGAGCCCGCCAGGCTTTCACCAGTGCAGCGGGCGGTGGAATTTTACAGCACCGCGAGCACATTCAGCTGGGCTTAATCAGAGTTTGCATGACAGACGCCCGTTCCTATGCCTACCGATGGCTTCCACGGGAGCAGCACCCGACGCCAGGCAGCCAGCTGCCCTCACAAGGGACTGCAGCTGGAGTCAGCAGGAGAGGGGCCTAAAGGCTTGAGGTGCTTCAAGTATGCAGCTGGCATTTTTAGGTCATAGGATCCAAATACAAAATTGGGAAATAAACAATTCCACAGCAAAGTAGTTAAATTATAAGCTTACATCAACCTGTATTTTACACCCCCCCTTCCTTTTTTTTTTTTTCCCTAAAAGCAGGTATTGCTGAAGAGACCATGAAACTATTTCTATGCACCTCCCTCTTTGGTTAAGGCAACCAAATACGGTAAGTTCTGAAATGAGTTTAAAAAACACAATGGTTTTACATAGTAAAAGTTCATGTGTTACTAAGTTTTTGTAAAAAGTTCATTTATGATGTTGATAGACTTCGCCAGTTACAGTTACAAGTTACTCTCATGTTTCTACCAGGAGGAAGCAGAAACTCCAGAAGTGGTGTAACACTCTAAATAACTTACCTGGAAAAGAGCACGTCCTGAGATGTTGCAGAGACTATTTTTAAAATAAAAATACGTAACAGTCCGCTGGATCCAGCTATCAAAATGGTGTCTTGCAAGCTTTTAACTCAAGAGGGCAATGGAGAGACAAATATGAAGTATCTGAGGAGAAGCACGCAGTGGAAAAAAATATTTGTACATTTTAAAACAAACTACAAACATACATTACATAAAAAGAGGACAGTCAACAGATTATGCAATACTGACGTAAGACGACACAGATGACTTAAACGTATATCCCAAAACTCGCAGATTTACCACCATTTGTAGATTAATCATTAAAGAATCCGCTGTTGCTAGAAAAAAAACAACAAAAAAGTTGGTAAAAAATATGAATAAATTCTGTATGTACAACAGTGACTTTTGAAAAGGAAGGAAGCTGCATAACAAATGAACCATTTGCTCTCACTTTGAGGTGTTTTTACGCCACCATTACTATTCCAGTAGAAAAATTCTACCGATTTCAGTAGAATGGCATAAATGTAGGATGGGGAATCCCACATTTCACAGGCTGAAGTGATGAGAGAAGAATCGCTATTTTATAGTTCAAGTACGCCTTGACCGCAGTTTCAAGATGTTATTCCCTGCTCCAGCAGTTACTACTATGCTATTTAAAGGGAGAAGATATGTGACCGCAAAGGTGAATAATCCCTCCCCAACACCCTCTAGCACAAAGACTGTTTGAGTTACACACGTATTCTAAGGGCTGATGCCATCTTCTCTAGAGGCTCTAGCTCTTACTCCAACACCAATATGGTTTGCTCCCTCGCATCCAACGCACACGTGCTTATTTTTGCTTTGCTTCAGTCAGACTAAAGATACACAGACCTACTACAAAAAGCCTAAATAGGTTCCCCATTATTATCCTAAGAATCCCCTTTTTAAGCAAAACTCACATTAGTTTTGGAGTCTAGTGCACATTTTTGTTCTCGTTATTGCTAAAGCATTGCTTATTCCCATATGCTTTTTTTTAAAAAAAAAAAAAGTAATCTAGTTTCCAGTGTTTGCTGCCAGTTCTCGCTTTTGAAAGCCTTGCAAGTTTGTCTGGCTGGTTTTTAAACTCCAGTTCCACCTCCCGCCCCTATGGGGCTGGCGATTCTATGTATTTATTTCACTTGTTTCGTAAGAACCGAAGTTCTTTTAACATCACACCGACGGAATTACTGATGTCCCCTGACCACAACCCGCAAGGCTTGCGACTCCCCACCCCTACGGGCAGGTCGCAGAATCACGGAACGGTTTGGGTTGGAAGGCACCTTAAAGATTACCTAGTTCCAACCCCCTGCCCTGGGCAGGGACACCTCCCACTGGACCAGGTTGCTCCAAGCCCCGTCCAACCTGGCCTTGAACACCTCCAGGGATGGGGCAGCCACAGCTTCTCTGGGCAACCAGCGCGTCAAGTATCTTCGAGCACTACAAACCACTCTCGCCCTGCCCCTGCAGAAGCTTATGAGGGGCGCAGGTGGCAAACCCAATTTCCATCTTGATTAGCACGCTTTTAACCCAAATCTGTAGAAGTCTGAAAAGGGGGGAGGGGAAAAAAGAAAATGAACAGCAAGTTATGAGGATACAAGGGTCTGACGAGCGATTACGCGGCTTCGATGATGGAGGCTGTGTTTGAGGAGGGGGAAGGCTGGCAGGTCCCCGCGTCGCCACAGCTGCTCCCTCCCAACTTTCCCCTCGCCGGCGCTACCCGAAGCACGTTACCTGAGACCCGAGGGCAGGCGGCCGCCTCAGCACCGCGGCGACGGGACGGGATGAAACCACCGCCGCCAAATTCTCCTCACAACGCCGGGTGGGCGGCATGGAGAGAAGGAAGGAAACCGGGCCCAGATTCCCCCTCACCCCACCCCCCACCTACACTCACCGTCCTCCCTCCGTCCGCAGCGCTGGAAAACCACCTGAGGAAGGGGCGGCGGCGGCCCCGCGGCCTCGGCAGGCCCCGCCCGCCTCAACACCGCCGCCCGGAAAATAATAGTGCGCAACGGGGGAGCGC
>VFFE01009212.1:947709-965043 GCA_008921705.1 Burhinus oedicnemus | reverse complement strand
TGAGGATGAGGAGGGGGATGAGGATGAGGAGATGGATGAGGATGAGGACGGTGAGAGGGAGAGGATGAGGAGGGGGAGAGGATGGGGAGGGGATGAGGATAAGGATGAGGCTGGGGAAACCCACTCCTGGTTACGCTGCGGGTCTTTTTCTTTCTGTGGGGCTGGCACAACTCATTCATCGTCCTCTCCCTCCATCCTGAGCTCATGGAGCTGCCCCATAAAAGCGGGGTCCGATGCCGTGGGGAGCCACGGGTGTGTAATAGTTTCATCCTTGCGCCGGGTGGGTACGGCTCTGGAGAAGCCGGTACGAACAACCCACCCGCTCATGCACCAACCGTTAACGGCGGAATCCGGGGGCGCAGGTTGCATGTTATTAATAATAACTTTATCCTGCCTCAGGTGGCTGTACAGGAATGGGGTAAAAACTGCAAAGCGCTGGATGGCAGATGGCCCAAGTGTTGGTGCACGCTGTGCCTGTGCGACGCCCACAGTGGGAGGGATGGATTGGGAACGTGCCTTCGTCCACGGCGGGGAAAACCCTGCTGGGAAAATTGCTGTGGGGCACAGGGTGCTGCGGCCAGGTGCTGTGCCGTACCGTGCCAGCCCCTGCAACAAGGACAGTGGGGTGTCACGGGGTGCTGGTGTGTGTCCCCCCTGCTCCTTATGGAACTCCCTTGCAGAAAACAGGGAGGTGGAGGAGGTGGGTGGCAGCACCCACCCTGCGCGGGTCACCCCCCGAGACCCGGCTTTTTAGGGCAGAGAGCGCAGCGGGCATCCCCCGGGCAGGGCGATCCTGCCTGCAGGAGCGTGGCCTCGCTGCAGCGGCTCTTTGCTCCTGCCCGTCCCGTGTTTGACATCCAGGTCCAAAGCCCGTGGGATAACCGATGGTCTTTGCTAGGTTTGCGCCCCGGGCAGCGCTGTTGGCTGGTGAGATGCTTCCCGACCAGGCTCGGGAGCGGGCGTGCTGCACCCCGGCTTGTGCTCCGGTTCCTCTGCAGCTGCCATTAGGCGGTCCCAACGTTACTTCTTTTTCCAGCAGCTCCTTCTCTCCTCTGCTAACGCGTGAAAGACCGAACCCAGAGGGGAAGCTGACTCACCGGGCAGAGGAACAGTAAAACGGCATCGATACAAAACAAGCCGAGAGAACCCAGAAGCGATTTCCCTTTTTAGAAGGGTAACGAAAAGAGAGGGGGGAAAAAAAAGGGAGAGTAAAGTTTTGGAGAGCTGCACGCTCCAGCAGGGACATTGCACACAGCCCTGCGCTGGTCACTCATTTAAAAATATCCAGATTTCCTTTTATAAATAAAAAGGACAATAATATTTCCTTTGGAGGGAGGCTTAAAATTAGGAAAATCCCGATGACTGCTTTGGCTGAAGGACAAAACGCCTGGGTGAAAAGCAAGCAGAGGGGCAGCGTGCGGGAGCGGGGCCGTGCGGTGAGACTGCGTGCCCACCCAGGAACCTGCACGAGCTGAACAAGTGGCTTTCCTGGATTTTAGATTTCCGTTCATACTCTTTCTGTAGAGCTTCTCTGGGGACACTGGAGAAGGAAGAAGGGGCGGTGAACGGAGTTAGCTGAAAGTATTTCCCAAAGAGGGTAAATTCAGTTTCCCAAAGGAAACAACACCAAGAAACGTGGGTAAAATGACTCCGCAGTAAAGCAGCCTTGCTTTGGTACAGCCGACGTGACGTTCAGGTCCCACCTTTGACTCAGGCTCTGGTTACAGCTCCCAGTAAACTGCAGCTATTTGCTGTTTTGTTTTGCTGTTTGCTTTGGACAAGCTGTTACACGACGGCGCTGCCGTGTGCCAGCTCCGGGGCGAGCTAGGTGGAATGAGACTCTCCACCTGAGTTTATCATCTTCACCACTGGTTTTGCCTTTTCGGGGAGTTGGGGCCCTAAGATACAAACAGCCATGTTACAGACTCATTGTCCCAAAGGGACCCGTCAGTCCGGGGTTTATAGAGTATTCTCGGTCCCAGGGTGGCAGGCAGGCATCGATGCACGCTTGCATTTTCCTGCTTGCCCGTTGCAAGATGTACGGTAGCCCTGGCTGCGGGGTTCAGGCTCGGGCAGCATGGAGGACTCCAGCCACCGGAGGAAGCCCGAGCTGCCCGGCGCTTACAGCGTGTCCGGCTCGCTGCCAGTGTTGGCAGTCTCAGGGAACCAGGACTTGGCTTTGCAGCCGAGCGAAGCAGCTGAACGCGCGGCTGCTGCTGAATTGGTTGAAGTTTTGCTACAGCGACCCTACGAGTACATCCGCTACCGCACATTTGTCTGTTAATTAGCGTCTCGTTTAGTGAGCAGCTGCTCTGCTGTAGGAAAGGGCCTTCTTAAGATCTTGGAAGACTTAGGAACTGTGGTTTTGGTTCTAGGCAGGGGCGCTGGGGGGCAGTGAGCAATTTCCTTGGCCAGTATTTGCCCTGGTACCCAGGTGGTTGTCTCTGGTGTTGGCAGCATCCCGGGGTCTTAGCAGGACCCAACAGTTAATTTGCAATACAACTTAATTTCTTTTCCCAGTGGCTTTGGCTGAGGTTCTGCATCCCCTGAGAGACACGTGGGTCTTGTGGCTGGCCCACCGCTGCCTTTAACGTGCTTTGTTGGAGCCAGAAGTGGCTCCTGTCCCCTCCTCGTGACAAATTTCACTCGTTAGTGTTGACCAAAATCAGCACAAAAAAAAGATCGAGGGGGCTGTGGGCTGTGCATGGCCAAGCCCCGTGGTCCTTCTTCCCACCTTTCCCGTGGGTGACGGTCTTCTCTGGCAGAGCCACGCACTGAGCCCAGGAGATGCAACCTGCCAGCCCTTTGGTTTTCCATAGGGTGGGTGCTATATCTTTACGTGCAGCAGCAGCAGCTCTGGCTGCCGGGGTTTCCGCCGGTGCTGGCTGCCGCCCCACAGACAGACCCCGCTGTCTATCCAGCAAGCAGGTCACGGCCCCAATTTGGGGCCGCACCAGGCTCCAGCTCCCCAAAGTGATGTCCTGCCAGCAGAGACGGGGCCCTGGATGCAGCATCCACATTGGGAAAGAGGTCCCGGGGTCCCAAAACCGGGGTGACATCTGGCCCCGGCCAGCCGGGATTGTTGCAGCTTAACTGCGCTAGTGCACACGCGGCTGTGGTTGGTGCCCTATTAAACCACCCGGGGTTTCTCCTCTCCGTTAAGTCCAGATTGCGTTGCTGTAGCCTAAATAAAATCGTGCAGAAGGTTGCACCATGAGGCAGAAGGTGCGGGGTTATCGTGCAGCGTCTGGAGGTTGCCAAGCTCCGTGTTTGGGAACAGCCTCTCCTCCAGCCCGTCCTGCCTGGTCTTGGGCGGCTGTTTTGTTGCTCACGGTCTCGTCCCTTGGGGCTGTAACTCAGGGTTGCTTTGATAAGGAGGGACGGCTGGAGATCAGGGTCGCGTGGGGGAAGCCACAGAGAGCTTGAAGTCCCGTGTGTTAAAGGGCAGATTAAACCCACGGTCATTAGATTAATGGGATTAAGCGTGTGACTCAAGAGGCAGTTTGTGCATGGAGCTCAGCACTGCCGGGAGCCCCTGCCAGCCCAGCTCAGGCAGCACGAGTAGCAGCAGAGGAGCCCCTCGCTACCTGGAGTAACCGCAGAGCCAAGCTTGCAACCCCCCTCTGCACCCGGCCACGGCAATGGGGATTTTGGTGCTTCCATAGGTGCTGTGCAGCGCAGTAGGGCTGAGCCCCAGATCCTCACCCGGAGGGACCGGGATCTGCAGGGAGCTGCTGGGCAGGGACCTGCTCGGGAAGGACTGCCCAAACCTCGCTCCCCGTCGGCATGGGGCTGGGGAGCGCTTCACCAGGGGGGCTCGCATGGAGCAGGTTGGGCTCTGGGGGCTGGCAGCTGGGAAGGGGATGGCAAATCTAAAAATTGGAGGTAAAAGCTGCCTTGAAGAAAGCCCATGGGAGCAAGGCTGTGCTGGCGGGATGATGCGTTCCGGAGCATCGCTGGTGTTGGAGGGGTCAGGGGACCATACAGCTCTGCAGGTCCTTCGTGCAAAATCCATGCCTATTCCTCCTGGGCAAGAGGAGGGGTGGCGGTGCCGCCTGTGTTTTGGAGGAGGCTGAGCAGGGAGGGAGAGGCTGGAGGGGGCTTCAGTAGCTGTCTGGAAGCAGTCAGCACCCTGTGCTGGTGCATGGACCCCCGTGGTAGTGCATTCACCCTGTGCCAGGGCATGATCCCTGTGCCAGTGTCTGCCCCCCATGGTGCTATGTGCACCCCATGCCCCTGTGTGCACCCCCATGCCGGTGCATGCCCCCCATGCTGCTGTATCTCCCCAGAACGCACGGTGGGCACAGAGGAGCCGCATCCCTGGCAGCAGGAGTTGTCCATCACGGAGCAGTGGAGAGATGTCTACCCGTGTCGGGGGCATGGGAAAACTGCAGCCTCGGGGATACAGGGCTGTGGGCCTCCGCTCTGTTTCCAGACTTCACAACCGCAGCTCGGGGTATTTTTGGTTCCAGCAGCCCCACCGAGCAGCAGCCGGTCCCTCGGATAGCCAGCCTTCCTCGGGGTGGCAGCGGGACCTTCTGCTGCAGCTCCAGCCTCCAAGGCCACAGGGCTCTGCCCTGGGAGCAGCTCTGCGTTCCCTGCAAGCCTGTGGCAATGTGCCGACCATGTGAATAAATATTAAAAAATGTAGGCGGATGCAATAATATTTATGCCCTAGCAGGTCTCCGTGCTGGTTGCATAAGACATCATGTATTATTTCCATCCCCGCGTCCTTTGCTTCCCCAAGCAGGAGAGCTGCCAGCAGTGCTGGTGACGTATGGGCAGCGACAAAAAACTTGTCATTGAAAAAAGGTATTTTCTGCTCACTGCGCCTGGCAGCCACCGTGGCTCCCAGCAAAGAACTGCTCAGCCAGGGTGAGCCGAAATGCCTTTATGGAGCGGACGGAGGGAGGGAGACGTGCCGTGGTCCCCGTGGTCCCCGCAGTGACTCAGCCCTGCAGGCTGGTGAGTCAGTGCCCGCTGCCTGCCCCGTTTCGGAGGCAGGTTTCCAACCGGGGAGCGTGGCTGGGCAGGCAGCCCTGACCTGCCCTGCTTCCCTGCCAGGCATCATCCGCAGACCATTTCGGGAGCCTGCGGGGTTTCCTGCGCACACCCCAGCCCCGCGTTCCCAGGGGAATTGGTGTGGTCTGCATCAGGCTCCCCCGTTAGATCAGATGAACCCTCTCCAGGAACTTTATACCTTGCAAAAAAAACCCCCTCCTGCAGCTCAGGAATTCAGCCCGTAGCCAGATGCACGTGCCTGCCTGGTCTGACATCTTGCTGCAGTCTGGAAAACCAGAGCCTGCCCCCAAATGCAGGATCCTGTGGCTTTTTTTAGAGAGGACTCGTACGTTGGGAGGGCTAAAATGTGCTGTCCTCAGCAAAAATCTTGCAAAAATTGATTACAAAATTGTTCATTTCTGGTGACGGATGCTATTTCAGCTGCTGTCAGAAGAGAGCAGAAGAGTTGTCGATCGGGTCCTGGTCCAAGAGGAAAAGGCCAGGCCTCTTCTGGTGGCCGGATCAGGACTTGTCACGCATGGCAAAGAATATTTGCGTTTTCCAAGCAGTTTCTTTGTGTCTCCGAGTGGCTAAAAAAAAAAGGCAGGCAAACTGCAATGTAAGGAGCAACTGAGTTTATTGCATCGCCTTGAAGTAACATCTGCTTTTCCCCAGCTGCCGTGAAAATATAAGCAGAATAAACCCTTATTACATCGGCTGCTGGCAGCGGCTGCCCGGGCGGTGCCAGGCTGCCATGAAGGTGGATCCAGACATGGTGTTACCTGTGCGGAAACCACCGCTGGCTTCTCCTCCAGCACTGTCAGCTCCAGCTGAGTGTTGCGGGGGAAACCCAGGCAGGAGCCTGCTAAGGTGTATTTACCTTGCAGTTACACCGCAATTGTGTTCTCAAGGATTTGATCTTGGAAATAATTTTCTTATCTGAGCGCATCTTAAGTTGAGGCTCTGAAGTCTTGAAGCCCTTTGGATGGGAAGCCGCCTTCTGCTTTCAGCAGCGATTTAAACAAATGCTTTGAGGTTTGGGTTTCGCGTGAGCTCGCTGGTGATGCCTGTTTATTGCCGCGCTTCACGTGCGAAATGGGGAATTTGCACCTCTTCGGGTCGTTTATGAATGATGACGCCAGCTTTTCCTGACGATGGTTGTGCATAGAAACTTTGTGCCTACGAGCCAAATGCTGCCAGATCTGCAGGCATTGCTCAAGTGCATCGTTTGTCCTCCTGGCTTTGCTGGAAACCTCCTCCGAAGCACAAGAATTTCCAGCTGTGGCTCAGTGCATTTAGGAATAGGCATTATTAGCATCCTGTATTTGGCACTGGCATTGCTTTAAAGCCAGCAGTGAGCCAGGCGGTGGGATGTTGGCCAGATCTGCGGTCCGAGATGGGGTGACCATCCCGCCGTCAGATGGACGCGGAGGTTGGCTGCATCCCTTGCAGCTGGTCTTTGTGACATTTAATACCCATGCCAGTGTCACCTGTAACCACACCGGTGCCGTTTGCCAAAACCAAAGAAGCTCTGTGCACAGCACACGGTGCGCGCCTCCAGCGGGGCAGGGATGGTGACGGTGCCCCTTGCCACCCTCAGTTGGCTCGCAGGGCTGCGAGGGCTTGGCCGGTGCTCGCTGTGTTCCTGCTCTTGGGTATTTCAGGCGTTTCCATTTCTACAGCACCAAAAGGACCGTGTGGCCCCAAGCTATCAGGAGCAGCAGCTATGAGCAGAGGGAGCCGAAAAGCTCCTGGATGAGCGATTTGGGAGGACAGGCAGAATTTGAGGGGGAGCGATATTTTTTAAGCGGAAATGTCATGCTTTTCCCCCCCCCCCCTCTTTTTTTTTTCCTTCTCTTGAACAGAAGTTGGCATCTTGGCAAAGCAGTACCTTGAGCGAGGCCTTCTGGTGCCGGACCACGTCATCACACGCGTGATGATGACAGAGCTGGAGAAGCGGCGAGACCAGCACTGGCTGCTCGATGGTGAGTGCGCTGCCGGCGTCCCCTTTGGGCAGGAAAATCCCAGCCCCCTTTAAAACATTATTTTGCTGCTAAAGGTTTGGCAGAGAAAAACCAGAAGGTGCCCTTGCTGATGGTGGGAGGAGAGGCAGGAGCTGACCTGCTGGCAGAGACATCTGCCCGCGGGTGTTTCTTCCCTCTGCCCTGAGCACCAGCACGTGTGTGTCCAGCCGAGCCCTTGGCACGCGTCGGGGAAAGGGAAGGGCAGTGCAAGGAGGTGGGTGTTTCGTAAAATGGAGCCAGCGAGCAGAGCGGGGCTGGAGGCACGCCAAAAAAAACCCTCTTACCGCCTCCGAATGTGTGCGAAGGAGCTACTCATCCCAAGCCCGAAAGCCACCTGAGGTGCGGGTGGAGAAGACGCTAAGAGCAAAGCGACGAGGCAAGCGGTGAGAGGAGCAGCAGAGGGTTCGCCAGGAGCTCCTGCAGCCCTTGGCGGTGAAGCTTCATGCCAGCAGCCATGGTGCTGGTGGCCTGGGAGCTGGATGTGCCGACGGCGGCTCTAGAAATCGCTTTGTGGCTTGGTTAGGGGATGAGCAGGGTTTGGTGGGGCGCACTTACCTGCAGTGTTGGACCCAGGCAAGTGTGATATATGGGAACCAGTGGCCGTGGCTGTTGTAGGGGGAGGAACCCTCCCTTGCCAGTCTGCTGAAGCTCTTTGAAAGAGTCAATGAGTACGTAGATAAGACTGAGCCAGCTGATTGATAACAGACCTGGGCTTTCAGAGAGCTCTTAGGCTCCTGATAGGGAAAATACACAATAGTTTACAACTAAAATAAGTCTGCGGTTTCGTGCCATGGACTGGAGGGCTGGTGGAACCGGGTTTCTTTTTGATGATTTTTATGATGAGGCCAGGTTGGACATGGCTCTGAGCAACCCAATCTAGCTGAAGATGTCCCTGCTTATTACGGGAGCGTTGGACTAGATGGCATTTAGAGGTCCCTTCCAACCCAAACCATTCTATGATTCTTCCCCACGTGGCCCTGGGTGGCCCCAGACGAGTGGTGGCTTGTGCTGGGGCTTGGGTTCCGGCCGAGCTCTTCTCACCTCAGCGGGCACCAGGGATCTGGCAGCGTTGGCACCAGGGGTCTGGCGGTGTCACCCCACTGGGCTTGCAAGGAGGATGTCAGAGACCTCAAGCCCTGTAGGTTCAGGCTGCCTCGAAGATGCCTGTGAATCCCCACTATTAAAATTTCATTATTCTTACCGTAATGCCACTTAATTCGTGAACGTGGCGATTAACAAATATTACAGCAAAAAGCGCTGCGTAAACAAGTACATATTTTGTTGTATTAAAACTCTGGCATTTCAACACATTGATGGGGGTTTGCATTGACATGCTCAGATCTGGGTTCTTGCAGCTGGGGATGTTGATTTATCTTGGTACGACCCCCAGAAGCCTGGCCCGGGGACCAGCTCCCGTTTCGTCAGGGCTTTGTGTTGCGGGTGCCACAAGGGTGCAGCAATTCTGGCCACGGGCTGGTAACGAGGAGTTTGGAAGCCACCTCCTTTGTGTGCTGACCTCCGCTTATACCAAGATGTTTGAAGGATGGACTGCCCCTGAAGCTATAGTCTGAATGCAGGCAGCAGCGACGCTGGCAGCCCTGCGCTGTCACGTTCCTTCTCCTAATTTGGGGGGAATTCATCTGCCTGGGGTTGCGAGGGGTGGCTGCAGTCAGAGTCCCACTCCAGCAGTACTGGAACAAGGAGCGTATTTATTTCGGGCGGTCTGTTTGATAACACAAATAACAGGCGGACTTGGTAAGACAGATTAAATGTTTTCTTTCTCATAATGGCCGATTCATTCCCTGTGCCGATGTCCTGACAAGCTCTCGCCTAATAATATTCTGCTTGGGAAAAGCCTGGGAGGTCTCAGAGGGTTCTACGGATGTAAAAAATGGTTAAAAAATTAAAAAAAGGGTGTTGTCAGCAGAGAAGACTGGAGAGGGGACCAGCTCAGAGTCACCCCTGGTTGTGGTCCAGCGGCAAGAGCGGATGCTCCCACCCGCTCGCTGGCTTTTCCGAACAAAAGGTACGGTCCAGGACCTTCAGAGGACGGGGTGTTCAGAGAGCTGGGTGATGGCTGTGCAAACCATTTTATGGCAGTATCCTTGATGTCCTCCATGTAAACCAGCAGTGAGTTAGTCGCCTGTGCACAGCTTTTTATTTCCTTCAGGTTTTGCTTCATAATGCCAGCATTTATCCCCATTTTCAGTTGCCTGTGCCCTCTTACTTGCCTCCAGCCCCTATGCAGGGATGCCAGCCCTGCACCAGACACGACTTTGCAGGAAAATATGAGCCTGCGGCGACCCGTGTGTTGTATTTCAGGAGTTGGTGCTGTAGGAGCTATTTTTTATTGTAGCCATATGGTGGGAGCTCGTCTTTCACACCGCTTGTGCTATAGCGAGGAGCGGCGGTGGTTTTGCAGCTCCGGGGCGGGTGGGTTTGGCTCCATCGTGCTGCTTTCCTGCCTCTCCTGACAGCCCCTTTCTGTTGCGGTGCCTGCACAGGTTTCCCTCGGACGCTGGGGCAAGCCGAGGCGCTGGACAGGATCTGCGAGCTGGACCTGGTGATCAGCTTGAACATACCCTTCGAGACGCTGAAGGATCGCCTGAGCGCCCGCTGGGTCCACCCGGCCAGCGGGAGGGTGTACAATATGGACTTCAACCCCCCCCATGTCCAGGTAAGAGCCCGTAGCATCGGGGAGCAATTCACAGACGGAAAAGATCAGAGAAGCCTTTCTCTGCGTGAGCTGAGATTGTAAAAAAAAACTGGGGAAGAAATCCCAGGTAGTAAGCACTCAGCACCGGAGGGCTTTGCCCTCAGGACCCAGCCTGAAGGAGCTGTGCTAAATGTTAATTAGGAAAATGGGATTTATGTTAAATGCCATCTGAGGATGCTCGATCGATGTGGAGCGGGATGAGGCATTTGGCAGCGGTTGCGTGGCAGGGAGCTGCAATGTGGGCAGTGGGGCTGGTGGCTGCATCCCCTTGACGGTGTTTGCCTTCCCGCAGGGCGTCGATGACCTGACGGGCGAGCCGCTGGTCCAGCGCGAGGACGACAAACCCGAGGCCGTTGCTGCCAGGCTCAGAAAATACAAAGATGCTGCAAAGCCAGTAATAGAGTTGTACAAGTGAGTTGGACCGTACGAATAAATCACAGTGTGCCTGTAAAAACAGGCACGAGTGCTGTTTCTGCCAGCCAGTCCCATCCGCCAGCCAGTCCCATGCCTCCATCCCAACAGCTGGAGAGGTGGAGAGGGACTTTTTACAAGGGCATGTAGTGATAGGATGAGGGGTAATGGCTTCAAGCTGGAAGAGGGGAGATTTAGATTAGATCTCAGGAAGAAATTTTTCACTCTGAGGGTGGTGAGACAGTGGCCCAGGTTGCCCAGAGAAGCTGTGGCTGCCCCATCCCTGGAGGTGTTCAAGGCCAGGTTGGACGGGGCTTGGAGCAACCAGGTCTGGTGGGAGGTGTCCCTGCCCATGGCAGGGGAGTTGGGACTAGATGGTCTTGAAGGTCCCTTCCAACCCAAACCATTCTGTGATTCTATGACAGCCCGAGGAGCCCCGGCACAGCCCCCAACAGATTTTGGGGTGCAGACTGCTGCACTCAGCAGCACAAAGCCCAGCCCTTCATCACAGCCAAGCCCTGGCCCTGTTTGGAGGGAGCAGGCTGATGTAAAGAAGTTCACAGCTCCTGTTTGTCTTGCCAGGCTCCACAAAGGGCTTTGCCGGTGCCGGCGATGGGAGGGATTTTTTGCTGTGGCAGAAGGTGTTTGCAAACAAACCCTTTTCGGTCCCTAGCTCCACTGTGCAGGGTGGGAAACCTCTTTGCTTTGCAGAGGTGCTGCCCATCAGCGCTACGAAACCCAACCAGTTAAGAGCTTTAGCTTCCTTTTGGGTGAGTGTCCTCCAGCAGACGGGGTGGAGAAGCTCCGAGATGGCTCAGACCTTGCCCTGCCCACGCAGAGCCGTCGCTGAGCGAGCCGAGGGTCTGCGGGCAGGTGGGGACGGTGACCTTGCAAAGAGTGGCTCCTCTCCTGCATGCATCCATGAGCTGCTTCCTACCCTGCTTCAAACCAACCCGTTCGAACTGTGCTGTGCAGATCCGGGGTGGTACATGCTGTGCAGTCACCCTGCAAAGAATCAGTCCAGGGCCCCGAGGTGCATAGGTAAAGGACAGGTCGATTGGCCAGAGGGCAGGAGAAGAGTGAGACCCCCCAGACTGGCTTGGAGGGGTCTGCTGTGAGCATGGATGGGTTTCAGGGCTTGTCCCTTCTGCGCTGCTGGTAGTTTGGAGCAGTCGTCCCCTGGCTGAGTTGGGAATAGAGGGATTGCCGTAGGGTGGCAATCCACTGCTGAAAGGGAGCGAGCACCTGGAAGCGTTTTTAAAAGCAAAAGTTGTCCATGGTGGGCAAAAAGTGCGCTTGTAGGGGAGGGGGAGAATTGGGGCTCCGAGTTTCCCACTCACTTAAGCACATGAATAAATCCTGCTAATTTACGTCTATAAATGATGTTTTGCTGGGAGGGGTGGCTGACACAGTGGAAGGCTGTGCTGCCATTCAGCGAGACCTGGACAGGCTGGAGAGTTGGGTGGAGAGGAACCTCATGAAGTTCAACAAGGGCAAGTGTGGGGTCCTGCACCTGGGGAGG
The DNA here is from genome assembly GCA_008921705.1 of Burhinus oedicnemus. Taxonomy (NCBI): domain Eukaryota; kingdom Metazoa; phylum Chordata; class Aves; order Charadriiformes; family Burhinidae; genus Burhinus; species Burhinus oedicnemus. Next base: position 953,369 of record VFFE01009212.1, on the reverse strand, counting down.
AATAACCCCCTGCACCAGTACAGGTTAGGGGCTGACCTGCTGGAAAGCAGCTCTGTGGGAAGGGACCTGGGAGTCCTGGTGGACAACAGGATGACCATGAGCCAACAATGTGTCCTTGTGGCCAAGAAGGCCAATGGCATCCTGGGGTGCATTAAAAAGAGCGTGGCCATCAGGTCCAGGGAAGTCATCCTCCCCCTCTGCTCTGCCCTGGTGAGGCCACATCTGGAGTCCTGTGTCCAGTTCTGGGCTCCCCGGTTCAAGAAAGACAAGGAAGTACTGGAGAGAGTCCAGTGGGGGTTTACGAAGATGATCAAGGGACTGGAGCACCTCTCTGATGGGGAAAGGCTGAGGGACCTGGGTCTGTTTAGCTTGGAGAAGAGACGACTGAGAGGGGATCTCATCAATGCTGATCAGTATCTAACGGGCGGGTGTCAAGAGGATGGGGCCAGACTCTTTTCAGTGGTGCCCAGCGACAGGACAAGCGGCAACGGGCACAAACTTGAACACGGGAAATTCCGTCTGAACATGAGGAGGAACTTCTTTCCTTTGAGGGCGGCAGAGCACGGGAACAGGCTGCCCAGAGAGGCAGTGGAGTCTCCTTCTTTGGAGATGTTCAAAACCCACCTGGATGCATTCCTGGCCAACCTGCTCTGGGTGACCCTGCTTTGGCAGGAGGTTGGACTAGATGATCTCCAGAGGTCCCTGCCAACCCCAAGCATTCTGTGATTCTGTAAAGAGAGTGAGTGGTCTTTCGGGGGACGGGGGTGAGCTGTCATCCTGGGTAATGTGATTATTCCTGGTGATCTGGGTTTGCCTCATCCACGTGCAAGTGCAGCTGTGGATGGGAGCAGCTGCCGCTTGTCCCCTTTATCCCCATCCTCTTGCCCAAAAAGCCATCAGTGAGCTTCCAGCCTGGCCAGGCTGTCTCCTTCCAACAGCCAACCTGACTGCAAATACCCCTGGTACTGACTTCTCTTCCCATCTCTCTTCCAGGAGCAGAGGCATCCTTCACTCCTTCTCGGGGACAGAGACCAACAAGATCTGGCCGTACGTGTACACCCTGCTTTCCAGCAAGATCCCACCCATTCTTTCGGACGAGGAGAACTAAACATCTTGTGCCAAGGACCAAGAGTTAACGCCATCCCGGATTTGGTTTCTCTTCACGGTGCAGGGGCTGTGCTCGGAATAGGCGATCGTGCGATATCTAAAGTCCCTTCCCCAGCTCTACTGGGTGACGTCGGTGGATACACCGTTATGGCCAGTATCAGGGTGAAAAGATCTTTGCTTGTAAGGTCAAATGTGCTAGAATAAGGGTTTTTTTCTCTTTTGAGGCTATAAAGTATTCCTGCCTACAGTCCAAGTACACAGTGATGCAAAGCCGGGTAATGATCATACCAGTTTTACACAGCTTGCCATGATGTCCCTGCCACCCCCATACAAACCCGTCTCTGTGTGAGCCTACGATGTGCCATCCTGTTGCTCCACAGTACCATTTACTGCAGATCACTCTCTAGGTTGGTTGGGTTTTGTTTTTTTTTTTTTAATATAAATGATTTTCTATTAAATTTATTTCTCAGAGAAATAAGGCTCTAACAAGCAAGACTTAGCCCAGTGGGAATTGGTGAGCAACATGGAAAACATTTACACCACAAAGCTCAGAAACATGAAGATCACGTTTCCAGTATTGATACATGTAAAAGAGGGAAAACATTGGAGGTAAAACACGCACTTGTGCTTCTTCCACAGAGAGAGATGAAACCCCTGTTATAAAAAGCTGCTGTACAGTCTAGTTTTCGTGAGATGCTGTGACACGGAGCAGGATCCGTGCTGCGGATGAGATGCACTCCTTTGTGCTTACCTTGTTTATAGCTTTTCCTACTAGAAGATACAGTCCTGTTATAAGAGTTTCTCCCAAAGATTTATTTTAACGTGTGCTTCAGTTTCGGGGAGAAATCAAGTCGTTCCATCTTCTGTGCTGCCTTTGTCCCTGAGGTCCCCTGGACATGGGGTGTTCCCTAAGCGGTTCCCGCTGCGACTGCAGCATTCCCGGCAGAAGCGGCTCCCTCCCCATGAACCCCCAGAGGGATGAGAGCCTTCCCTGCCCCGGGACACGTGCAGGGGCTGCCGAGGGCCATGCCCAGGCATTTCCCTGAGATTTACAGCATCATCTGAGCGTGTCGCTCCTCTTTTCACGTGCAGGAGCTTTGCGGCCAGATGGAGTGGCTTTTCTAAACTGGAAGTACTGTAACCCTCTTTGGTGGTAGGATGCAGTACCTAAGCAATGGGGATGTTCCTTATGTCTCCTCGAGTTGCCTTATTTTATAGAATATATATTTAAGAAAAAAGCAAGATGTGTATTTTTAAAGGTTTAAAAAAAAAAAAAGCGCAGAATTTTAGCGTGGACTTTTGGGAACTCTGCGCAGAGCCGCTTGCATTCGCAGAGCGTGCTGCAGTCTGCCAGGGGTGGCTCAGCAGGAGGGCAGAAAAGCTGTCACTCCCCGACACCCGTTTGATTAATTAGAGCAGCCTGGGCAAGTTTCTGTTGCTGAAATATCACTGTTTTTATTTTTGCTTGGAGAGCGGCCCTGCGGCAGGGGAGGGGGAGCTGGCTGGCTTTTTTAGGGATGCATGGGCTCCGTGTGCGGAACTTCAGCACATCCCGGGGAGTCTTTTATCCCTGCTGAGCCACCCGCATCCTCAAGCTACCAGAGGAGCCCCCGATGTTTGCTCTCTCCGTCGGAGGCAGCTTTGCCCTGGCACTCTCCTGATAACGGAGCCAGAAGCCGTCAGGCATCTGCTGAGCGGGATCTGCCCGTGTGCTGCCTGCTCGCCGATCCCACCTGGATGGGAATTTCCCAGGTGGGAGCGGAGGGACCATAGGGTTTCACTGCTGTCCTTGGGGGGCCTTTCCATCCCCGCCCCCCAGAGCTCCCAGGTTGGGAGGAGGCAAATCTTCCACCCTGCAATGAAATCCTATTTAAGCAAGATTTTAGATTTTCCCATGACCCTTGGACAAAGGTCTGGGCCGTTTTTAAACACAAATCTAGAAATAGCCAAAATATGTGCGCTCTTTTCTTTCTAACAGTGTTGGGCAGGAGATGATGGTGGGGGGGAATTATTGTTTTTTAGGCTTTAAAAGCAGCCGGGCTGCGGCGGGCAGCTCTGCCGGGGCCGAGTGCTGGGCAGGGGGGCTGCTCCCTGCTTTCCCTCGTCCAGCTCTTGTGGCTCATCCTCCCCTGCTGCAAAATGCCTCCTGCCAGGGAGGTTTGTCCCGTGCAGCGCCCGGCGGCAGGACAGGGCTTGCGGATGTTTTTTACCCCGGGAGACCCACCCGAGCACTTGTTTTAAAGGCTTTGAGCCCTGCAGTAGATGTAGAAATCCCGTGACTCTGCATGCATCGAGCCCTTGGGATAGATTTTTCTACAAGAGTTGTCGTACGGTGCATTTTCATAGACCAAATACCGGCAGGGATGAGGTCCCGGAGCGATACGTGTCCCTCGCCTTTCCTTCCCGCCGCGCTCCCCTTTGGTACTTTACTGTGAATCTCACGCCTTTTCTAAAGCCACAGCAATTTTGTACCGACCCAAGATACTGTGTGGTGGGAGGAGGGTCTCCCCGCGCGCGGGGCACCGCTGGCATGTCACGCCGACTTTTCTTCCTGGAGTTTCTTCCCGGTGAATCGCTGCAGCTGCGCTACTGCTCGAAAGATGTAAATAAATTTTTTTCTCCTGCTTATCCCTGTGCTGGCAGTGTCTGCGTGTGAGTTATAGCCGATCGCCGCTGAAAGCTGGGCTGCCCTGTGCTGAGGCCGTGGGATGAGCCTGTAAATTAGGGGGTCATTTTTGACCAAGGGTTTCTTTGTAGGAGCTGATGAAGAGGAGAAAAAGGAGGTGGAGGGGGGAAGAAGAGGAGTCAGAGCATCCCCACTCGAACACAGTGGTGCTTAGAGACATGGTTTAGTGGCAGACCTGGTAGAGTAGGGTCAATGGTTGGACTAGATGATCTTAAAGGTCTTTTCCAACCTAAATGGTTCTATGATTCTATGAAAATCCCTCGCTAAAGGGGGGTCACCCAGGTTTTGGGCTTGGGAACAATACTGCTGTCTTGCAACTCCTTTATTTGATATAATCCAAAATGTCGGTTAAAAAGCCAGTTCTGACAGTGCGGATGAAGCTGGTTGCTCCTGCTCTCCCACCCTTGGTGCGTGTGGAGTGGATTTTATTTTCCTATTTAACTTCCCCCAGTAAAAGTAATGGAGAGCACGGGGTGCAGCAAGGCTCTGACTATTGCCGGTGCCCCGTGTCATCTGTCACAGGTGTTTTGGTAGAGGGAATTAAAAGCCATAAGCTGAAGTGCCTCCGCCCATCACTACTGGCTTGCAGATACAATCATTTTTTGCTTTTTCCTTTAATTCCCAAATAGCAGCTTTAGGGTCCTGGGTTCCCTATTTGGCATAAGCAAAGACTCTGAAACGATGAGGGAGAAATTAAAAAAAAAGGGTGATCAGCAGCGAAACCGCTGCCGGGAGGTGACAAAGCAGAGGCACGGCTGCGGATCGGCCTTGGCATCTGTGGGCGAAGGAGCCGAACCCATTGGGAGGGGTGCGGGTGATTGCCAGGGTTTGGGGTCCTGGCAATCCGGAGGCAGAGAAGGGACGTATTGTCTCCGTGCAACTCCATCCGAGGGTGCAAGGGCAGATAAATATCAGGAGGAAAAAGAGCTCCGTAAGCTAAAAATGAACTCAGTTTAAAAACAAAAGTTTGGAGGTCAAAAAGCAGAGGAACAAGCGAGGAGTGCCAAAATCAAGCTGAGATCAAAGCCTTGGCTTTCCCTGAGTGCCGTCAGGGGGGCTGGGGTGGCCCAAGGGTCGGTGTCCCTGTCCCTACAGCCACAGCACCCGCTGGGGTGCCGCTGGCCGCCCCAAACAGGGCAGGGGCTTCTCCCCAGCCGCAGAGGACCCGCACCCAAACCCGGCACGGCCGGGGACTCGAACAAAGCACCCCGGCACCCGCAAAGCAGCGTGTCCCTGCGGGGCTGCTCAGTATTTCTTCGAATTTCAGAACAAGACTGAAAGCATGAAAATTCCCACCTTTCTCTTATATTCATATGTAGTGTGCAGTATCGATCCCTTCATGCCAGGTTTGTAGTATATCAGTCTTTATTTGCTTTCTGTGCCCCACGTGGCTTATTTGCAGCTCGGGTATTTTAACTTGTCCTTTTGCGTATCTGCCCCCGGGGACCCGTGCCTTGAACTCCTCTGTCCTTTCCCCATCAGCCATCACACTCCTCGGCTTCCCCTGGGCGCTGTGCGGAAGAGATTAAAGCTTCTGGGATGCTCCGATACGCTGGGGATGGGGGATACCCAAGGAAGATAACTGGAATTACCGATAACTGCTTGGAAGAAACGGCACTGATAGCTCGTAACCCCATCGCATCTGTAGTTACGCTGTGATAAAGGCTTGGGGGCAATTAATAGTGTGTTTATAGCATCAGCTAGCGCTAGCCCTCCTGGGGACCCGGGGAAGTGCCTCGACCAGCACGCCGCCCCGTTCCCAGCTCTGCAAAGCTTTGATACGGCGCATCCCCGCTGAGCCCATCCAAAGGATTTAACCTTCTCCAAAAAGAAAAAAAATCAAGGAGGAGGCGGGGAGGGGGGGGGG
>VFFE01009212.1:906588-938451 GCA_008921705.1 Burhinus oedicnemus | reverse complement strand
GCACTTGCCTTCCCCTCCCTGCCCGCGGCGTCCAGAGGAGAATCCTCCGCCCGCCTCCCCCATGAGCCTTCTCGGGAGCTACCGGAAAAAACCTTGCAGTGACGGCTATGAATCTTTACAGCTGGTGGACAACGGCAACGTTGAAAACGGAGGGGACAAACCCGGGGCTAACGCGGCGGCGGTGGGGGCGAGTGGCCGGAGCCCGGCGCGGCAACTGCAGCAGCAGCAGCAGCCCCGCGGCGAGGGCGGCAGCACCATGGACAGCTCAGGTAGGGCCCGCCCGCCTCCACGGGGGTCCCGGGCACACGCGTGGGGTGGGTGGGTGGGTTTTTTTGGGAAGGGAGGGGGATGATGGGATGTCCATCTGTCACCAAGGGGCTGCTGCGCAACGGTGGCGACGGGGTGGTTGCGTGGGGGAGCTTGGATAGCCAGGGACAATAGCGGCCCTTTGTCCGAAGGGAGGGCGGTGGGGACGAAGGCAATCCACCCGAGGCTGGGAGCGCCGCGGAAATCAGCCGGCTAATAAGTCCTCACGCTCGGCTCCTGGTTTCAGCCCCCGCGGAGGAAAAGGTTGTTCTGAAGCTAAAATGGATGGAGTGTTTTGGGATCTTTCCCCAACTGACTTATTTCCCAGAACCATCATTACTTTTTCTGTGTTTTGTTTTTTTTTCCCCTCCTCTAAAAAGCACTCATCAAACTGAGTTGGATTAATTCTGATAGATGATGCACCATTTTTTTTTTTTTAATCAGGGAGTAGGGGACCAGATGGTCTTTATGACTACTAATGGGATAGAGAGCTCTTCACCTCTAAATCACAGGTTCAAATTTGCCTGGATCACCAGTAATCGAGGGTACTCATCTAATGGTTTTTAAGTGATCTCTCGAATCGAACTGGCTCTGGTTCTGGTTGGTTAGATGTGCCCATCGCAATGAACATCTACAGCCTTTGTAGGGAACTTCTCAAGCTCAAACTTGTGCAGGGAAATGCCCTGTTCAGTTGTGGGGCACCAAATTTGATGTCTGCCCACTATAGCAGGGTGATCTTGCAGCAGGACCTGTACTCTTCCTTGAAAGAAAGGGGTGGGCCCAAGGCACTCAGCAAGTACATAAAATACATCGCCTTTGTTTTAACGTGGTAACCTCTTCTCAAGGGGGAAAACCTCCCTAATGACCCATGTCTGGACTTGGGTGGGGAGAAAAAACCCCTAATGACCCATGTCTGGACTTGGGTGGGAAGAGTCTTACCTTGATTTCTTTTTTTCACATCTTTTCTGATGTAATAAGAGTCATGTTTTCCTCTTTCCCCTTGCTGTTTGAATTTGCTTTCAAGAGTTCTTTGGTTTTTAACTTTTTTTACTCCTGGACTTTAGAAATGTATTTGAATTTGCTGCTATGATATCTCTGCTACAGTTGCTTGTAATCATAGTATGTGTCAGTAGATTCTTACTCACAGTAAGCTGCTGTGTTACAGTCATTTGGATTCTTACATTGGCATCTGCTGAGATGGTTAGATACTGCGGTCAGTTTAATAACTATTGTTAAAGCAATTATCTGAATGGGTTTCCTAGAACTTTACGAACCAAAGGCATTAATGTTGTGGAAGGTGGCATCCGCCTCCAGCCAGGTGTGGGAGCGTGCTGCAGCTCGTGTCAAGTCATGGCTTTTGTCTAGCGTCAGCTCTCTGTATTATTTGAGTGTTGCTGTTGCCGTCGTTCGGTTTCTTCAAGCCATTCCGCTCCCTGCGGAGAGGCGGGGGAAAAAAGCGCTCACGGATAGCTAGACAATACCTTAATTTACAGGTTTGGTGCAATACTCAGCCATTTCAACAATTCAGCTACTAATTCTGAAGACGTGACAGAGCAGTAATTGTATTAATGTCCTATATCAGTTTCTAGGATGTTCTTTCCTTAAACACACGGGCTTGGTCAAGGGCTGTCTCTGGGACTTGGGCGCTTATGGTTAAGAGATCTGTATTAACCAGAATTTACTCCCTTTAGTTCATTTTGGTACTGTCCCTGCCTAAATTTTACAGGCACTATAAACAAACACACCTGACACTTAGGCAGCAACAAACCTCAGGCCTTAATATGGCCCTTGAATTGAGTTTACAGCTTTATTACTTTTTCTTTAATATCTTCTGTGTTGAATAAGGGCTTCTTGGTGGCTGGTTCTAAAATCTTCATGTGGAATTAAAAAAAGAGCTGTATTGAGTGTGATGCTCTATTCTAAACCCGAAGTCCATACTCTGTATCTGCCTTGTTCATTTGAACGCTTTAGGCTGACGAATGCCCAGTTTTTATCAGTTCATTGCAAAGACATTTTTCTTTGCCGAGTATGAAATTATAAAACCTTAAAGAACCATATCCGCCCCTCAGGTGTGCTTGTGATTTCTAGCGATTTGGTAATTGAAGCTGCCTGTGAATTGTGGGATGTGATTTATCTTTAATGCAGTGTATGAAGATGGATAGTTATGGGGGGGGGGGAATATTAGGGGACAGTATAAGAGAAAGACAGGAAAATAAGGTGGCTGGGGGTTTGGCTTAATAGGAGCAAGGAAAAAAACCATCACCCACCTTCTGTGTTTTGTTTTTTAAAATAGAGAGTATATTCATATTATAAATACTTGAGACTCCTCCCACTAGTGATGCCGTCAGTTTCCAAGATGGGCAGTGGTAGAGCATGTTTCAGTTGGGAAAAGAGACCCGAGTTCCTCGGGAGGGAGACGAGTGAGATACATCGGTGACACGTTACGGTGCGAGGGAGGGGTGCTGCTGGGTTTCGGTGGGGCAGGCAAGTCTCTCTTCTGCATGATTAGGTGGCAAACCCTGAAGGTGAAATCCTTGAGATGCCCTGGCCAAATCGGAGCTCCTTACATATCTCCCATACACCTGACCTCACTTATGTTTCAGGTTTTCTTTTTTTTTTTTTTTTTGCTGGTTTTAAATAATGGTTTCACGTGTGGCGGAACAGCTGCTGCCCGAGTTAGCAAAATGGCTGTTTGCGGTTGAGGAGGGAAACAGTCCCGAGGTACAGCTCCGTGTCACCAGGCAATTTGGGACACGGCGCAGCTTGCTGGTGTCTCTGTCTGGCAGGGTTATTGCTGCGCTGGAGCCAAACATCTCTGGGTGCAGTGAGATAGCATCTTCGGGGAAGTTAAATAGTTGGAGAATCAAACCCTCCTCTTCTCTCCCCGCGTATTAAGTTTCATCTGCACTCCGGGCACGGAAGAATGGTCTTTGCTCTCCGGGAGGTGTGTGTGTAGATTAATATTAAGTGATTATAGAAGTTAGACAGGTGAGGATTTGTGCTGAAGGCAAAGTGCTGGCAATTCTGGGGCAAATTGCTGTTGGTTTAGCTAGCGTGGCTCTATTTGCTACTGCTGCAGTGACACTAATGGTGTTGAGAAAGTGGGCCCCTGTTGGGGTTTTCTATTAATTTTTTTCTTAAACTAATTCAACGTATTAGATCATAAAGTATCATCTCTCAATGTGGGCTTGCAATCTCATAAACAGCTTCTTGCAATGAAAATAATCAGCGGTTACAGCTTTGCTGTAACTTCTGCGTACTTACGATTATTGGCTTAATATTTTTTTGGACTGGTATTGCTTAGTGTCAAAAGAAAAAAGGGAAAAACCAAAAAGAGCCAGGAACCAAGAGCACCGTGTGTGTGGGAGGCGTTGGGAGGCAGGATCTGACCACGGCTGGAAGGGGAGCCGGTATGGAGGGGCTCCCAAGGGGCGCTTTGACCCGACCTTGCCCCTGTGCTGGCACGCTGGGGTGCGATCACTGGGACGGAGGGTCTGGCCAGGCTGCGTCTGGTGGCTGAGCCTGGGAAAAATAAGGTTTTGGAAGCCTCTGGGACTGGTATACGCTTTGTGGTTCCGATGGTTAAAAATTCTTCTGCCACCATCACCCATGTCACACAGAGGAGCGCTAACGTGAGCTGTTCAACTGAAGTGGTGACCATTTAAGTTGCTCCAAGAATAGCTTGGGGTACCTGTGTGCTCAGAGGCAGCATAGATGGAAACTCCTGTCCACAGCGATGTCGAGTGCCTCCCCGTTAGGCTTGGGTTAGCTCAAAGGAGCCCCGAGCACAAACTTATTTCAGGTAGGGCGGCCCGTATCGGTTACTGCTGGTATCTGATGATGCTTGTGTCATTGGTTGCTTTAAACATTGCCTGACTTAAACCAGTCCAAATGAAATACTGGTCAGTGTGTGGTTTAAACCTCAGATTTAACTCTTGCAGTGTGGTCTGTTCATAGAGGGATATGCTTAAGTTCTGCGCCGCCTCAGATGGGCATTAAAGCTCCGGGCAGCTTTAGCACGTGCCCTTAACTGCTGAATGTTCAGCTCCTGATGAAATGTTTTAAGCAACTCCTATGGAATATGCTGGATGCCGTATCGTAACGTGATCATATTGCATAAATCTAATGTGACCTATATGTTACTGCTAACTGCCATTCCTCCAGAAAGCGCGCTGGACTGGGGTTGGAAGTTTGAGGATGGGGATAAGGTGAGATGCGAGCTGAAGGTGGCAGGACACGAGACGTTGCGAGTTTGAAAAACAAATTCCAGGAAGAGCATCAGTGTCGTACTCCTTTTTGTCTCTTTATTTTTAAGCTGCTGAAAGTGCTCACAAGATGAGGAGCAGGCAGTGAAGAAGCAATTTATTTAGGTTTTTGAACGCTTTCTTAGCAGCTGGCTGAGCATTGAAAGCAGAAGAGGTTCTAGGAAATAAGATATAAAAGTAACAGCAAGGATACTTATTACGAAAGGAAAAAACCTCGTTCTGTGGTGTTTATAAACTAGCTAATCAACAAAATAGCTTTTAAACGCTCAGGGGATAGACTTGCTTTGCTACGTGCTTCCTCAGGCAGAGTAACTGCAAAAGGAAAGCGCTTTAAATAAATTGCGAGTGTTGAAGTTGAGATTTCTTGAACTGTTTTACACTTGCAAACATAATCTCTTGTGCTCTGGTGATTCCTTTCCACTGAGTCAGAAGAGAGACATCTCCATGTCACTGGCACAGGGACAAAGACTGTCGCTGACAATGTGGTCTTGTATTCTCTTCTAGCTGCATTTTCAAACGGGGAGGTTTGGTTTAATAACTCTTTTGTTTTGTTGGTGTTCTTTGGACCCTTGAATGGTTTGGTGTTGGCAGTAGCGCCTTTCTTTTTTTTGTTGTTTTGACAGGGAGGAGAAGCAGGGAGAATGTCAATCAACTTTAAAGAGCAATTTCATGGTTTGTGCTACTAGTTCAGTATTCCAGCCTCACGTGCGTTTTGTCCACTGTAGTATGAGCTTCGTAAGGGAAAATATATCACAAACGAAACAAATTTGGCACAGTACTGGGGGGTGATTTTGCCCCCCCCCCCCCAACATCACTACTCTTCTAAAAAAGGAAGCGAACCCCCCTCTTTGTGGAAATCCTATGCATTGCTTAGTTGATTGTGCAAGCAGCATTCTTTAGTTACCATTTCTCAAGCAAAAGCAGAAATATCTTAATTTCTCAAACTTCCATGAAGTCTCTGTTTAGGTGGTCTCAAATGAACCTTCAAATAAAAAGCCTTGGGCTCATACAATATTAGTTCTAGTATCTTATCATGGAAAAGCACAAGAAGTTGTTCTTGAGCTTCTCTACCCTACAGCGCGCTACTTGCTGCCAGCGGCTCCGAGTGCTTCCCAGGGGAGATCAGGGATCCTGTCCCAGCCCACACATGGAAAGGGACCGTGACTTCTTGTGGAAGGGGGAACACAGCTTTTCTTTAGCCTGAGCAGCTCTCGAGGAGGGAGGCAACGCTGCCTGCCTGGATGGGTGTTGCCCAACAGCAGCAGAAATGCACGGAAATCTCCCTGTACCAGCAATTCCTTAAGGTGTGAACCCAAACCTCTTCCTATCCAAAGCATCTCCTCTAGGAGCTTCTCTCTTCCTCCTATCTCCTCGACTTCCTCCCAATGCCTACAGTATATGAGCCCCTTGTAAGCTTATAATGGCTTTATTTTTCCCCAGCGTAACTTCATCTGAAAAGGATGCTCATAGCTTTTTTTGGTAGTGAAAAGGGCAGAATAACACGGGGTGACCCTTCTGTTAGAGGTAAAGCTGCTGAGAAGTTCTTGGGCGGGTAGTAGTGCAACTTTGGGTCTTGAGGCAGTTTCTATCTATTCTAGGCAAAAGGCCTGGATAGATGCAGTGCCAGGTAATTGCTGGAAAGTTGCAGTAAAAAAAAAAAAAAGCCCAAAGAAACAAATAAAAAAAACCCTCAAACAACAACAACAAAACCCCAACTACTCTTTCACTTGAATAAATTATTGAAGATGTCTTAATGCTCGGCATGTCTGCACCGCAAGATGGGTCTGTGCTGAACGCTTCGTGCACTGAACTGGTCCTTACGGTGGAAGGGGAGATATTGCCTGGGGAAGCAGTGGCTTTGGCAGCTCCTGTCCTTGCCTCCTGAAAGCTGGAAGCTCTTTCTGTGCTTCCCTCCTGTAGCCCATCCTCTCCCAACCTCGCCTAGTATTGCTTCTACGGTTGCAGTTTGTGTTTCTGTCTGTCTTACGCTAATTGCCTGCTTAGGAAAGAAATATTCTGGCTTCCCCCCGTGTTTCGGAGCTGGCCGTGCTCTGGAGGAGCTCCCTGAGGCCACGTCTCCTCGCTGGGTAGTCAGCCCCCAACTCGCCTCCGGTGAATCCAGCTTTCCCCTCCTGCTCAAGAACCGCTGGGTTTTGTCTTGAGCAGTCTGCTTGTTAATACGCTTACTGCAAAATAGCCAAACCACGCAGGTTTTGGAGTGAGGGATAACACTGGTTTATAATCTCATGTGATTTGTGATCTGATGAGCCCTTGTCTTGTATTAGGCTCCTTGGCTCGTAGCGCATCTCCTGCTTCCCTGTGCCCTTAGAGAATCCAAACCTCTTTATAGCCTGATCTTAAACTTCCCTTTGGCCACGCTGAAGTCGCTGCCGTGGGCTTTAACCTCTTTCCTTGGGGATTACGCTTGCTGAAGCAGCCTTCCGCCTGCATGCCTCCATGATGTGTTTTAAAGCATCAGGGTGAGTGAAACCTGGGGTTGGGGGGGGGGGTGTGTCTTGGCAATGGTGTTATCAAATGCCTGTTCTGCTGCTGTCGTCCTGCAGTTCTACTCTGCACACGTTTTGCTGTTTATTTTTACAGAATAACACTTTAAGATATATGTGCTCAGCCTTGTAGGGAATCTAAGACTACCAGGAATCTGGGACAGCAGTGGAGGAGGGGACAGATGAGACTGGTAGCAAAAAAAAAAAAAATAAAAATCAGTCTTCAGGGTCTCTGAGTCTGAGGAACTTCCCAAGCAATTTCTGCAGGTAGAAGTGCTCTCCTTCCCTGCGAATGCCCCTTTATCGCTGTTTTAAATGCCCCTGTGGCTGCTGATTTCTCCCCAGCCCCTTTGCCAACCACTCGGTGCCTGTCTAAAAAGTTGTTGTAATGATGACACTTGGGCTACGTCTCATCTAAGAGAGGATGTAACAGCATAGATGTTTTAGTTTTTCCTTATATGTGATAAAGCTCAGCTGTCCAGAAGAGAGCTATGTGCCGGAAGGAACGCTTAGAGAGGCATGGGGCTCAGGGTGCTGAGGTTGTGCTTCTTAAAATGTAGTTGACAAATGAAGCACCCGGATCTAAACGCTATCGATTACCTCTGGATGCAAAGCAGCCACCCGCCCAGAGATCTTCATTTAGAAATACCTGCCGCTCTCCCCCTTGAAAGGGGAGTTAAAACTCTTCCAGTAATGTCTGCAAATTGATTTGCAATCCCCTGAAAGACAGAGCTGAGCGGGGAAGATGGACTCCGTGTGGGGAACGCCAGGAGCTGGGGATGCTGAGGGTACCCAGGGACGTGGGGACTCTGCTCTGCCTGGGTCGGTTTGGCCGTCTGTCCATTTTTTTTGCACACATATACCCCTCTGTACGTGACGCACCTATATGAGGATGCTCTATCAATGCTGTGGCAGGGGTGCCTGCGCCAGGGCTGCTCCTCCTCCCCTCCTCACGCTGCGTGGGCTCTCGTGCCATGCCGAGGCGAAGCCCGTCAATGGGATGCTGGGGCCGCAGCAAGCCTGGCTTTATATCCCTTAATGCCGGTGTGAAATTGCGTCCCGCATTACACAAGCTTTGCTGGGAGAGCTGCGTGTGGGAGGAACGTGAGGTGGCAGGGCTGCTGGGGGGAGGCAGAAGCACAAATAGTATCTCTCTTTTTCTTTTTTTTTCTTTTTTTCTCTCTCTGAGTGTTCCTTAAAAAACAATTTGGGCTTTGTTGCTGAAGCCACAACAACAGTGGCTCAACTTCTTTCAGTTCCGGGACCTTTAAAAAGGCCCTTTCTGCCAAGGCAGGGGGCAGCCTCCGCCACGTCCCTTGCTCCCTTTTCATGCCATGCCCTGGTAATAGTCGGGGGTGGGGGCAGAGAAGCAAACAACCCCCCCAAAATACTTTGTGGGGAGGGAAAAAGCCTAAAAACTTCCAGAAATGTGGAATGTAGGACATGTATGCAGCAGTTAACGAGTTTTTGGTTTTTTTCACATCCTAGCGTCAGGCCCTCGCAGCACTGTAGATGGAGAATACAGAGGAATATTTCATACTCCCAAATGAGCCCCTTGTTTTGGGAGGGTGGGAGATGAAGGCTTTAATGCTTTTCTAGAGAAAAACCGAGGTGAGGAATAGGGAAGGCTTAGCTCTTTCCTCGCTCCATCTCTAAAGAAAGCATACGCGGTAGCTCTCAGAGGAAAAAAAAAAAAGTAGTTTGACATTGAAGATACTATTACATATAGTCTGGGCAGACTGAGGTAAACCTGCTTCCTTTCCTACGGTTTCGTGTCTGCTTTTTGTCTGCCCTTTACAGGCAAAAAGGGTCTGTTTACTCTTGCTAAATAACCTATGAAACGCAGTACTTCACTGCCCGATCTGCAGTTTCTAGACGTCTTGCTTTCACCTCCCCGCTCTCAACCTAAGTATTGCTTCATCAGCATAAATATTCAGACTGACAGAGTCTTAAATGCCTTTTAAATGTCGGCTCATTTCCCCCTTAGCTCTCTGGAGAGCTGGAATTCATGCCCTGTGGTTTGTAGGGTTTGTGGGTTTCCTGGAGGGGGCTGTTGCTCAGGGACCCCCCCAGACGAGGGCCATGATGTGCAGATCTTGCAGGGAAAGCTTCCAAATCGGGCACTTCTCACTTGTCCCAGCCAGTGAGCATCTCCATCAGATGGTGGTAGTGTGGAACCCTCTGTTGCTGGCCCCTCTGTGGTCCCCTGTGAAACCTCTGGCTGGAGGTGATGGTGGCTGGTGCCCCCATCACGCAGGGTCACACCTGTTTCATTCACCCATTTCTGGCCCCAAAACCCAGCCTTTCAAGCTGGACTGGTTTAAGCATCTTTGCGCTTGAGACTAGGCACAAACGCTGGTTGTGGGACTGCAGCAAGAGGAGTCAAGGCAAGTGGTCCTTCATGGGGTATGGGAGGTATTTCCCTTCTGGATACAGCGTGGTTTCTTTCTCTGTCCATGTGCAGAAGATGAGTTTCCGAGTTTGGCTAATATATACACTTTGGTTTTGCTCTACTAAGGGAAGACAGATGACAGCGGGTCTCTTTTGACAGCATCGATGAGTATCGGTCTCTCTGCAAGCTCCCAACACCCAAAAGCTGTGCTAAAGCATTTCCCGTTGCTCTGGTGTAATGCCTGTGCCTTTGAGCAGGTCATGGTGGGACAGCAGGCAGAGGAGCTGCGCTCAGCTGTTCCTGTAGAGGAGTGCATCCTTCCGAACCTCTCCAGTGATCACAGCGTTCTCCTCCGAAGCTGTGCACCCGCTGCGGTAGGACATGTCAATAGGGACTGCTCTGTCTCGTCAGTCTCCCTGCCTTGGGAGAAGTTCTCCTGCACCACACATCCTTTTCCTGATACTTTGTAGAATTAACTAGAGGGCACGAAGAGCGGTTAAGTGCTTTAATGAAGACTTCTATGCTCTCCAGCTTCCATCCTGTATAGCACAAGGCTGGTGCTGTCAGCAGAGGCTCCTTTGGTTGTAATCTGTCCAGAGAAATTCCTCCCTTCGGCTGATGATGAGGAAGGACTGTGATAGGAATGCTACTACTGTGAGAGATTTTAGTTTGGTAAGGAGATGCAGCAGGTTGTCGCTGTATTTGGTGACTGCTGGAGGTTTATTCTGAAGGCAGAATAGTCTCTTCTCAAGCAGGGGTTAACTCGGGGCAAGTACCTTCAGCCAGAACAGATACAGATTTCGCCTTGTCAGCCGAATGGATGAAGTTGTCTCTCACGCCGCTCTGTTGGCTTGAAGCGCTTCACTGAGGAGATCATTGCTGCCATCACCTAACAGAGCTATCCGAGAAGAGCCGTCCCATGCATCTTGGGCACGCTTCGCAGCTCACGCGCAGCAGTAAAACCGCTACATTGAAAGTTCCTTTATTAGGAAATGAAAAGGCTGCCGTGAGCAAGCGATCCCTCTGAAACCTGTGCTACAAATACAGGTCAGAAGCGTGTCTCTGAAGCGCACTAAGCCTTTCGGGGAATATCCAATAACTGGGTTAATAAAGAATTCTTGCCACGTAAGGAACAAGATGCATCTCATACACACAGAGAGTAATTCTCCATAATGACACTTCTGGACAGCAATTTCAACCCATGGCCAACGTGAACTAAACTGCTGTGTGACAACATGCCAAAACCTGGGACCCGAGCCACATGGCAGGCTTCTGCACTGCTCACTTGCAGCAAACTATTTCTATGCAGGCAAGCTTGTGAGCTCCTGTTTCTGCCGTACCAGATGATGCTTCTGGGGCTTGTTGTGGGGTCCGTGAGCGTTAATCTTGGCTTTGGCTGCAGCATAAGCAAATGTGTGCACAGGACACAGTTCCTGGTGGGATGGAGGGACTGTCATGTGCCCCAGGCACTTCATTTTAATACAAATGTGCCTTTTGCTTTTGTGCTAAGGGAGAGAACTATTTCTCTCTTCTGGATTTATCACCCGACTCTGAGCAGGGGAATGCTGTTACGCTGCTAACTCAATATCCTGACCAAGCTAGTGGTGATCACCTTATCTGCACGCTGAAACCTGAAGCTCCTTCCTGCTGGGCTCCAAGAGGGAGCAATGACGGGCTCATCCCTTCAGACTCGGCAAGTGTCCTTGGTCCTTCTTCTAGCACAAGAATAGGTTTTAGTCCTCTGCCGATGTGCTTGAGGGGAAAACTCAACTGCTCTTTTCTCAGGACTTGTACGTTCAAGCAAAGCAAACCTATGAAGATAGCTGCCTCTGAGCAGGCTTGAAGGATGTGCGATAGCTGCAGTAGGTCATGCCTGGCCAGGTGGTGACTTCCACAGGAGACACGTGGGGCTCAGTCCTCCTTGTCCTAATGCCCCATTCCAGCAGCTGTTGCACGTGGCCCAGGGAACCGTAGCCATCCTTTGGGAAGGTCTGCAGTAGCTCTGAAGGTCTCCACTTACAGGAGGGACTTAGCACAGAAATGTTTTATTCAGCAAAAAAATGCAGGGCTAGGCTACCTTTTTTTAATCAAAATTTTTTTGGCTGTTCTTGTGGGTTTCTGTCTATATTGTCAGGTTTGTGTGTTAGTGCATTAACCCTTTCCGCTGCTTTATAGATCTTTATACTTTGTAGGAGACGCTGCCTAGCAGAGGAGCTTTTGAATGCATTTATTTTGTTCTTCTGTGAACAGTCTGTGGAGACTGTATCATTCCTAGTGAAAGCCTGTCTTTGTCAGCACCAAGGATGCTCCTCTGATCCAGTGACTAAAAGATACCCGAGCAAATTACTGCACCTGGTATAGCACCAAGCGCCGCTATGTTGTAAGCTTCCTCAATAGCCTCACAATAGCCAAGTAATACTTGCCTCATGTTAAATCTTAAATACTAGCTTTGTGCTCTTGGTTAAGTAGCAGCAGCTTGCGTTTCTTCATTAGCCATCCTTTCTGTTTCTCTGTTTTAGTGTACGTCGTAAACTTGGAACTAATTGCTGCTGCTTCTATTAGAAATATAGTGAAATTCTCACTCTCCCTCTGTTTCTCCTCTTCCTTCCCCGCCCCAGGTTGATTTCTAAAGATTCTAGGTTTCCATACTCTTGAAGCTTTTCTGTTGCTCTCCTACAGCATTTCCAACAATAAAATTTGTCCAGTGCCATTGGTCCTCTGATCCCTTTGCACCCCTTTCCTTGTTCCAAGTTACCACCTTTCTGCCTTCCTTTCTTTTAAAAGTTGACCTGCAGAACGTTACCTCCTCCTTCCACCCCTGGCTCTCCTGGCATAGAGTAATACGAAAGCGAAGTTTTTGAAGAGTGATCAGACACTGATTCCATACTGGGAAGTCAACGAGCTACTTTGATTTTTTTATTTTTTTTTTTCTTTCTCTCTTGTTTGTTTGTAGTTTTTTTGTTGTTGTGTGTGTGTGTGGTTTTGTTTTTTTTTTTTTTTTTCAAATTGTACTTGAAGCAGATACTTGCAAGTGGTTTGGCAAAACAAATATTCCTGTGCCTTGAGAAGGCACCTTCTGTTCTGAAGCTGGCAGAGTGCAGGGGGGAAGAGATAGCCTCTGATTTTACTGGTCTAACACACGGATCATGTGCATGTGGAACATGACCACATCAGAATGCATTCAGCACCCTCTGTGCATAGGGGAATAAATAGCATCACTTTACCGATGGAGTCTCCAGTTTAAAGATATAGATTATATTTATTGATAGCTCGCTCCAGGTTTGAAAGAGTAAATGCCATTTAGATGGGTTTGGTAATCTACAGAGTAAATCAGTAGGAGCTTTTTTTAGATGTAGGTTTTTTCATGTTTCTTAATAGTCTGAATACCTGTAGAATATTTCTTTTGGTAATGAAGATTGTGAGCAATATTTCAGTAGTGTGTATCTAACACTACTCCTGGACGTGCTATAGAACCAGAGAAGTGACAGCTGTAAGGTCTCTTTGTAAAATATATAATAAGCGCTGGCAATGCCACCAGCCTGCCTTACCATGATAAATCTTCCTCATTTCTGGGTGCCAGAGTAATTAATAAGGACCAGCATGTTCATTTTACAAAGCAGCTGACCCATGGCTCTACAGCAGGACAAATGTCCTCAGACTTTCCGGGTGCTCTGGGAAAGGCAACTCTTAGCGGATGCCATCTTGATTATGAGACTACCTGAGTGCGTGGCGTGCGTTTACATAGGTTGCTTGTTGCTTAATTTGCTATGCTAGAGGATCTAGGTCTTCTGACATAATGAGGTAACAAATGTATAATTACAGAAATGTAGTTAAAGTTTGCTGAGATCAAAATAGTTGAGGCCTAGTGAACAGAAAGGAATTTAAGTAGTCAAGAGCTTAATTTATAGCCAATAAGCAGTTAAAATATCATTTTACTAGGCTTGTGTCTAACAACCCAATTCTGCAATAACACAAAACCACATTTACTCAAGACTACATCCAATTTATTATACTTAACTTTTCTGAGAAAGACTGACGCTATTAACACAGCACTGCTTATAATAAGGAAGGCTGCAACAAATCAGTTTTTGGTTAAGACAGCGGAATAGTTATTCTATTGTAATTGCCAAATGCAAACACATGAGGTGTAAGACCATGTCACCATCCATCAAAACATTGCTTGAAATGGCTTTTGCTCTGTGTTAGTCTCCTATTGACTCTGCAGTTTCATTGCCGCTTCAAGCTGTGAAGGACAAGCTTACCGAGGAGGTCAGCCCTGCTCTGCTTTAGCCTTAGCAATTTGCTGAGTCCTGTAGTAAGGCTGCAAACATACAAATATCCAAAAAGGTTCTCCTTCTCAGCTGGAAATTTTAATTCCTGAACTCTCTTCTTTTCTTGCCAAAACCCAAACTTTTATCTTCTTCCACTTGGGCAAATCTAACCAGACCCTTAAGTGACTTAAAATCACTCTGACTTCTGCTATAGCCACAGAAATGGACAGTCACAAGACAACCTTCAGTCAGTCTAGCTGTGGTCAAACTGGCAGCTGTGACAGTTAGGCTGAAGAGCTGTTGTATATACTACCGCCTTTTTCTTACCCCTGTGGAGGTGGTTGTTGATTTGGTCTTGGTTATGGTCAGCAAATAAGCTGCATGGTGAAGAGCTGGTCTTGCTTTGGGATGGGTTGAGAGGTGAGGGAGCTTGTGTGGTGGTTGTTCTTACTGTACTGATACTAAACAACCTACATACAATACTGAGAGTCAACGACGGTTTCTGAGCCCAGCTGGCAAGACCATGCTCTCTCATCTCCGGAAAATCATGACTTGAAAACTACTTTTGCCCTACGCTTGACATGCAGCAGTGCACGTGAATACATTTGATCTGAATAGAGCAGTGAGTTTGTTGGCTCTGTGGATTTGTTCTAAATAAGTGATGTTGGCTTTGGTTTTGTTGTACTTGAAGGTGCCTCATCACCAGACATGGAGTCCAGCTATGGGGGAGGCTTGCTAGATATGGTGAAAGGAGGAGCAGGGAGACTCTTCAGCAATTTGAAGGATAACCTGAAGGATACCCTGAAAGATACATCTTCAAAGGTCATGCAATCTGTTGCCAGGTACAGTACAGCTGAAGCTGCCTAATGCAGGTAAAAATCACCAGCTGCAAAGTGCTGGTCTGAGCTGCCGCCTTAAGTAGCGCAGCGCAACTTCCAGCTAACCTGATGAAGGAAGGAGGTGAAAATCACAAGTGACCTCTTTGATGCTATCTCATAATTGGTATTTGGCCTCCAGCAAGCAGGAAAACCAAAGTAAAAAAAAAAACCAAAACAAAACAAAAAAACCCAAAAACCAAAAAACTAAGCTTCGTAGTAAGTGAACACCAACATCCTGAAACCTGGAAAAGGTCTCCCCAGTGAAAGTGGAGCACTTGGTCTCTGATTCTTTCATTGACCCCTGTGGGGTCCTTTTACTCAGCCACCACTAAAATATTTTGTCACTGAAAATTGGCTCGTGTTGTATGCCTTCCCTTTGCTGTGCGAGGAGACTCTCGCTGATGTAACTATTCACTATAGCCACTTTTTGAGTTGAAGAAAGAGCTGAGGTGACTTTGCTTTGGTTACCTCTGCTGGTGTTGTCCCCTGTGCTTGGCACTCTACCTGCCTCTGGGCAATATGGGGCTACGATAAATTAAAGAAACTTAATGCAGGCAAGACCTCAGAGACTTTGAGGGATCTGCGAAGTGCCAAACTACTAGAGACTTCTCCTGAAAACTGGCACTGAAAATTAATGACAAAAGGGAAAAGGGACCTTTTCTGCAAGCTTCTGCATCCAGTTAATTGCGTATGTAGAAGGGAAGGCTGGGTCGCTGTCTGCAGGAAGCTATTTGTACCCTCTTCTTAAGGCATAATAATAAAGTACAAAGAATCTGTTTTAAGGTGATTCTTTCCTTGTGTCAAAAGCAGATCTTTGCACAAAAACACTCTTCTGGTTCCTGTAATGGGCTGTCTTCCGTAAACATGTGCATAATGTCTGTCTCCTACTTTGTCTTCTTTTAGTTACACCAAGGGGGAGCTAGATATTTCATACATTACCTCAAGAATCATAGGTAAGTACTCCTTATCGGATAAGTGAAACCTGTCGTGTCCCAGGGCTCAGAAATCCATAAACACGTTATGGTGCACGCTCAGCCTGGCTTCTTCTTATGTTTCTAGTGATGTCTTTTCCGGCTGAGGGTGTTGAGCTGGGATTCAGGAACCACATTGAAGATGTACGGACGTTTTTGGATTCCAGACATCCTGACCACTACACCGTCTTCAACTTATCGCCCAAGTATTATCGCAGTGCCAAGTTTCACAACCGGGTGAGTGTCTTCCAAGAGGTTAACAAGAGCAGGGGGGGAAACGTCTTGGGAAAAGGGGCACCAGGTCATTTCTGTCTATTCGGAGTGGCAGAATGTAAGGAGGTGAAAAAGGAATTATAGGTGTTTCTAAGGTGCTGTGATCATTTCTGGGTTTTAGCTGATGCCTGGGACCACAGGGATTAAAGAGCTGGAAAGTTGAGGGCATAATGCTTGTGTCAGGAGCCTGTGAGGGTACGTGGGCATTGCACGAAGTTGAGCCTGTGCTGCTCTTGGCTCCTACGTAGCTGTTAGAAGCTGCTGCAGAGAAATAAGGAGTAAAACGAAAGCGCTTTGAAATAAATTTCCAACAAAGAAGGTGGATTATTTTCATGTTGAACAATCCTTTGGTTGTGCTTTAATCAAGCAGGAACCCTTAGCAAGCAAAGCACAGGACTGAAAATTGGATCTAAGGGGAGTTTTGGCTCTTCCACTAGCGTGTGACTTTAAAAACCCACCTCCGCTCTCTGCCCCAGTTTACTTCTCTGAAACCAGAACAGCATCCGGGAGCATTGCAAGGCTCTGGTTCATTGATGGCTTTTAGAGGAAATCTCTATGAAATACTGCTATTGAAATGCAAGATTAGATCTAATGTTTCAGAAAACTTCCAGTTTTTTCCCTCTCCCACAAGGGAGTGATGACTTTTTAATTTATTTTTTTTTTTTTTAAATATCTTATTTTTTCATTGCCTTCAATGAAAAAGGCAACAGCGTTGCCAGGCTTAACTCTCCGTCAGGGTAAGTGAATTTCATGCTGCATAAGCCTCCCTTCATTTTAATTTGATGTATAGCTGAATCTATCTTCAGCAATTGCTCTGATGACCAGAAATCCCACACTCACGCTTGTAGCAAATTTCTCAGTGGCAACCGGTAACCAGCCATGAATTCAAATATGAGTAAACGAAAGGGGAAGACTAATTAAAAGGTATCAAGGGCTCTGAATCTTCACTCTTGCGTGGTTCTGGTGCATTGCTGTTGGTGGGAGGAGAAGGACAGATCTACTTTTGAAAGCCTAGCATTAAACATCTCTTTGTATATTGCTTGACCTGGCCATAACTCTTCCATCCCCTGTGTTTTATCTCCTACCCTACCCAACAGCTTAACAGATGACTTTGTGTGTTGCTCTTGAGGCATGACTAGGTGATTTGTAAGCTATTGCCTTGACATACACAAGAACAAAATGATGCATCTTTTAATAAAATATTGTACTTTCAGGTTGTGGGCTAGGAAATACTGAGTCTCCAAGTACTTTTTGAGAAAATGAAATGTGCAGAACAGAATACATGAAATCAGATGAAGCATGAAACAACTATAAATACGAGGTTGAACTTCATATATATTGGAAAATATATTAATGGGTTATGAAGGAGGTGAAATCACACTAAGAGCATTTTCTGCTTTGGATGAGGATGCCAGCTGAGCTGAAGTTTTGAGATATACATTTGTTCTTTAAAGTGAAAGGCTTTTTAATTCCTATCTTCTTCAAAACTTTCTGTTCCTAAGATCAAAGTAGGTCACTCTGCTACGTAGTGGCACAGGAGGGAGATGACAGTTAATGTCCTGCTGGGCTATTTTCCTGCCCTGACGTGGCTCTGTGGGTCATGAAGCCCCAAATGCCCAGTCTATTGAGGAGAAGAGAGGACTATGAACACTAAAACCTGCTGCTCAAATCTGGTTGTGTTCAGTTCTCCTCCCTATCTCGCTTCCCCGGCAGGAGAGGAGACCTCACGGCTGCTTGAGGAAGTGTGAGCAGTTTGAAAACATTTAACTCAAATATAATGTCAAAAAAACCCAAACTTCAAAGTCCCTGATGGGTCACGTTCTTGGCTGTTGCTGCCCTATTGCTAAAGTAAAACAAGCGCTGGCTGCTTATTTCCAAAGCTCTAGAAGAATTCCTGTTACTTTTCTCTAAGGTTGTCTTTCGCAAGTGGTGGTGTGGTTATGTTTGAAATAAATGCCATGCTACATAGCATGTATTTAATTTCCTAACTGTGAACCAGCAGGCAGATGTGTAATTATAGGCAAAGTAAACATTTAATTATGGACTGTTGGGAAATGTATATTATTTACTTGATAAGTGAGAATGGCCTGTCCAGATGCTTGACAGTGTGTTGTCATGAGGTCTGTTCAGAAGATCGTCAGTGAAAGGGTCACTGGTCACATTAATTCTAACAGCCACTTGCAATCTGAATTGTGTTTTAGTGATCTAATTGCAAGTGGATCTTGTGCCTTTAGAAGCCTGCTGCAAAAGTATTTGGGTTTGGGAGGGGAAGACTTTTGCTCGATATAAAATAATAGGCGTGATAATATAAAATATGTATATTATAAGTTACTTTGTAGCATCAGTATTCTGGCTCTGTTAAATAATTGAATAAATGTTTATGACCACTCTAATTCAGATTTTACAACGGTCCTGTAACTGCAGCAGTGCAAATCCTGCCAGGTCCATGGAACAGAAAGCTAATGCTGCACTGGGGGTTACCACGTAGTGAACCTTCGGGTGTTTTGTGCACCTTTGGCCCTTTCTGAAAATGCATGGAAAAGGTAGACACAAGGGAAAATCAAGTGTATACAACAGAAGGAATGAAATAAACTACAGCTGTCGAGACAGGAGAAGATGGGGGATGAGGGTAATGCTGTAGAGAGGGTAAATAGGGAATGGTTGTTCGCTGCCTTCCAAAGCTTGAGCATGGTTTGACTTGTTGGGCAGCTTCTACAATGCAAAACCTGCACGTGCTCACCAAACGCACAGCTGAATTTCAGGGTATTGTTGGAGACCAAAAAGTATCATGAGTCTAAAAAGTAATTAGACAAATACGTAATTAGATATTGGATTAGATAAAAATCTCCCAAATGTTAAGCAGAGGTCCGCCAGCTCAGGAAGCTAGCAGTGGGATGGACGTGCTGGGTTAGGCAGTGCTGCCTGCTTGCTCTGTCCCTGTATCCTCTGGGTGTCATTGGAGCTGTGGCCTGAGACAAAACACAGCTTTGTAGTTCTCCAGTTTGACTCGGAATGCCTGTTTCTGCTACAAGATGTTGTGCAGGTGTATGTAAGAGAACCTTAAATACAAGTTTTATGAAACCTGGAGCACTTCCTTCCTCTCAGAGATGAAACGTTCAGGTATGGAAATCATATAGCTATTTCAGAACATCTGGGCAAACCATCTCCTTCCTGCCCTGGTTCTCATGAAGCAGGATCCAGATCTCAGCTGAGAGAGAGAGAACCAATTCTTCATCTGAGGATAAGCCTCGTGATATTTCTCCTTTAAATTTCTTCTAGCCAGAAGTGCCTTTTAAAAAAGATATTTCAATTAAAACCAGATGAAACGGAGATGTCTGTAGAAGGCTATTTGATGTGCTGTTTGAGACTGCAGGACTGTTCTGGAGATAAGTGTTATGACTCAGAGCTAGTACATCGATGAATAGTAACTAGACATACTTTAGGATTTGTGATTTTTCATCTCTAAGAAGTCATTCCTTTTTCTGGCTCATATCTTAACTATACTCAGATATGATTTTTTTTTTTTTAACAGAAGTTTTCCTTTCATCAGCCTAATATCTAATATCTAATAGGGCCTAGTAGCCCTAATAGGGCTTGAAAATCCTATGACACAAAATAACTGAGAACAACAGATGCTCAGTACCCTTTGAAAATCAGAGTCGTAGTTTCTAGGGACAAGTTGTCAAAGGCTTGAGACAGTGCAGAAATCAATGAGCTGCAGTGAGACTGGAGTGTTATGAAAGGCCATTCAAGATAATCTGACTTGGAATGTAAATTTTTTAAAATGTATAGTCAGTGACAATACATCAATACTATGTTATTTAATTGAGAATTCCTTTTTGTTTGCCTCCTTATAATTCATGAAAGTCACAGAGCAGAATTATGCATGAGAAGAGATGGAGTAGGTTTCAAGCACGTAACTCAAGGTTATAAAAGAGAAGTACGTTTCTTGGCAGAAAGCATTTGTAAAAGCGTGCCTTGCTTAACGCTCTTAAGAAGCTGCCTTTTGTTCACTGTGCGATTCCTGTAGGTATCTGAATGTAGCTGGCCAGTACGACAAGCGCCCAGTCTGCACAACCTCTATGCCGTCTGTAAGAACATGCACAACTGGCTCCAGCAGAACCCCAAAAACGTGTGTGTCATCCACTGCATGGTAAGTACACCAGAAAGTAACCACGCTTTTCAACCTGTAAGTCGTATTGCACATTGCATGTCTGGAGTCTGTGTACAAGGATAGTGGCAATTTCTAAAAGAAATGTAATAAAACAGACACCCAGAGAAAGGGGCTTCATCTGCCATGTGCAGCTACGTAGCTCAGCTGGAAGACCCAACACTGGACGAGAGGCAGGAATGCAAAGCAAGAGAGGTCGTAATCATTCTAGGAGTGAACTACTAGAGGTGATGAGTAGCAAAAAGATTTGAGCTTCACCTGAGAACTGACTGTAAGGGTTGTCCAGTCTACTGTGGCTTTGCATTTCACTGTAAAGTAGTCACAGGATGAAGTGCAGCCTCTAGACTGAAGGTTACTGATGGATGCTGGGGAGAAAACACATAGTTGGGGAATTCTGTCGAACTGTGAAACTGAGATTGGCAAAGTCTCTTGCAGCCACTACTTGTCAGGTCTGGCTGAAGAAGTCCAGTTGCCTCCTGTTCCTCTTTGTGGCGCTAAATCCCCTGTAAGGGTTACTCAGTACTGGGCAGCGTGTAGATAGGATGCATGACAGTGATGTGAGTCTGTACGACTAACTCGTTATTTACCCTGTACAACCTTTAATATTGACAGTAATGCCCAAAAGGAGAGTTCTGGTTAGCTCCTGGAGCCTAAATTAAATCCAGGAGGCTGTCAGCCCTGATCAGCATAAACTGTAAGGAACAGGGGAAATGGCTGATCCCAAACTGCACAGACCTGACATACAAGTCTGGCATTTCTGCCTTGCATAGCACAGCCAGCGGCTATGGGATATGAATTCCATTCAGAGATGAAGAGGCACTTGATGCCTCCAGTCCTGGAAATCTAGCTCAAGAATCAAATTCCTTTGCTGTCCTTTGAGTAATGAATATCAGAATAATGCTGTAAAGGACAGGGAGTCCTTTTTAACACTTTCTGAGGAGTCTGCAGAAGCTTACATGAACCTGAGAGATCTTTTCAGAGCAACTAGCAGGGGCTAAACCTTAAAAAAGCAAATAGCTCGTTAACTGTGAGCATGTGCAGGTTCTTGGGGGTCTGGGTCAGCTCTGGTAGGGCAAATCCTACATTATGGTTGGAGTGCATAAAAGGTGCCTGAAATAAGTAATTGCAAGGAGCCTGTGTAACTTTTGTGTTTCAGACTTTGAGGGTGACTGCCTGCCTCGTGGGGCAGTAGGTCTCCCACTCCTTCTTTGTAAATGAGCCTTGACTTCTGGGCTCTTCTGTCTCCCTCTGACAAATGGGAGATGGTGGCATGGCACTCTGGTAGCACTGAGCAGGCTCTCGTACCCAGCACTGCGCTGTGAACGTGCATCCAAAACTAAGCAGGCATCAGACCCGGATTTTGGTGGAAGCTGGTGGAAAGGCTTTTCCTTGTCAGAGCTGGGATACGGTCCATATGGCTAATCACCTCATATGTTCCTGGGTACAGCAGGGGCCTGGGGCACTGGGGATACTTTGATTCTCTCCTGCTCTTTCTGTATTTTTCATCTTTTTGTATCAGTCTGACTTGGCAAACACATTTCCCTTTATCATCGCCCTAAATAAAAGGTAGACCTGCTCAGGAGCAATCTGTAGGTTGAGGGCTGTGGAGCTGTTTGGGTGAGGGAACCTTGGGCTGGATTTCTTGTTTGTGAGTTCTTCTAGGTTAAAATTCTATGAGATGACTGCCTGCAGCAGTGGGACGGGTGTACTCTGACCCCTGTGGTCAGTTCCAGGCCTATGTTTGAAATAATTATAATATTCCAGCTTGGGAGCAGCCATGAAACACCAACATTTGTAGACAAAATGTACTTCTGGGCTTTCAAAACAAGTCTAAACCATCCTCAGCTTTGGCTGCTTACTTGATATTGGCTTTGATCCAGGTCGGCGCTGCTCACTGAAGTCCTAGGTATTAAACAAATGACACAGCAGTGGGAATACCTCATTCTCATGTGGTCTCATTCCTAGTCTTTCTGGAGAAATCATTTTATGTGATTTAAGAAAGAGCAGGGAGTGTTCTGCTGAAATTTAAAGGATGTCTCTGACACTTATACATCGTTCTCCCCCTGCCTCTTTCCTTAACAGGATGGCCGTGCTGCCTCAGCTGTTCTGGTCAGTGCGATGTTCTGTTTCTGTCACCTCTTCTCTAACCCAGGCCCTGCGATGCAGTTGCTGAACACAAAGAGACCTGGAATTGTACTGTGGCCGTCTCACAGGAGGTAGAATATACCCGCTAAATGCTGTGTGAGCGCACGACATTCCGCACACTAGAAACCGCCCAAGCAGTACTCGTGCATTAGCCATGGCACTTAGCTTTGACGGGTCGTAACTGATGTTTATGGTCATTTCCATTTCACCCACACTAATACAACAGTAATGGAGGAGCAAAATCAAGTATTACAGTAGCCTTGCTCAGTAGTTCAGGGAAGTTGACAAACCTGTAGTTAACA
Source organism: Burhinus oedicnemus (assembly GCA_008921705.1). Classification (NCBI taxonomy): domain Eukaryota; kingdom Metazoa; phylum Chordata; class Aves; order Charadriiformes; family Burhinidae; genus Burhinus; species Burhinus oedicnemus. Next base: position 915,973 of record VFFE01009212.1, on the reverse strand, counting down.
GGGCCCAGGTGAATCCCTCTCCTTATGTCAGCTTCATCCTTACAGGAGTTTACACTCTAGAAATGTCTCTTTTACAATTTCCATTAAGCAGAAGAAAAACTGTCTCTCAGAGCAAACCAAAGATCTAGTCTTACGTATGTAATAACAATCCTTCCCTACATGACTAACAAAGTAATTCATCTGCTATGTGCATGTAAAATAGAAGGCAAACTTCTACTGGTAAACCAGAAAAACCATTGCCCAGCACCTTCCCTCCTAAAAGGTGAGGAGAAATGATCTTCAGCTCAGAGTTAAAGGCTAACTTCCTTCCTCTTGAGCTCTCGTTCTTGTAATTAAACAAACATAGAAGCATAGATTCTGGGCCAGCTGCAAGGATGCTGGAGTACATGGAAACTCCAGTCCTGGAACTGTGAAAGAATCGCACTTACATTGGATTTCAAGGTAGACTTCAAGTTCAGAAGGAAAATTATTCACATGGGATGGAGATTTCAGTAATGACTTTGTCTGTCTGCAGATACATAGGATACATTTGTGATCTAATAGCAGACAAGCCCGTCATTCCTCACTGCAAACCACTTACTATCAAGTCAGTCACCCTCAGTCCAGTCCCCTGTTTCAACAAGCAACGAAACGGGTGCCGGCCCTTCTGTGACATTCTCAGCGGAGAAACCAGAATCCTTACCACTTCCCAGGAGTATGAAAGAATGAAGTGAGTTGCTGTGATCTCCTGCCATCCTTAAGAGGCTTTTGTTTTGCTGTAATGCGGCTAATAGCTGTGCTGCAGTCATTGCCAGGCTGCCTGATAAATGATGGAGGGCATTTATTAATTGAAAGTTGGTGCCTAGTGTTGAAAGTTGTCATGTGGTGGGATACCTTCATAGAGAGAGTTCAATGCTGTGTTGGTTTCTCCTGTGAAATGTTTGCGTTTCAACTAAGCCTAATGTTAAGCAGAGGGCTGAATGTACCTTATCTGTTTGCTTGGCCTGAATGAGATAATAGCTCTTATGTTGACATTGTTGATGGGTGGTAACGGCATTGTGGAAGGAAGCTTAACTATGGATTTCCTTCTCTTACCCTCAAAGAGAATACCGTGTGCAAGAAGGGAAAGTCTTAATTCCACTGGGAGCCACTGTCCATGGAGATGTTGTTGTTTCTGTCTACCATATGAGATCAACCATTGGGGGACGCCTTCAAGCAAAAGTAGGAGTTTGTTTAACTTATCTTGCATGGTAGAGGCAATGTAGCTAACTAAGAGATGGCTAAATATGGGGTCTAAGAATGCATTTGATGCTCACCTTGTGGTGTAGAATGTTTCTTTGTTTGGCAGTAGATATAACACAAATTTGAGCAGTGCCACATGAAAACAGAGAGCTGCATTTGGAGAAGTCCATGACGCCTCTGGTGTCTCTATGGAGATGGTGTCTACTGATGGGGTGTAGGATCCTTCTGGCTGATGCGGGAGACATCAGTAACCAGCTCAGGGCAAAGCACCACTAAAGCCTCTACCTACACACTCTAAGAAGATGGAAGATTTTCTTCTGCTCAAACTAAAATGACTTACTGAGCCATAGTTCCTGCATGGTGTCTGTTTTCCTTGCTGTAGAGCAGCCTTCACATTTTTTGGTCGTTAGGGAAAAAAGGCAATTTGGGTGGACTGGTCAGTCATGGGGATAGGAAAGATAAGCTGCCCAGCTGGTCATTTGGAAATGCATTCTGTTCAGCCTAGAAAACTTGGATCGGCAAAAACTGAATCAGCAGTTGTCATACACTAAGTTGCTCCATTAACCTTTGTAGTGACTTGGCTTGATTGGCTCACTCAGTGAAATAACCTGTTGAAGTGGTAGTGACTTAAAGCACAAAAAGTGAGGGAAGAACCAAGTTCTGTCCCACCTGCTTTGAGTACCACCTCATTTGCTCCCTATAGATGGATGGGTGCTGCGTGGCTGGTCAGGCACAGCAGTTCACAGACTCCCACAACCAGCTGGGTGTGGTGGCTGCGTCCTCCAACAGTCACTTTATCCATTCATATTTTAATGTGAGATCTTGATAATTTTCCTGATGATATGTTTGAAACCTTAGTATTCAAGCTGCAGATTGATCAATGAATGTTTTTCTCTTAATTTGTTACTGGTGCTGTTTGCTGTATAGATGACACTTTACTGGAGCCGCTACTGCAAGTGAAATGGTCTTACATCTTCTTGGGGTACAAACCTGTTGCTCCGGTACATTCAGTGGAAGCAGACATTGGTTTCAATTAAGAGCTAAAATGTCAAGTAGATCCCAGAAATGATGACAAGCAGGGGATGAAGACATATTCCTGAATGCCGTGAAGGCACTCTTCTGGAGGCAGTAGCAGCAGAATTTAAGGCAGATGGAAATACTTGGGTTTGAGAAAGAAAATCTCTGCTTTCTGTAGAACAAGCAGAATGACTTAGCTTATATAGCAGTAATAATTAGTCTATATAGTAACCAGTAGAAAGGTAGGCTTAACTAACTGTCTGCATGTGCTATAAACAAATATTTTAATTTAGTGAATTTAAGCACTTGTTCAGTCTGATGCTCTGTGTTTGGGTTGTTTTGTGGTTTTTCTTTTTCTCAGATGACCAACACGCAAATATTCCAAATTCAATTTCATACTGGATTCATAGCCCTGGGAACAACCACACTAAAATTCACCAAGTGAGTATTTTAAGCTGAACATTAATCAAACTTGAAGCGTAAAAGCCTTATGAAGGCTGAAGGAGAATAGTCACAGATTAAAAGACTGTGTGCATGCATAGATTGAAGGACTTCATATAGTTTTGCAGAAATATCCTTTCCCTCTTTAACTGTACAACTCTTGTCCCCATTTAGGCCTGAACTAGATGCCTGTGATTCTCCAGACAAATATCCTCAGCTCTTTCACGTTATACTGGAGATAGAAATACAACCTACCGATAGACAAACCGAATTAACTCCCCCATGGGAGAACTTCACGACAAAAGACATCAATCCAACCATTCTCTTCTCCTCTCATCAGGAGCATCAGGACACTCTTGCTTTGGCAGGTAAGAGCTGCATAGATTTATTCAATTTACATGCTTACCTGCACGCTGAACTTTGTTTTGCTTCATTTCATTTATTCGGTGCTCTGTGCTGCAGGTAGAGGTCCCACTGATTCACCCCAGGATAACATAAGAAATGTTGGACAGAGTGCATTCTTCTCATCTCTCAGCTGGCAAGGTAGGCAGACTTGGTCTTCAAAGTAAAATCTGCTTCAAACAAGATAAACAACTTTTTTTTTTTTTTTTTCCTCCTCCCTGGAGCACAAAGTCAGGCTGAAGGATCTGATCGTAAGATGTCTTTCCCATTAGATCACAGGGTATTGCTGGTCACACCCTTATGTTGCAATTGAGTGGGAATTAACTTCCTACAATGTCCTCTTCAAACGTTGCCCGCTTGTGCTGTCTGTGACAAATTTTGACACTGTTCTAGTGAAAAGCTTTTGCCCTAGGTCTCCTCAATTCTAAACCCAAATTTAAGCTGTTTTTTCCTAATGTTGCACTTTACATACAGTGCTATAAGGATGTAGCACTGACAGTGTTTGTCCAAGAGGCCATTTAATAGCGCTGAGCACCTTGAAAACCTCACGGCGCTGCCAAATGCAGCGTTCCTCCTCTGGCATCAGCACCATGCTAGGTGGGGTCACAGCTAGGAGGGTGGCTTATGTCCTTACTCCTTTACAGTGAGCCTTGTTTCACCTGGATTTTGAGGCATGGCTGGAGATCATCCTGAATGCTTGGTCCTGACCCAGAAACTCATTCAGTTTGCATCTGTAGGCCTTACACTTGCTGGCTCTTCAGGCTTGAGGGGACTCAATTAACGTCTGTCTGTGTTTCCTGGTCAATAAAGCTGCCTTCTTACAATACAGACCAGCAAAGACTTTAAGTTAATCTCTGCAAAGAACTCTTATTTTAAATTCCAGCGAAATGCTGCTGTGGTTTTCTCGTTAGCCTTTTGTTCTGCATGTGAGCTGACTTTTACGGGACTTTTGTGATGACAAAACTAACAGCTACCTAATTTTATTTTTAATCATCATCTAGATCAGAAATCTGACAAAAGTAGCTCTCACCCCACCTCAGAGGATCGAGCAGCGTTGGTGCATGAGGAAAGTGAACAGTCAGATGACGAACTCTTGTCCCTTTCCAGTCAGCACAGTAATGCCAGCGGTGACAAGTCTCATGGGACACCAAAACACAGCAAAAAGCAGCAAGAGCCTCCAGCACCACCTCCGCCTGAAGACGTGGACCTGCTGGGCCTGGATGGTAGCCCTATGAGCAAGAGTTTTCCCTCGCAGCCCACTGCTGCCCCCTCCAACTCAGACTTGCTGAATGATTTGTTTGGGGTTGGCGGGCCAAGTTCCCAGAGTCAAAGTGGACAGCCCGCTGCTGAGGAGGTCTTCCATGTGGGGGGACCTGGATCTGTGCAGTCAACGCCTCGGCGTTCTGCAGCTTCAGCATCACCATCCCCGTCCCCAAGGGTAGGAGAAGGTAATAGTGGCTACAGCTAGTGTGTGACTCGGTGGGGCACATGCTTTGAGAATCCCACCTGGGAAATCTGCTCTGGGCTGTTGGAGTCCTCTTGGGTACACTCATTTCATGGAAATTTAAGAGCTGTGAGGGATCCCAAGAGGCCAGCCAGCTCCTCTGCTCTGAGACAGGAGTTGGTGCATCTTCACAGTCAAGAACACAAACCAGGTTACCTACTTTGCTCCTTAAAGTCCTTACTGGAGCTCACCCAAGTGTTTGGCTCGTTTCTTACACTGACAGCCACTGGAGATCATCAGTTTTGCTCTTACTATTCTCCTCATAATGCATATGAGGAGAATAAGTATTATTTTTTTTTAAAAAAAAAGAAAGCCTCTTAGGTTTTTGGGTAGACCCATAGCAGTTTGAATTGAACTTCTTTTTTAACTTTAGGGGGTTTGGAGCTATGATACTGGTCCTGGACTATGAAGTAGGGCTACATAGTTCTGCTGTTTCTAGTTTTGTCTGCAGATGAGAAGATCTTTTGTTTCTTCAAAGACAGACTGAGATCCGGCTGGCAGAAGGAGTGGGTTGAGTAGATCTTAGAAAGAGCGATCTTCTGGAGGGTTAAGCGAATGGAGGAGGGCAAGTGCAAATCAGTTGTAAGCGAACAGGTGAAAAGCCCAACCCAAGTTGCTCAGATTTGCTGAGGGATGGTCAGTTTTGCTAAAGGCAAGATGAGAACAAGTAGCTGGATCTGACAGCAGGTCTCTGCACTGCACTGAGCTGCACAGCCTCCCTGTGTTGGGTTTGGCTTAATCCTTTATGTCACAGTTTAAGAGCTGATGTTGCCAACGCGTACCTGACTCAAAGAGCATGGTATGCTTACTTAGCTTTTTCTCAGCAACTAATAACTTAAAGCATTTGCGACACCTGCCAGCTTTCTTGTACAGAAATGGTATTTTCTCATTTTGTTAAGGAGGCGCAGGCTTGGGCGATGCTGGTGTTGACACTGGTAGCACCGACCATTGGATGGGCCATGCAGCCAATTTCTGAAGACTCTTCTCAAGTCCTCCTTTCTCAGCTAGAATAAAAAAACCTGCAGGCTTGGGGAGGTTTGTCTGCTAGTACACTCAACAGATTTGCCGATGGTGTTTTTTGAAGGAAAAGGCACAGGAGCAGTTATAATCTCCTTGTACCAAGACTTGGGAAGGGAGGGGAAGAGGAGGAGATTGAGGACTAGAAGCAGAAGAGGGGAGAAGAATACCAGTTTCAGTGGAGGAAATCAGGCCACTTGTATATGGAGAAGGTTCATCTTGCTGTGACTGTTGTATGCTCAGTCTGAGAGCTTTTGCCTGGGGTGGGAAGGTTGTGCAGATACTCACCTCATGAGGCAGAGGTGCAGCAACAGTATCAGGAAAAGATCTCTGGACATTGTTGTCGAACTTCACAGAGCCAGACTGGTACTTGAAAGAGAAAGGAAAAGTATCACACAGCTAAATTGTCCCAAGCCAGGAAAGCAAGAATAAGAGCTTGCAAGATAAGTAAAGATTAGTAATTTATTAAGTAACCTAAACAACGAGTAACACAAGTAATGAGTAGCATCACTAACACACTGCATACCTCCTCAGGACAGTATCTTTCTTACAGTAGTATATATTGCATCTCTGTTCAGGATTACCTCAAACTTGTTGGCAAGTAGGAATTTGAGTAACTTTGTAGGGGTTTCTTCTATTGGTTGGCCTTGTTGGCTTTTTTTTTTACTTGAAAGACAGTAGGCTAAACAAGTTGATCAAAAATGGAGTTTGAGAATGAACTGGATTTTTGTAACAAGTTATGCTGTGTAGGAAAGATACCAGTTGTTTTCTAAAGCTATTTCTAAAAGACTGTCCTTCTACCCGTGATATGCGTAACCTTTGACAGCCTAAAATCATCTTGGACTGGGTTCAGCTCTTGAGAGGAGGCAGGAATTGCACCAGGGCGCTAACTCCAAGCTCCAGGCTGTCCCTCACCATCCATTTATGTATTGGAAGTACGGGCAAGTTGAAACTTCATCTGAAGTGTCTAAGTATCTAAATATTCACTTTGACCACTCCTAAATTCAGCCCCTCTCTTTGGAAAAGACACATGGGATCAACAAATGTGTTGCCATGACCAAGTCACATGCATCTCTAGGTCCCCTAGAATTTGTTTAGGGTACTGATACTTCCCAGTTGCTCTCCCACAGTTGCATGCTGCCTCCTATCTGGTAGCTGCAGGTATGAGGCTTCCTTCTCCACACACCAGTGTCTTCCTTGAAGCGCATTCATTGTGCAAGTTAATGATTTCATTTTCTCAAATATGTTTTTACAGCCACTGCCTTTGATCCATTTGGAAGTAGCCCTAAGCAAACTGGTCCAGACCTCCTGGGTTCCTTTCTTGGTTCTTCAGCTGTCCCTGGTGATCCTTTCCTTCAAGCAACAAGAAGTCCTTCACCAACTGTGCACAGCGATCCCTTTCACATGGGTAAGAAAGTGAGGCTCTTCTAGTGTATTTAAGTAAACATGAAGTGCTGTGTTTAAATAGTGATGGAGCCATTAAGTACAAACTGATGCTTACCATGAAATGACTCTAAACCACAGAAACCCCACTAAACAGGAAAGAGCTTTTTGTCTCTAGACTTAAAGCACATTCATAATTTGAAATGTGGTAGGATGAGACTAGTTTTGCTCAAGTCTTATACTTAATTAATAAGCTATTTATATACATGAAAAAGACCATGAAGAATGTCTGCCTGCATATTCCTGTGGTCATGAGGTCTCGTTTGAACCAAACTACCATTAATTGAGCTAAATAGAGCATGGCATATTAAGCCTGCTAGAGAAAACACGTGTCCTTTGGTGATTTTAGTTACAGGCATCTGCTTTCTTTAGATTTGATAATAATCCTGGCCAAATCCACAGTTGAATTTGACTCTTATTTGAAGAGATGGATTTTTTTTTTGTTATTGGACTCTTTTCTTCTTTGCTTGAAATGTTCCTTAGTTGTCCCCTTCTCCCCCCGTGCCAAAATTTAATATTGTAACCTTCTCTGAAACACATTCAGATACGAATTTGTTTGTGTCTGATCATCTAACACACGTCCCTTGGGTGGAACAGTCTTGCTGGAAAGCCAAAGTGACAAAGGAGGGGACTCGTGTGCTGCTGGCACTACTTGCATCCTTGCTTTGCCAAGCTCGGGTATTGGATATTAACTCTGTGAATAAGATGGTTGGGTCACACCTGGAGCTGGCTGCACTAATGAAAGGAATTTAAATGGTATCCCAGCATGATGAGGTATTAAATTACAGTGCTAGTGTCTATGGATAGTGAAATGCTGGCAGGGTGAACTGCATAGACGTACAGACTGTATTTGATACAGGGTTAAAGGAAGGACTGTGTGCATTCTTTCTGGTTTACACGTGTGTGGGCTTCTTTGCTGTATTTGTTTTCTCCATTCTTGCCCTCTGCATGTAGAATATTTCCTTGGGTTGAGATGTATTCAGAAACACTAAAGCCCATGTGTTATTCTGGTGGTAAGGTTTTTATAAATAAGTATATAGAGGCTCCGACCAAAGCTACCATGAAACGAACACTGTAAATCTGTGTCCTTCCCCACTTACCTCTGTATAGTATGAGATCAGAAACAAACATTACATTTGTAACGCCCACCGTGGGGAAGAAGTTCACTTCTTATTGGCAAATGATAGGTGGACACAATACTGTCTCTCCTGCTCCTTACCCCCTGCTCTTCCGAGATGCTTGATTATGTTGGTTTTACTCTACTACTTTGAGGTATTTATATGTAATCATTCTGCTTAGCTTCTAGCACACCAACGGTTTCCATACAACCAGATGTTTCTGGTGGTTGGGACTGGCCCAACAAACAAGGTATGTACCGTAAAAATTCAAGATGTTTAACAAAAATCCCTTACGGAGCCCTGAGAGATGAAAGGCAGAGGGGAAAATGCTACCAGTGACTACAGAGAACAGGTTCCCTCCTTCTGCTGCTTAGCACTTTGACTAATATAACAAAATTTCAATCAGGATTTTAGTTACTCTTATCTGAACTGCAGCAGGTATGCTGTACCTGTTGTCCTGGTCTCCCAGTCATCCAGGTGAGGATCTGGCTAACGACTACCAAACTCCTTTTGGTTTTTTTTTTGGTTTGGTTTTTTTTTTTTTAAATTAAAAATCTGCGTTTTTTTTCCATGAGAAACCAGGGCATGAAGCAGGACAAGTGCTCGGTGAGAGCTGACATAGTTGTGTTTCATTCCAGTATAGAGTCATGAGAAGGACCTGGGAAGTGCTATGCGTTCCTGGGATGCCACTAAATAGCATGACTCCTTTATAATCTTGGGAGAGTATGTGTGTCCTATCAAAAGTTGCTTCCTGAAGGCTTCTAGTTCTTAAAATATATCCATTTGTCATAATTACTCTGTCACTGCAGACAGTCTAGGGAATGTTCTTGTTGCTGAGCCTAATTGTGAGTGGGTGTGCGACTAGTCTGGGCCAATGCTGAGTTGAGATTGCTTAGGAACCTGACAATAGTACACTTAATTTTAACAGCAGTCTTCTAACATCGTGTGACTGAGCACTGGGTAAGAGCTGCACTCATGTAAAATAGGCATAAAAATGGAGGGTTTTTCTTTTTTCTTTTTTTTCCCCCCCTGAAGGTGGCCTAGGTGTGGGAAGTAAGTCAGCTGCCACCAGTCCTACAGGATCCCTCCACAGTACTCCCACTCATCAAGCTAAACCCCAAACACTGGATCCATTTGCAGATCTGGGGACACTCGGAGCAAGTTTAGCAGGTTTGCATCTCTTTTTTTTTTTTTTTTTTTTAAAAAAAAAAAAAAAAAAAAA
>VFFE01009212.1:665698-906568 GCA_008921705.1 Burhinus oedicnemus | reverse complement strand
AAGGAGATGGACCCCGAAAAACTAAAAGTAAGCAATGTCCTTGCTTATGCTCTTACAATCATTGTGTGTCTTTCATTCTCATCATGCTGGAGGCTGCTTGAAATACTGCTCCTGAAAGCCACCAGCCGTCCTGCACGCAAGAGGCGGCTGGGCAAATCTTTCAGGTCATTTAGTGCCAGAAGCTATCCTCCTGTTTTGATGCATATTCTAGTGTGCATCCTCCACAGCATCGCTGGATCCCAAGGACCACCTGCTATCTCTCATGTTTGCTTTCCATAAAGTAGGTGTCCAAACTTGATAGCATCGTAAAGTGCTGTGCTCCCCATTCCCATCCCAGACAGCAGAGAGCTAGTCTGAGCAGAAGGACGCAGTCATAAACTGTAGGTGTTGGGGAATATCTGGAAGAATCTCAGAATGAGAGATATACTGAGAAAAAGTGGTAAGTTTGTAAAATCTCTGTTCCAAAATAGCTTCTTGAAAACAAACCAGATAAGAGGAGTAACCATCTCTGCCAGTCTTTCTGCCAAACACAAGTTTTGGTGAAATAAGGGATGTTTTCCCCATCATGGGATTGCCTTGCGACAGAAAGTGAGAACGTCTTGCTCTTTGTCCATATCATAAATTTTTGTGCCTTCCCTGGAGATATGAACATCTGTTGGAATAGATTTAAAACTCCAAGGTTACATTTCTGTCCTAAACCAGACTGTGGCAAACAGTGGCTTGCTCAGTGTTACTCTCAGGACTTCTGGTCTTCCACATCACTCCAGCCCTGATTCTCAGGCACAGCTAACTGAACTAATCCTCTGTCTCGTTAATCTTGCTGCTTTGGAATTCTCTCATCTCTCCTCAATAAATTGCCAAACTACAGGTCTATTATGAAGGGAAGGAAATTCAGTCTCTCCCACCCTTCATTTGAAATATGAAGCCACAAGTTATAATTACTGAAGGATACAGAGCTGAAAGGAAAAGCCCAAGCAAACTTCTAGAAAACAGAATGAGTGAATTTTTTAAATTTTTTTTTTTTAACCTTGTGGAAAGGCTTTAACCTTTGGAAAGTGTGTGCCAGCAACCACACTGGACATGGACATCAGCCACTTGTAACCAAGCTGGACAGCTGTCAGGCCATCAAGAGCGCAATACTTTTCCCAATTCATAAGCTATACAACTTCAGCGATTCATGCGGTACTACTTCATGTGCGCAACATTTTTCCCTTCCACCCCGAGCAAACTGAAGCACCCAGCTGAATCTCCATTCCCAATACAATTCCCTTCACTCTGATGCATTTACTTTCATTGAGTCACTTCTTCAGCCTGGAACTGTTAAATATGTTTTTGCTTTGGTTTTCATGTTTGCTTCCCCAGCTGTAGACTAAGATGGCAAGCGCTAAGGGGGACCACATCATCTAGGAAAGTGGACTACCTCTTGCTTTCTTTGACTGCTGGATTGCAGGTAGCAAATAGGCCTGTGGAGAGAATTGAGGCTTCTGACTTTAGACCTCAAAAGGATTTGTAGTGAAGCCAGCCTTCAATTTGAGTTTTTAGAAGACTTAACTCTAGACATGCACAAAAGATAGACATCCACAGCAAAGTTCCAGTTGAGTTTATTTTAGGTATGACATTAAGCTTGCTAAAGAGCCACACAGTTAAACATTCCATTTATCTTTTGACTATTCCATCTAATGACTGTTCATAAGTGTTACAAACTCAGTAGTTTTAGCAGGGATGTTGCTCAAGCTCAACTTGCAAGCAGGGATATAAAAATTAAAGACGAAGTAGAGACTGAGAAATCTCTTCCAAAGGTTTTCTAAAGCTTGGAAAGAAATGTAAGATACTCCTTGGAGTCATTGCTATTCAAACGAAGAAACTTTTTCCTACTGGAATATGTAATGTAAGGCATAAATTGAGACTCTCATTATTCTCTCCAGGTCCTGGAATGGATTGAAGGGAAGGAGAGAAATATAAGAGCCCTGCTCTCCACAATGCATACAGTCTTATGGGCAGGGGAGACCAAGTGGAAACCTGTTAGTATGGCAGATCTTGTCACGCCAGAGCAAGTGAAGAAGGTCTACCGGCGGGCAGTGCTTGTCGTTCATCCTGACAAGGTAAGGTTCTCCTAGTTTCATGTTGTTCAGAAATTGTTGTTATGTTCTTAATTATAAAGTGTTAAATGTAATTGCTTAATTCATTGTTGCAAACAGCTTTGTAGAAAGTAGTAGTTTTTGCCAGTTTCTGAAAGGTGAGAATTCTAACCGCTCCCAGTCCGAAGACTATGCTTGGTACATGCTGTTCCAAGAGATTCAGGTCTTCGGCTTTTGTCACCCTCACTTTGACTCTAAGCCATACTGGTGGTGAACAGCAGTCCAGAATATTGTGCCTGCTAAAGGAGATGAGTCATATGAAAGGACAAGGGTCTTAACCTGATTCTTCCATTTTAGATATTTAATTTTATCTGATTACTCAGCTTGTGGTCTTGCTGCTTACACTTGCCAACCAGCATGCAATGACGCCATCTGGGAAACCCTATGGTGATGAGGCTTCCACTTTTAAGGAAATGGAGGCCCTGAGAGTTTTGGGGCAGTGGGCGAGGCTTGAGAAGATGTGGGCTGCCCAGAGGCTGGTGGGAATACTGCTTTTATCAAGGAACTGTGTCAGGTGGCAGCTCTTTCCCTTTGGTGTGGGTAAAATGCCTCTTGCAAAGCCTAGGTTAAATTTTTTTTCCCTTGGGACTGCAGTGCTTTATCACACTTGAGGGGGTTATCAGCTCTGAGGAGCTGAAGAGCCAAGAAATTCTTAAGCTGTAAACAAGGTAAGCAGCCCTCAACAGTAGCTTGTTCTTGTCAAAGAATAAGGGAAAACCATTCATGGAAAGAGAATGATAACTGCTTGAGAATCTAGCTGCTCAAACATCAACTTTTTGTAGTCTGATTTAGTAGATGTGATATGCCTCTTCCTGTTTTTATTCCAGGCTACTGGGCAGCCATATGAACAATATGCAAAGATGATATTTATGGAGCTAAATGATGCCTGGTCAGAATTTGAAAGCCAAGGACAAAAACCCCTGTATTAGGTACTTTCTCAGTCTCCACTACAGACCTGTGCTAGTGCTTATATAGTCTCTTGTCACAAATGTCACAGATCAACCAAACTCTGGCTGGAAATTCAGAAGTCTCAGAAAACTAAGAGCCTAATACTTATCATGAAGAACAAGAGAATGGTTTCCTTACACCTGTATCAAGAATCCTGAGCTCGGAGGAACTCTAGCCGCCTGGCTTGCCATATGAGAGCCATGGGGTTACAGTTTCTTGTAATTTTTATATTTTTCTGTGGATTCAACTGGGGCGAGAGAGAACACATTCTGGGAAAAGGTGGAATTGTTCTGTCTCCGACACAGTGTAGCTGGTGAATTTCCTACTTTTTTGTGATATGTGATATGGCAACACTTCAGTTGAGTTCAATAACTGGTGGTAAAGCCCAAACTTTGATGTACTTTCTTCCTAGGTTTGGATCAAACTTTATCAAATTTCAGTGCTCAGATGTGATTTAGGCACACTTCTAACAGTCACCATTTGCTGCTTAATTGCTCACATAGTATAGTATGCCTGAATAGAGACCAAGCTGAATCCTGGGTTAGATCAGTGTGGCACCTGACGGCTGCTTTACGCATTAATACTGTACTTCACCTCACAGTCCAGCCGTGAAATGTGCAGAAGAAATTCCTTAGCATTATGGAGCAAGTGTCTTTTAAAGCAAACAACAAGTAATTGATGTTAAACATCACCTTGTTGGTTTGTTAAACAGCAGTTCTGGGGGAATAGGGAATTGCGGGGAAGGGTGAATCCACATTTGTAGAAGCGAAGAATGAGCATGTGCTGTGTTTCCCATGAAGTTCTCATCAATAGCTTGAAACTATCAAACAAAAATATCGACAAACTGAAACTCTGCTGCAAAGTTTTAGAAACTTCCCAGTCTGTAGGTCACACTTCCCCTCCTGAGGATTCGGAAGACTTTTTCCAGCCCACTTGTATCACCTCTATGCCTTTATCAGCTCCAGAGCACTTGGCAAAGGCTCTTGGCAGAATGCAACCTATTGCAACTTCACTTTTCAGACTATGGTGTACAAGCTGTCGTGTAGACATCTGTGGACCAGGTGTGATTTTTGAGGTAAACAGTAAAAATTGATTATCTTAAAAGTTTATATTGGACCAAAGCAAGAGTATCACAAGGAGGTATCTCTGATGCTAAAGCTGACGCATCTTTCCCAGTTAAAACAAAAAAAAAAAATCGTTATGCTCTTCACCCCAAATTCTGGCATTCTCCTTTTGTAGAATAACTAAAGCTAGCCGTTTATTTACCAACATGTTCTATCTGTATTTGAGCTTTGAAAGGGCAGGTATGTTCAGAAGATGGGCAGGAAATAATTTGTATTTTTTGCCTAAGGAACAGGTTGCTATCTGATGTGAGTCTTTAAAGCTGGTGGTTTTTAAAGACAATCCACTTGTTGTTGCACTTACATTTTCAAGTGGCAAAACCTTTACCGCAAAGACAGTGTGTCAAAGTACATTGCTTTATGTATAAAAGTCATCCTTTTGTTGTATTGGTCCATTATTTACTACCATTAATTGAAAATGTGAAACCAACACATAGGTCTCCTTTTATATAAAAGACCTTAAGATAATAGTAACAAACTGGATGTTATTTATTAATGTTTTGATCCAGTATGTGCTTGTCTTATTTAAAGAGATAACTGGAATGTGAATCATGTTCCTGTGATTTGTTGGTTTATTGTTTCTCATTCACATTTGTAGATATTGTGACCTATGCCTATATAATAAAAAGGATCTCATTACTACAATGTACTTTTTTTAATAATGAGAACTAATTAGCTTTGTATCGAGTTTGTCATGGCACATAACTCTGGATACTCGTACGTTCACAAGATACAAATCCATCATTAAACTTAATCTACTGAAAGAAACCTTACCCCACTTAAGCTTTTGATTACTTCCATCCCTAAAGTTTTTATGGATGCATGAAAGTATTAGGACGTATGTATATCAAAATAGTTAACTAAAAAAATTTTCTTGTCATATCTGGTAGTGACAGAGGTTATCAATGTTCAGGTTTACTGTTTGACTAAATTACTGTAATTTTTGTAAATACAGTATATACTCAATGAAATTGTGACTGGTCTGAAACATTTGTATATACATTAAAAAGCTCAAATTAACATATCTGGGTATCTTTTGTGCTTGTGGGGAAGAAAACCCTCTACCTTCTTGCTTTAAACACAGTTCAGGGTAATTTCTTTCCAAATGCTGGAAAAACAACAAAACTATACATGTTAAATGGAAGCTTCTTTTGTCTACAATGTCTTACATATATGAAACAGAAGATGGTAACTTAACTTGCTTTTACCTTTTGATTGTTTAGACAAGTTAAGTAGGGTTTCTATATATGTATTTATTGTAGGTACAAAATTACATTAGCAGCAGCTGTACCAAGATCATAGAATCACAGAATGGTTTAGGTTGGAAGAGACCTTAAAGACCATCTAGTCCCAACCCCTTGCCCTGGGCAGGGACACCTCCCACTAGACCTGGTTGCTCCAAGTCTTGAACCTGGCCTTGAACGCCTCCAGGGACGGGGCAGCCACAGCTTCTCTGGGCAACCTGGGCCACTGTCTCACCACCCTCACCTCACAGTCAAGAATTTCTTCCCAATACATAATCTAAATCTCCCTTCTTCCAGTTTAAAACTGTCACCCCTTGTCCTATGGTTCCACTCCCTGATCCAGAGTCCCTCCCCAGCTTTCCTGGAGCCCCTTTAGGGACTGGAAGGGGCTCAAAGGTGTCCCCGGAGCCTTCTCTTCTCCAGGCTCAACACCCCCAACTCTCTCAGACTGTCTTCATAGGAGAGGTCCTCCAGCCCTCGGATCACCTTGGTGGCCTCCTCTGGACCCACTCCAACAGGTCCATGTCCTTCTCCTGTTGGGGGCTCCAGGGCTGGACACAGTATTCCAGGTGGGGTCTCCCCAGAGCGGAGCAGAGGGGCAGAATCCCCTCCCTTGCCCTGCTGGCCACGCTGCTGGGGATGCAGCCCAGGATGTGGGGGGCTTTCTGGGCAGCCAGCGCACGTTGCTGGCTTGTGTTGAGCTTCTCATCCACCAGCACCCTCAAGTCCCTCTCCTCAGGGCTGCTCTCAATCCACTGTCTGCCCAGCCTGTATTTGTGTTTGGGATTGTCCTGCCCCACGTGCAGGACCTTGCACTTGGCCTGGTTGAACTTCATGAGGCTGGCACAGGCCCACCTCTCCAGCCTGTCCAGGTCCCTCTGGATGACATCCCTTCCCTCCAGCATGTTGACTGCTCCACACAGCTTGGTGTCATCAGCAAACTTGCTGAGGGTGCACTCAATCTCACTGTCCAAGATGTAAGTTTGTATTAAAACTTCTAGAGGTTTTTTTTCCTTCTTGATGACAGCCAAAGGGTTTGCAGTGTGAGAGGGTACAGTGAAAGGGTCTCCATACCATTTTCTGTTCACATGCCCCAAAATAAGCCCAGAAATGCCAAGCTTGGCTGCTGCTCGCAACTTGTGACCAGACAACTAGGTTAACATCATACACCACCTCACACGATGCTCGGCCAGTATCAGTATTGCCTCTTTAAGGTGGTCACTATGCCAAATGCTGTGTAGTAATTCACAGGCTGACATTCCAGGTGGTTTTCCCAAATTCAGACATTTTGGAAGCAGTTGGTCACTTGCTATTCTCATCTTGTTGTGCTTCAGAGACCCAGAGCAGAGCGAGATGGCAAATGTAGCACCTACCAAAATTTTCACACGGAGCATTTAGTTACCTAAACCTCCTGTTTTAATTAGGAGCCCGTCTTGGCCTGTAATCTGTCAACTCTAAAGTAATTAAAATTCATCATGAAATTGGAAAAAGTAATCTGTATTAGACAAGCTGTAAAATGAGAAGAAGGCCTGATAGGCTGAGATGGGAGATATCTAAAGCAAATCTCCCTGAGGAAGGGGTGTCTGAAGGGTTGTGCAAAATCTCCCTCAAAAAGGCTGTTCTTGGGTCAAAAATGGGGTCCCAAAAAATTCTAAGGCTTGAAAAATACTGCTCTAAAAAAAGACGTGCCCTTCTCGGTGTGGATTAGCAGAAGGGTGGATGATGCAGATCCTGAGAAGGGACTGCATGAGACAAGCAGGCGCCTGGGCCCATTTTTTGGGGTGAAAACTGGGGTTTTGAGAAGTAGCCTGTGAACTGGCAGCGACTGATGGGTGGGGGCTCTTGACAACTGCATTTATGTATTTAAATCGTGCCTGTGCACACATATATACATGTATTTACAGACGTATACACTACATATAAAGATACCGAAGTATGTTTGTGTGCGTATATACGTTAAACACCCGCCCCGAGGCCTGACTGGAGGCAGCGAAGCACCGCCCCGTTACCATGGCGACCGAGCGAGGGCGTGGCCGCTCGGGACTCGCCTCATAGGCGGCCGCTCACGTGGTACCAGAGGGGGTGGGGTTAAGCGGCCGGTAGGCGGAAGTCGCTCGCCGCCACCTCAGCTCGGCCTCCCTCAGAGCTCCCAACATGGCGGGCATCAAAGGTACCGAGCGGCCCCGGCCAGCCGGCGGGCCCTCTGAGGGAGCAGAGCGACGGGTTTGCGCTTCCACTTCCTCAGGCATCGCCTCAGCGGGGGAATGGGGAGGGGCGACCGGTAACCGGTGAGGCGGCTGCCGCCTCACCGCCTTACCTTGTGCCGTTGCAGCTCTTGTGGCGCTATCCTTCAGCGGAGCCATCGGGCTGACGTTCCTCATGCTGGGCTGCGCCCTGGAGTACTACGGGTGAGCGGGCCGGCTTCGTTTCCAAAACTTCCCCTTCTTTATATCTGTTCACTGAGGTGTTAATGTCATTTAATTGGGCTGCTTGGCTCTAGTTATCTTCCAGCCGTCGCCTGCTTTCTGGCTCTTGACACATGGCACTTTGTTGTGATTAAATGCCTCCTCCTCAGCCAGTACTTGCATTTCCATTAAAAAAATGACTGAAAACAGCTCTATCCTTTCTCAGGAAAAGCGCTGCCATCTTGCTGAACAGTCACTTTTAACCTCGCACAATTCTTACCCTTACTTCCCTGTTTCTTTAAACAACCCTCCTACCACAAGACTCCAACTGGTGTGTCTATTACACTGAAAAATCCGGGTGAAGCGAATGAGAGCTCTCGGAGAGGGATGAGCGTGCAAGGGTGTGCCTTCGCAGTTGGCTTGTTTATACTCCAGGATCCCTCTAATTTGGGAAGGCTCTTGGTTCCCATCCCACTTGCGTGCTTTTCCTGTTCCCTGTGCGCTGACTGTCGTTTTTGTGGGGCGGGTGGCAGTGTGAGTTCAATCAGCAAGGTGATGCAAATGTAGAATAAATTAACGCTTGGTCGTGTGAGAGAGCGGATCCCACGCTACATGAGGCTGTATGGGTGCTTGTGCCAGTATGCAGGGTAAATGAGGAAGGATTGCCCTTTTGGGTGAAAGGTTGTGGCTAAATCACGTAATGCAATATTCAAACCATAAAGTAGGATTGCAGCTATTGCAATTACTTTTTTTTAAACAGAAGATACTTTTTATTGAAGCACCCACCTAAACTGATGATGTATCTCCTTTTTTCCCACTCCCCAGTGTGTACTGGCCTCTGTTTGTTTTAATATTTTACTTCATCTGCCCCATTCCCCACTTCATTGCAAAAAGAGTAAGTGATGACAGTGATGCAGCCAGCAGTGCCTGCAGGGAATTGGCGTATTTCTTCACAACTGGAATTGTTGTTTCTGCCTTTGGATTTCCTATAATCCTTGCACGGGTCGAAGCGGTAAGTTCTGCTTGCTAATTTTTATTGTAAGATGCCAGGTACTGAGTATAATCTTTAAGTGCACTGTTGCTGTTTGTAAATCCTGTCTTTAATTTAATTGTTGTGATGTTTCTAGATTCTGATGAAAATAATCACTCTGCTGAAATTTTGTCTGTCTGTGCTGCTTTTTGACCTGAACAAAGGACTTGCATGACTGAAAAGTTTTTAGCTGGTTTTTCTCCAGCTTTGTTTTGGTCCAATATAAGATATTATTTCCTCTTACATCTCACGCCTCTCTGTCTCATCACCTTTTGCACTGCTTCTTGCGCCACCTTCCTTATTTTTATCTGAGAATGTCTGCTTTCTCCATTTAGGATGCTGAAAACTTGGTGACTGGAGTGCATTATCAGTTAAAAGATAAAAGGCCAAACTTCCAGAGCTGCCCTTCTGGTTTTCAAAGCATTTCCCAAGCTCATGCTTTGTCCCCTCAAAGTCTGAGGAAATTCTGCTAGCTTCTTTTCTCTTTGCTTTCTGAACTGCTCTTCAGCGGTGAGATTTTGTCACATTCGTTTGCAAGGCAAAGAACTCTTGTCCCGTCTTCCAAACTACCCAATGCCGTTTTTGTGCGTTGCATTGTTTTTCCTCTTCAGTCTTTAAGTTTTGCTTAAAACTTGTGTGCTTTGTTTTAATTTACTTGTAATGCACAATTTCCCTCACACTGCGTTTTTGTTTTTAAGTTGTGGACCTGACAGTAGGCAGAACCAGAAGTGACCGCGAGGGGGAACTGTAATTCATAGCTATGTCTTCCTTGTCGCTTATTTCAGTAAACTTAGTCGGGCAGACGTTAAAGAAAGTTATTTACCTTTAAGACCACGTACTGTTTTCCATGCTTGTTATTGGCATTTATTTGAAAGGCGACCTTTTATTTTGTTGCATAGCAATTAAAGGAGAGCACTAGTTTCACCAGATTTTTTTCTGTGACTTAGGTATGTTTTAGCGATCTGTATGGCGAGGTAATTATTTTGTTCTAAAACATAGCATTATTAGCCTGTCTGTTCAAGTGTTGTATTAGTAATATGAGTGGTTGCTAACTGAATAACTAGTCACATAAATTGAATTCTTCTTTGTCTTTTTTTCTTTATGCTTTTAGCACCTTCCTGTAGTATTTCGTTTAGTTTATCTAATGCATGTAGATAACTGGCCTGAAGCTATCTTATAAGAACTACTTTGATTGTTTCATTTCCTTGCATTTCAGATCAAATGGGGAGCCTGTGGTCTGGTGCTGGCTGGCAATGCAGTCATTTTCCTTACTATTTTAGGCTTTTTTCTTGTGTTTGGTAGAGGAGATGACTTTAGCTGGGAACAGTGGTAGGACATCGCTCTGAAGCTGGTAATACTTTACAGCATGTGTCACCATATGTATACTCTGTGTGTGTATATGTGTATATATTATAATGTGTGTGTGCACGCTGAGATGTATGTATGTGCATATGCATGTAGTTTTATGTTATCAGATCATAACATGCTTTTTTAAAATGCATTTCAGCTAAAGGGAGAAGGCCCTTGTGACAGCTGTCTTAATGTATTCAGTAAAAGCTGGAATAACTGTTGCAAACTTGTCCCCAAATAAGTTTACACAACGTAAAAATGTTTTACTCATTTTTTCACTACATAAGCATTAACTTTTATTTTAATTGCAGTAGTATTTTTGATACACGTGATATTGGTCAGCATGTCTGCTGGTTTTTTTTTAACCATGTATTCAAAATAGGCCAATATAAAGATTATCCTACTTGGTATTGTTCAACTTGATTGATCTTTCTGCTCTGATTAGGGATGAATGAGTACTTGGTTTTCACTTGAGTAACTGTAATTTTAGTGTTTTTTCTTGCAAACAGAAGAACAAACATAGGTTATGCCAACTCTTTTACTACCTAATGAAAGAAAAAGAAAATAACCCTGGGTAAAAATCCTTCCACTTACGGTATTAATTTAAAAAATAATTCCTGCCCTAATATACGCAGGCTTTGTCCCTATTCAGCTTAACAACTGTGGATATATTTTGGGAGTAATATACTTTAATGCCTCTTTAATGCTTAGAGCTGATATTACTTCTCTTATGAAGAAACAAAAGAAGAAACTACTTTGAGGCCACTTACAATCACAGTGTAGTATACAACTCTGTACTCTTATGTGTGAAATGCCTGAATTGCAAAGAAGTGAGTGTTCTGCTGGGTAGGACTTCTTATCTGCTCAGTTCTCATTGCTTTTTAAACATAGTTATTCAACTACTGTTTTTTTAATCTGTAAGAAGAGATTGTTATATTAAAACACTATATTTTTTAAACGGCATTATCCTAGTAAACATTCACATAATCACAATTATAAAAGTAAACTTTATTACTGTTTTGAGTTGCTGAATCCTGCAAATTGTGGACACATGTAGTTTTGTAAACAACCCTAACTCTAGAAGACATTGCAGTAATCTGCAAAGGGGTAAAGGAGGAGACACCTTGGTTTATTCTTTCATAGAAAAATGGACGTAAGAGGTTTCTGCTTTGTGAAGTAAGAAGCTGAATTCCTGCATAGGGTGTGTTTTACTATTGCAAGTTCTCTAAACTAGCAGATTGCAAATGAGTATTTTATAGTTGTGTGAGTTAGGTCACAGCTGACTGCTATCACCCTGTATAGCTATGAGGGACATTGTATAAGGAAGTAATGGAATACATCCCGCAAGATGTGGCAGCTTCACCAACGCAGTGCTCTTTGCCCCCTAAGTTGTATGGAACTATTTGTGCTGCTCTCCAAACTCTCTCAATGCTCGTGTACTGCAAAATGGTGTCCTGTGGATTGCTGTGCAGAGCAAAGGTTCAAAAATGAATGAATGTTACATGAGCGCTCTGATACTGGGTCTTTTGTTCATGCTCAGTGCCCTAGAAGAAGAGTACAGAAATCATTCTGTGGTCCAAGTAATGTAATATCACTTAAGCAGGAATGGAATATCCTGTTTCGAAGTGTGTTTTAGGCTGTCATTCTTGTGAAAGACGAATTAACATTAAATGACAGGTTTTTTCTAGATGTTAATGCTTCATCAAAGACATAGGCAGGAATATACTTGTAAAGATGCTATGCTTAAACAAGTTCTTTTCGGTGTCTCCTTCCTGCCTTTAGGTGAAATCTGTTGGACCCTACTGATTTGTAAAGGACTACTGTGGGGAAATGATTTGTTCTAATTATGAGCCAGGTTCTTTAGAGTAATCATAGTTTCCATGCATAAGTCTTGCTTTGATTTTTGAGGAAATTGCTTTTTTGCCTATACCATAGCATTTTTCGTTCAGATGGGTGAAGTAAAACAGCAACAATAATACACAGTTTAAGTGCCTGATCCTGTAAATGCCTAAAGTCATTGCTAACAATTCTATTTAACTCTTGTTAAAGTACTCGTGTGCTTGCAGGGTTGGGTTCTTGAGTATTTTGACTCTTTAGAATTTATGTACTGAAAGCTGCAATAGAAGTCTACAAAACTACTCAATTACTGATGAAATTTTGCTTTCAAGACAGTGGTGTGTGAAAAACAGCTGAGATTAATTTTTCTTTAATTAAAGAATCATTATTTGTAGAATCTGTTCTAGATCTGTTGGTAAATAATGTGCATGTGGCAGATTTGGGTACAGGCAGTAAACAAATGACAATCTCAACTGAAAAGGAGGACTAGAAAGTGCAGTCTTGAAGAGAGGTTGCTTCTCTGACAAATTATTCTGTTGTGTTGTATTTCCTTTGATATTACCGTGGTTGGTGGGTACCTCATGAAATGGCAGGTAAACATTAAATGGAGAAAGTGAGTGCTTTTTTTTTTTCTTCTTTTGAAGTGGCTACATGCACTAATCCTTAACGTGAACTTCATGCAG
The DNA here is from genome assembly GCA_008921705.1 of Burhinus oedicnemus. Classification (NCBI taxonomy): domain Eukaryota; kingdom Metazoa; phylum Chordata; class Aves; order Charadriiformes; family Burhinidae; genus Burhinus; species Burhinus oedicnemus. Next base: position 893,813 of record VFFE01009212.1, on the reverse strand, counting down.
TTTTCACCATGGACTTTTATTTTAAAATATTTAACTTTAAAAAGTTGTGTTTAACAGCATTTAAATCATGGAAATCTTCCTTGACCTACTTAAAAGTAAATTTGCTTGAATGAGTCTTCGATATCAAAGAGGGTAAAAAAAAAAAAGTTTCAGTGCTTTTTTTTTTTTATCAAGAGCTTCACTCATTCACACAAACCTGGTGCTTTGATGGCCAGTACTGGGCATACTGTCACTATCTACCAGTAGCAATTTACTCTGGTTTCTCTGAAATTGTTTTCCTATATGGAAGTGAATACTATGTATCCAAAGTGCCTTAGTTTCGATACTATGCTGATTTTGTGAATGCATATACATGGCAATATCACTATGTTTCATAATCAGGTGAAAATCTGTTACTGCATTTTATAAAGCTTCCTTGTCAACTAATCGTGTTTTCTGTAATTCTGAATGCAGTGCAGCTTTTGTAACTTTTGTAAACACGACTTTTATTTTCTGTGATTGCCAGGTTCTTGAAGTATTAAAACATGGAAATTAAAACATACTCTTCTTTTTGAATTGTCTAATAAAACTGACTTTTTGAATTGTCTAATAAACATATCTGATGCTTAAGTATTTGTCTGTCTTAAATTTCAAGAGGTGACAACACTCTTGTGTGAGAGGAAAGATAGAGAAAACATACCCAGTGGTGCTTTCATAATGGTATAAATGATATAATGAACAAATTTCAGAAGCCAAGATCTAATTGCAGTAGGTGGAATTACTGTTACCGCATGCGTTAGAATGTATTGTAGAGGCCATATTCAAATACGCAGGTAAATTGTCATCACGTATCTCTTACGTACATGGTAAATCTGTGAGCTTTTTAAAGGCGTTCAAAAAAAGATGGTATGTGAGGTAGTACTTGACCTCTTCAACTTCCCTGGCTTCAAAAGAGTCTAGAGTAAGAGACATCTGCTCTGTCAGTACCGATGGGCAGGGATGCAGAGGGCATCAGAGCTCTCCTTCTTGGTCAGTACGCCTGTAGTTAAGTTGGTCAATATATAAAGTGGGTGATTTTGATCCCCCCAGTGCTTGTGAAAAAGAAGCCTGCTCCGTTATTTTAATCAATTTCTGACAGCGCCCACCATCAGGAGAAGGAGGCTATAGCGTCTGAGTTCTGAATAGCTGATGCTTTCTGTTTACAGCAATGATATGAGCATCTGAGCTTTGGAGAAGGTGAGTATACTTGCACTTTGAATCAGTTACTGCTGGCTTTCCCCTGTTTTGCAAAACGAATGTTTGGGATTGCTGTTCTGGGCTGCCTAGCCCAGCGCGTGCTTTGCAAATAGAGTAACTACAGGCTCTAGGCTTGGTTCCTGAGCTCCCTTATTTAACCTGGTTCTGGATTTGCTAGTATTGTCTGTATGGTATAACTGTTACTTACAAAGTAGAAGAGAAGAGCTGTTCCCTGTCAACTTATACTTAGTTGGAGGGAAAAAATTAAATATGTGTAAGTGTCTTGCCCTGGTTTTGTAGTCTGGTCCTTTAAGAAAGCTGGTAACCTTCCTTACTAGTGATGACTTTGGGTAACTTTTTAAAAAACTTAACACTTTAATCCCATAAAATGGATGTAAGCTCATTAATACCTGGGAATTAACCAAACTCGTCCTAGTAAGCCACATGTAGATTTTTATTGTTAAACTGAAAATTATGTAAAGCTCTAAAATGATCTCTCTAACCCTGATCTCAATTGTTAACACAGCATGACTTTTAAGATACTGCATCATTTACTCTGCAGGGATTGTTTCTGATGATAATGGATGAAAAGACTATTTCATTAAGCTGGATGCACACCAGGTACTAATAACTAATTGATTTGTTTAAGTGGCCCCTGCAAATACATGACCAGTATGTACTAGAGGGCTTTACAGGGAAGTGTCTCTTGATAAAAGATGTAAGCAAGCATTGACTGGTGAATTGTGACTAAATTTTAAAGATCAGCTGGACACTCCTAGAGAAACATTTTCTCCAATGTCCTGTTCCTATATTTATCTCTTGCTTTATTGTTTTGCTTTTGCTCTTTATGTTGAAGTTTTTCAGCTGTGTCTCTGGGTTATTTTCAAAAACTGGTTACAGTTGTTTATGCCCCATGACTAGCACTTCAGCTGGAGGTACTTCGCTTATTTTTTTGGAATTACTACTTCCCATAAATTTGTTGTAGATTTTAACAAATATGCTGGATGCTTCTTTCTAATGACTCATTTTAAATGGCCTGGTTGATTGTTCCCTGCTTCCTCTCCTGCGAGATTGATCATCCCTTGTCTGCCTGTGCAGATGGCTTGCTTCCTGCTGGCCCTCAACACTTGGAGGTCCTTATGGCCATCTACGAGGCAGATACTCCTGGGGAGAGCCCAGGGATTATAAAAACATACTATTTCCCCCCAGAAAATCCTTAGATGATAGGAGGAAGATGGTTTTCAAAGTGAGACTAAAGCTATGGCTTTGTTTAATAAAGCAATTTATGTATAATGAACATAATTGTGCAAAATTGCACATAATACAGTCTTGCTTTGGAGGCTTTGAATATAGGGAAGACTTCTTCCTGTGAAACATGCTTATAATATTGCTGCCTACTAAAATGAAGAATTTCAAGTATGTAGTTACAGCAGTCCTCCCAGGTGGTGGGATATGAAACCCTCATATTTTCTTTGTTAGCTGTTTGCTTGCTAGCAGCTGAACTGGCATTCAGTGGTGGAAGTTGCCTGTGTTATATTGTATTTTTAATTACGTGTTTTCCCGGGGAACGCTTGTAAAATTAACTGCTCACTTTTGTGGAGTTTAAAAAAAAGCCCAAACACCCCCCCCACACACACACACACACACAAACCCACCAAAATCATATTCAAGTTCAAGTTGTATATAGTTCATGTGAAACCCTTAAGTGGAGAATAGAGTGCTGAGGCTTAAACAGAGCTCAAGGCAAAAAGGGATGTTGATGTCTCCTGGTAGGTCCAGGAGGTCAGGTGGGGCTATTGATGTCTGTGAATTTTGTTTTTATCACCTGCTTTGAGCTTCATTTTCTAGTATACTGGCTAAGTTGCTTTCATTTTCTTGGTCAATATGAATAAATGACAGATGCTGCTTGGATGTTTTTGTTTGCTTGAGGATTTGGGGAGAAGTTAAACAGTATTTATCGCGCTTTACAAAGCATATGCTTGGAATAAGAGGATTGATTGTGACATTTATATGTTTTGCTTACCCTTTGTTGTGACTGTTTGATCTGGGCTTGTGATTTAGTTATTCATTTGATTCCTGCCTAAGACTGGTATTTCACAATATAATAGGAGCCTTTGTTACCAGTCTTCCCTCTTGAAGAGAGAAAAAAAAAAAAGCCTTTACACAGCATAGAAACAAAAGCTGCAATAGTTGTAACTTACTGGCTACTGATCAAGTTCTCCCCTTTTGAAGCTGGTGGGACTTTGCTGTTGGGGTCATTGGGGCGGGGAAGGAGAGATGAAAGAGGCCTGATCCTGTTAGATGCTGAAACCCTTCGTGTCTGAGGGCAATCTGCGAGTGTGCTTATGAGTCACTTCTACGGAACAGACTGTCCATCTTCTCTGAGTGTCTGTTTCTTCTGGCTGTGCTACACAGGATATGGGGGTGATGTTGGCTACAAAAATCCATATGCCTGTATTTCAACAGAGGGCACTTTACGCCAGGAGAGGATTTAACAGCTTGTCCTTGTTTCTAGTAACATGGCTCAGTGTCACCCTGCATGGCCAATCTTTCTTTGGTATTCTGTTTTTTTTCTGACTAAATAAATGCTAATGATGCAATGAGACATTAGGATGTCTTAATTCCATGATGATAAAACAATTTCCCATATAATCAGTTGTCCTGGTTTGAGGTAAAACAGGACCAGTTTTGTTCAGTAACTTTTCTTTTTAGCTAGGCCTCTTCTAACTGCTGAAATTAACAGCATGTTGTGCAGAAATTGTTCACTCTGACTGATAAGACTGAAGTTTATAGCTGATGCCAAACAATGGGATGCAGAGAGGCTTCTGCTTATCCTTATTGCTCTAACACCCAAGGGCAGCCAACTTTGGTATTTGCCCCATTGGAGGGTGGGAAGCGGAAAAGCGTAGAGGGGTGACACCTGCGGGGAGGAGCGGACAGGACAGGTGACCCAAAACTGACCAACAAGGGTATTCCATCCCATCTGCCTCATGCTCAGGATAAAAGCTGAGGGATCAAGGGGTCAGCCTCTTTCTTCAGTGGCCGGTGGCCGAGGACTCTGTCTGTTGGTCTGCCTTTGATCCCAATCCTGAATCCAGATCTGAAATCCAGTTCCCATCTGTCACTGAGTCTAGTCTGGGACTTCCCCAGTGCCTGCTGGTGACATGATTGTCATCCTGGGAGCTTGCTATGGTTCTGTGTATATTTCATTATTTTCTTTTTATTATTTTATTATTAATATTTCATTAAAGTAGTTTAGTTCCTTCTAAACTCCTAAGTCTCTTCTCTATCCCTCCTCCCTTTGAAAAGAGAGGTGGGGGAAAGCATCTGTCATTCCATCTGATTGGGCCAATCCAGCCCAAACCATGACATAAGTCTTGAAAGAGAACTCTGCTCTTAGTTTAGTTTTAAAATATTAAGAAAAGCAGAATATTTCTTGGATGCATGCATAAAGTAAGTTTTACCTTTTTGAATCAGATAATACAAAATAATATACCTTAGGCAGTCCAGAGCATGTTCTCTCTTCTATTCATTCCTTCAGAGAAGATTGCGTTCTTAACAAATATTTTTCTGTTCAATTAAAATCTACAGCAGAAAATATATTAGTTTCCAAGGATCTTTTAATAGGTAGACAGATCCTCATTAGAAACAATTTCAAAATGCAGTGTCTTTCTGGTAGTCTCATAAGTGAGCGACATGTAAAGTTAATTAGGATTCAGCAAATATCCTCAGTTAGCATTCAAATTATTCAAACCCCTTTAGAAACCTAAAGACTGATGCAGGCATCTCTTTATCCCTGTCCTCTTTTGCAGTGGTTGTACCCCATCATTAGTCTGGTCTCTTCAGCTTTCTTTAGTCCTTTTCCCCCAGGGCCCAGCCCTCCAAGGGAAGCACAGGTCTCAGCTCCAAGTGGGTGTTGAGCTGCCGCTCTGTCCTGGCTCCAGCCCTCATCCTAACTCTTGGGGTTCCTCAGAAGGCCCTGGGGTCCCTTACCTAACCCTAGCCACCTAGGAGATCCCCTCCCTGTTCCACATGTGCCTTTAGCTACAGTTCCATTGAAAACCAATCAAGCAAAACCAACCCAAAACAATCTTCCCCTAACTGCTGGCAGCTCCAGGTTCTCCAGAATAAGAGAAGTGACTTTTGAACTCCCGCAGTCAGTAATTGCAACCAGTCCTTGCTTCTTCCCTGCCCTGATGGGACTTAGCTATTGTCAACTTTGGGTGTCACAAGAAGCTGAGCCAAAAGCAAGTCATACGTTCAAAACAACAAACGCTGATTTATGGATAGTATTAACAAGATGGAAAGAGGGCCAGGCAAGTGGCAATTTAGAAAGAACTATGTTATAAAATTCTAATTGGTTCTGGATGTGAATCGATGGCTCTGACTTCTCATTTCTAATTACTTAAAACTTGTGTTTAACAGAAAGAGGCTAAAAATACTCAGTGCTCTTCTGTAAGAACTGACTTTCTCGGATACACCAAGAAACCATTCTGAGATGACAGTTTCTTTAACCAGAGAGAAACAGCTTGGGCAATTATAGTTCCTCCTTTTGAGCGCTATTGTCTTGATTATACTTGCCCTATTTTTCCTTATTTGCCTTTTGGTGTCTTTGCTACTAAAGTCAGGATTTGTTGTATAACTTGCTATAGCAACATGCATATAAAAAAAAGCAATTTATTTTTTTTTTAGCACAACCTCGTTTAAGGAAAAATGCGAGTTTGCATTTTGTAACCACAACACTGGCTAACTTTTAAAACACCTTGTCTATCCAAGGTGGATGCTTGGCCTTGAACTGGCACAGCTATACAACAGTTTGTTTTGAGGTGCTGAATGCTAACTCTTGTTGTAGTCACTTTTCTGTCAAATGCATTAATGAACCAGAGGGCTTGGGTAAAAGGTCAAAGTTCGTTCTCCAGAAGGTTCTTTGGGATGTAATGAGGATTATCCAGAGCCTCTTTTTAGATGTGGTAAGACTAAGCAGAGCAGATGTATGGGTAGCCTTGAGATCGAGTCCTTATTTTCAGAGAAATTAGCACACGCTCTTCAAGAATGTGCTTTTTGAGCATCGTGTGTTGATACATGATACAAATCCAGCATGACTAGATAAGGCCAGTAAGCACTATACCAGGATGCCTTTCAGTAACCTTACTCTCCAGTACAACTGGCACAGCAGAAGTATCTAGATTATACCCCTGATTTGCCCCTGTGTAGCGAAAAATTTTATTTGTTAAAAGTTCACCATTTATCTTCACTTAAAAGCTTAACCAAAAATCCCCTAAAAATCAGCAGAACGCCTCCTGGTGGTTTCAGTGAGATCCTGGCAGGAACAGCTTTACAAACAGATTTCCAAACACGCTTCCAACTCTGGGATTTGAGTACTGAGTTTGCCACAGAATATCTGATAACCAAAGTCCAGGCTTGTGCTTTTCTAGCAGCATGTAAAGGTATAGTTGTACAGACACAGCTGGGACCTATCATGGTAATGGGGAAAAATGGTAGCTCTCTGGGACAATTCCTTTTAAATGTATATACATATTCATATATATATTCATATACTCCCATGCGGACTTTTGTAGGTATAATTTCTTTCTAAACCATAGAATATTATGCATAATGACTCCAGGATGAGGAAAGAGTCCACTCTTTCACTATGATAGAACTCAGATTTGAGCAGGGAACAAAATACCTGACTGAAAATAAAATCATAGTGTGTACATTAAAAAGAAGAATCTGTTTTCCTGCAGCAAGCCACCTGAAAGACCAAAAAAAAAATCTTTGGAAGACCTTTTCTCTTGCAAGTCAGAGAGTTGTCTGGGGATTGAATTGGATTCAATGATGGTGGTAGATTGATCATTAACTAGTGAGAGGATTCCAGTATGAATAAATAAGTCAATCGTGCTCTTCTCCGAGCTTGATTCAGCTCCTATTGAAATCACTGGGTTGTGGGTTAGGCCTGAATTTTCCATTCCCTTAGTGAGCAGTACATAGTTTGGTACCTCCATTGTCCAATGTAATTTCAGTGGAAATCTTTCCATAAAAGAAAGAGTGCAGCTGAAGTTGATTAATGTCAGGTGTGGTGGCTTTTGAGAAGGCAAAACATGATGGGAGTGCAGTGCAAATGCAAAGGGAGTGGTTCCTCATGGGGCAGCTCCATGTGAGACCATCAGTAGCTGTGATGCTACGCTGGGATCTACAGACAGGTTAAAGTGTACAGTTTTCTTAAGATGCAGCGGTGATATTTCTTATTTAAAAAAAAAAAAGTCACAGATAATTGTAATTGGGCTGTAATTTATTACCTGTCTTTTTCCAGTAAATTCCTTGTGCTAAATCTTAAAGCCTTTTTGTTAATAATTTTTAAAAGAATTTTAAAACAAACTTTTTCACAAGCTCTGATTTGGCATATTTGGACACTTTTTAATGTTTTATTTTAAATATAAACTCTTACTCATGTCCTAAGCTCTGTGCAGAACGGAAGGATTTTTATTAAATATAAAAACCTAATGTGTGCTTTGTAATTCTTGAAAGTCTATGCTCTGGCAGTGGTTATGATTTACTGTGTTTCACTGTGTGAAGCTTGTTCTAAAGTGGTTTCTCAAACTTTGTGGGCTGTAAGGTATTTTTAAATTGCTTACCTCTTCCATTTGGTATGGAAAATGGCCCAATTACCTTAATTTTAGTTTCATCTTCTGTTTATACAGTGAATGCTTCTGACAAGAGATGGAAGACATAGTTAATGACAGCACTGATATCTGTGCGTGCCCCTTCTTCTTTAGTGACAAGAATAATTACACCGATAGACAGAAATAAACGTAAAGTCAATTTTGGTGGGTCATTTACAAATAGATCCTGAACTTTCTGATTCTTCGTAACAGGGTCTGTATAAGTAAATCAAAGGGTAAAACCATCATTCTTCCATCTGTTTGTCTGACATTTAAGTGCCCGTTTTTATTGTACACAACTCTTCTCAGTTATGGTGTAAGGTATTATAAGTTACTGAAGCTAATTGTATTCTCTTCACTAAATCTTGTCTGTAATGTGCAGGTAATGTGGAAGTCTGTAGGTAAACGTATTATGAGGGTCAGTCAATACGTGTTTTCCTGTAGCGCTTTTAGTAATCACATTAACTTGATAGCATTTCCCTGGCCTTCTGAAAACTTTTAAATTGCAGTAATAGGCCATTCATTATTACTGTATTTTTATTTGGAGACTGAGTGTGGGAACAGGATTTAGGCTATTTTTTTGCCATTTAAACATCAAAACTTCCTACCCAAAATGAAACCTTTTGAAGGTAGTTTTATTAATCATGTTCAATAGTCAATTTTATCTCTCCCTAACCCACGTACAAAGAAACTGGAGTGTTGGAAATGAAAAGAGGCAAGGTGGAAGGAAAGACAACTGATGCTTAGCTGGGGTTATCCGTGGGTGCCACAGTATTAGCAGCCACTCAGATGTCCTGCAATCAGACGCGTGATGGAATAATGCTGCATTAAATATGACCTTTCTGAAGGGAAAACCTGTCTGAACTGACTAATCAAATTAGATTTGTGCTTGACATACTTCAAGTGGAGACCTTTTGGCTAAAATACCTAATCAATAAGGGAGAATCTTGATGTTTGGAGATGCAGAGTACCTCTAAATGTGAAAAACAAAGGACTGTGACATTTCAAACCGGATGCAAGGCATGGGGTACAAGTGAAAGACTGGAGTATGTTCTGCACCTGAATCTGCTCTTCTGCTCTAATCTAGTCTTGTATGAACAGCTCTGGTCCACATACAGCACAGCATTTTTGTCTGTGTGTGGAAGGACTGAAATCCATGTCTGCTCTCCTTGTGATCCACATTTCAAGGTGCACTGGTGTTTGTGTGGGTCCTTGCCAACAGAAACCGGCGCGAGAGGGCTGACTCCTTCCCTGCTCATTCTTCTTGTCTTCTCCAGCATCAGCAGTGGCTTAGCCTTTACCTCCTCGTGCAGAAGCAAGAGCACTTGGCAAAGGGAGGTAGTACTGAGGGAACATTTCCCATGTGGAGTTCATGTGGGAATGAAACATGCCATACAGATCACCTCCCTCCCCACAAGCCTCCCTCCATGCGTCACCATACTCTGAGCCTGGTCCACATGACACTGAAAACTGGGGTTGCTGCAATAGGAAACAGCTGTCCAAGTCCGTGCTTGTTGGCTTGGTGCCCATGCCTCACTGCTCCAATTTCTGCTGCCAAGTATAGAGGGCAAAATTTTCAAAATCCAGTGTCACAGCCAGAAGTGCTCTCACCAGCCCCGAAGTACGAGGGTATAGCACCCTTCCTGCTGGTGGTGGTTAGATGGTTCCTGCTGGTAGCATGAGCACCTTCACAGGGACTTCACCCCCTCCTTTTGTTGGGGCTCTGTCTCCCTCTTGACCCTTTCCCTCATATCATAATCCCATGGTCTTCCCTTCGATCACACCTCCTCTGTGCCAGAGCTATCTGTACACATCATTTCCACCCTGGCGAGGTCCATCTGCTTGTCGTTCTTGCTTCTCCCCATATCTGGCCCTTCCTAGCCCATTTTTTCCCTGTCTTCTCACCACATGCTCTTTCTATACCCTTGTATTTTTTTTCCTCATGTTGTGTTCCCATGTTGTGCCTTCCTTCTCGCTCATTATTGTTTGTCTAGAAAATAAGTCATGCAGAATATCAACATCTCAGCATAGAAGGGGGTCCAGCCATTCCCCACTTTTTTTTTTTACACTCCATTTTTCTGATTTTCTTCCAAAACTATTGGCCACTTATGTTGGAATACTCCCTGATGTTTTGAAGTTGTCAGATCTGGCTCTGAAAAGTTACTGAGACAGAAGTGTCTTCACTACTGCACATAATGTCTCAGCAGCCCAGTGCATCTGTTTTTGAGATGCATGTAAGATGTGCTTTCTAATAGGTCTTGATCACAGTGCATCTTAATATGGATGAAATACTGCCAGATTTTGGAGACTGAGACCCAGATCCTCAAGGGTAGATGCCAAATTCCCCCTGAAATTAGCGCCTAAAGATGTGGTTTGGAGCAACATTGAAAAATAGCTGAATAATAGCTGAAAACTGGATACAGTATACTTGAACTTCACTTGATATTTAGGTAAAATAATCTGATTTTTAGATTTTTTTTCATTGTTGCAGCTACTTTGGGGCAAATTACACGATTTTCTAGAAGTTAGGAGGAAAAAGCATGTTCTCAGTAGAGACTCGATTATGAAACAGATCCAAACATTATATACTGAAGAAGATTCTAAGGCTGAGATAGCTCAGCAAAGGGCTGCTGCCAAAAAGCCCCTTGAAATTAATTAATAGTTGCTTGACAAACCACTCAAAATAGCAATTATTGCTGAACTGGATCAGCAAACATGGGATGGTGCTTTTAAGACACCTGGTATCTTCAGCGAGTTGAATTCCTGTGCAAACCGAGTCGTATGGAGCAACGGGAACACGGTATGTTGGGCAGCACATCGCATCGTGCTGGCTGGTGTGTTGAAGATGAGTTCTGCTTGCCCTCAAAATACAGTGTATTCATCTTGGCATCGTAAAATGCTCTGTGGCTATTCCTGGGCTTTTAACCATATTCTGGAGGCAATTATGATCAGAAGTAGGTATTAGTGATAAGTCATGAATGCATGCAGTGTTTGTACCAGCAGTTCATATATTGCAATGATCTCCATTTACTTTTGACCCTGACACTCGGAAGCAATGCACCCATTCCAAATGCATAGCAATGAAATCCTTTCTGTGTACAGTATATTCTAGTCATGTAGGTATATTCACAGAGTCCCCAGGCAGTTTACAGTTTAATCACTGCATTTACATGGTGTTGACTCAATATTGTACAAGTCACATAAACCAGTTGGATTCCACCTGGAGGAATTTATGGTTTCAAAGACTCCACACTGCAACAGTCCATCCGAACACTCAAAATTCTAGTTAATCTCTTCCTCCTTCTTTGATACACTTCTGTCTAATGTCAATTTAGACAGAGGTGTTCTTCCTTCAGACTCTGGTGCTACATGAGGGGTAGAAACTGATTTTGGAGAACACAAATGTTGAGGCAGTCTTTGACTAAGCGTTGGGGGTCACAGCTAGCGGGCTAGAGAAGATCTGTGCACAGCGTGCCTTGGGAGGAGGTAACATGTAGGGAGTGGGAGAAGAGGCGGAATTAAGACTGACCTCGTGGGCAGAGACACTGTGGACTTGCAGGCACCTACAGGATGGGAGATGAGTTGATGGGACTGGCTGGAGTCATATGAGACTAATGACATGAAATATGTCTTGATAGATTAGGAATTGGTTTGGTTATGAATGGCCAGTGTAGTTGTGTGGCTTCTGTTTTGCAGGATAAAGTCTGATACGTGGTTTATGAAAGCACTGGCTACTCTTAAAGTACAGGAAATATTAACAAAGGGATTCTAACGACGAATCTCTCTTGCCAGTTACATTCTGTGAACTCATATCCTCTGTGCTAGATGACACACTTGAGAAACTCAGATTGGTGCCAGGTTTTATAAAGCGCTTCTGGAGATAGATTTCCACCACCACCTCCTTAGGGAAAAAGTAGTGGCGTTTACTTTCTTTTCACTGAAATGTAGTTGAGTAGAGCTCTCATCCTGGCAGGGATTATGGGGATAATAGACTAAACAATGCTTCTTTTCTAAACCAAAAGCAAATAATGTTTTTTTCCATGGTTATGATATCAGCAAAGAGTAACTTTAGGTGACCAGCAGTCTTTTGGCTGTGCTACAGTCCCATTCATGCACATTTTCACTACAGTCTGAATTGAGTGTATATACATCAGGAAGAAAAATAGAAGGAAAAAGCAAGTGAACCCATTGGAGAGGTGTCTGATAGCTCTATGTAAGTTACCTTCACTTTTTCTATTATCCTCTGCTCTCTATATTTTCTAGCTGCTAATTCCTGTTAGGTAAATGCATGATCGAGAATTGTTTTTACTGGAATCAAGAACCCTGGCTAAAGCAGTAATGATCTTTTACTCTGTCAAGCTGCATTTTTTTTTTTTAATCCTTTTATTTGATCCACTCCCTTCCTCCGAAACACATTTCCCTAGTAAGCGTTTAAGCATGTCTTTGCAGAGGGGAGAAATCATGGAGGATCTCATTCTGCTACTGTAGGTTGGAAACGTATTAAATGCTGTAAGATGAAGAGTTCAGAGAGGGAAATCAATGTGTAGTAACATGTGGAGGGCTTGTTTCTGTTTTCCCCACCAAGGGAGACATGAGAGGAAGCCTTCAACAGTTGCTTTTATTGTAACTTGATCGTTCCTTTGTAATCTCAGTCTTGATTCCTGCCCGTAATGATACGCGCTATGGAAAGGTGCAGCTATAGGCACCTCTTCTCTAGTATTGTATGTCCTCGTTTCATTTCCTCATCTGCCAAAGGGGTGTGTGTGTGTCACATTTTGCCATCTAAATATCTTGCTTCTGTAGAGTTAGAACAGAGTTTAACCATGCCAGCTTGCAGCAGTAAGACCTCATGGAGAGCCTACGAGGTCTTCCAGCACTAAATCAGGACACTGCAAGCTTAGGAGCGTTCTGCCGGTGGAGGGGATCCCCAAGAACAAAGCTGGCTGAGCAAGGTTGTCTGTCTTCTGTGTCTTGTGATTACTCACTGTAACGTTCATAAAGTAAACTGATAGGGATGCAGGGGTGCAAATACAGCAGAGGTACAGAAGCACTTGAAAATGATAACAAATCAACTGATAAGAGGCTGGGAAAACAGTGGAAACGACAGCAGAGGCAAAGCTCAGAATGGGCCGTGCTGCTTTGCTATTCTAATAGGCTAAAATAAAAGCTACAGAGGAGAAGACTGTTTGTCCAAAGAAATAATAATCTGTCATTTTACCATGATTCCTACAAGGGGAAACTAAATTACAGAAGGACTAGAAAAGCAAGATTTGTCTTATTTCCCTATACTGCAGTTTTCTTTCTACATACATTCTCCTTGTTCTCCCTGGAACCAGGTTTCACGTTCCCACACACAGGGCTTAGTCATTTAAAAGAAAATTAGATCAAACGTATTTTAATTTATAATCTGAGAAGTAAAGTAATTAGAGAAAAAGACTATTAGAAAACAGGTTTGTCCTTTAAAATATTGCAGAAGTGAAGGGCAAAGGTTAACACAGCAGATTGGTTTTTCTCTATCTCAGAAGCAGCGTAAGTACAACCTATGATGTAAATGTTACTATAGTAACTAGTGTATTTATTTAAAAGCCCAGTAAATGGGCATATCAAACCCATATAAATTGTCAAAATGTAAGTTAAACTGCAGAGCCTGCTAGTTGAAGGAACACTTTTTTTGCCAAACTTGTCTTTTTGCTGCAATTTTTCTCCCCAAATGCACTCAGTATTTTCTTCTTGTGAAATTGCATTTTGGCACTCAGGAAATAGGCTTCACTAATGGTGACAGCACTAATGACCTGGGACCTGTCGTGCAGCCACATGAAGGCTTAAAAAAGGATGAAAATTCCTTCTAGTGAATTTTCTCTAGACCATTGCCTTCTGCCTCCCTTGAAAGCTTATTCCTAACAGCTAGAGCTACCTAACTATAAAAAGAATTAAGAATATATTATGAAATACCATATATTCCTCCCTCTTGTTCCACTGATTCAGCTGAACAGGAGAGAGGTGTCCCTTGAGAAGCCAAGTGTGTTTAGTGCCGCTCTGTTTTGCTCTTTTCCTTCCTCCCGCTCCATCTGAGCAGCCGGTGTGACTCTGTGCCCCTCCTGACCCTGTGCTGGCCACAGCCAGGGCTGCCATCAGAGCTGACTGTCCCCTGAGCTGCCAGCTCTGCTCTCTCAAATTTGCATTGTATGCTCTGATTATAAAGTAATTACAGTTTGGCATAAATGAAGAGTCGTATCTTATGAATATCAAGGATATGTGCTTTTTGTGTTGATCTTTTCCATTTTGAAAACTTCCCCGTGCCTGCTAGCATAAGCTCGTGTTAGTTGTTTGCTTAAAAGATGAATGAGTGGGTCCTTGGTGTTTAACCTGTTGGTATTACGTACTTTGTGTTGGACAGGGAGGCTTTTGTGACTAGACCATTGATGCATTTAAGTTTGATTGCCAGGAGGAAACCCATGTTGTGCTGTATTTGTAGTTTGTTTCCTAAAAGTTCATGCACAGAAGCATTTGGGTACGTCACAAGCTTAGCTGGTTCTTGCAAAGAGCTTGGGATAACTTGCATCTGCCAGCTCTAAGTTCTCAGAGGGGTTTTGACACCCTGCAGGCTTTAAACACATGGGGTATGTCCTGCAGGGTTCCTGTCTTCTGGGAAGGATGGGATTTGGGGACAGAGATGTGAAGGGAACAAGCCTCCTAAATAAGCTTTTAGAATGGTTGCCAACAGGATCTGAGCCCCCAAGGAGGCTGAAGGAAAAGTCCTAACAAAGGACTGGAAGGGTTGAGAGCCAAGAGGGAGGAGCAAATGGGTGCGAAGCCTGTTTATAAATGGAAAAAACTAGCTTGAAGCTAGGGAAGGGGGCTCAAATATATTGTAAGACTGTCACCCAGGGAGAGAGGGCAGTAGCAACCAGAAAACTGGAGAATCTGGATGCAACCCACGCAGCGAGGACAGAGAGGGAAAGGCTCTTACACAGCTTGTAATGGGATGGAGGGAGACTGAGATGCTTCTCTACATAGGAACAGAGCAAGGTACAGTGCACTGTGCTGTCTGGTTAGATTCCTGGCTATGACAAGGAGAAAAATTACATGCATAGTACCTGAGCCTATAGAAAAATCAATGCTACTGTGCAACAGTGCATCGGGTTATGATGTAGATGAAACTTAAATCTCGCTTGCTGTCAGTGGTCATCTTTCTCAAGCTGTTAGGTAAAACTCTGTTTTGACATTGCTGATAAGCTGAGATCAGGACTCGCTGTGATGAGCAATGAATTGATGTTTCCAAGGGAAATCACTTGCCCTGAGCAGATTATACTTTAACAGACAAGATGAGAAGAATTGCCAGTATTACCGATGAACACCCGATGGGCTGAGACCAGTTCCAATGACTCACTCATGATCAAACTAGTCTACACAAACATGGTGCAAGCAGTGGTGGCCTTGGCTGACAAGTCCATATGGCCAGCGGGACGCCATGCAAATTTACAGTGTCGGTCCAGGACCACCACAGACCTGTTCTCCTGGGGCTGCACTTGAGGCAGTAGGCTCAGCTCGCAGAACCGCAGTTGCTCTCCAGTGCTTACAAGACCAGTTAGCACGGCCAGAGCCGGCCTTTCGGGCTATGCTCAGGGTCTCCTGCCAGTGAGCAATCACAGCTACAAACTCAACTTAAACCTTGTTCCCTCGGCTGCCTTAGGAAAAACCTTTCAAGGTAATGTATAACATCAGATGCATCTCTGCATGTGTACAGATAGAGGAATGCATTCATAAGAATATTTAGGTTTTTGGTTTTAATTGCTTTCCCAGTTATTTTTTTAAAAGCATATATTGACTAAGTTGTCATTTTTCTTGATGATGAGATACATCTCCCACAGGATGATGGGATCACTGGGTATTTAAGGTTAGAAGGGACCTCAGGAACTCTCTAGAACAACCTTCTGCTCAAGCAGAGCTAGCTGTGAGATGAGGCCAGGTGGCTCAGGCCTTAATCCATCTGGTCTTGAAAACCTCCAAGGATGGAGACTGCTCTTCCTTGTTTCACTGCTTGCCTGTCCTCATGGGGAAAAAGTTTTTATTTCTATCATTTCTGAACCCTCTCAATTCAATTTATGCCTGTTGTTTCTTGTCTTCTGACCATGCACCACACGGAACAGCCTTGTTCTCTCTTCTTGACAGCCTCCCCATAGGAATTTGTGCACTACTTGCCAATTTGTGAACAAGTTTGGCACTGATGCATCCAGAAGATGACATGGTTTTCCTGCAAAAATGCCTGCAGTTCATAAGTATTTTTAGTATTTTAGTATTGTTTGTGTTTCAGACAGACTTATTTGGTAAACTCCGAGATGGTTAACAAAAGTAATGTGGAAGCTTAAAAGCACATGGAAACATACAAATCTAGAAACCTGATGTGTCTATTGACTTGAATTATTAATGTGTGGAAAAAAAGCATGAAGCAAAAGTGGGCAATTTGTCGCATATGAATCAAACTTTTTACACTTCTCTCATGAATAATTTTCCAAGTCTCTTTTATCCTCAGAGAATTATCAGCTTTGTGTAATTTCTATCTGTCTGACTCACTGAATTACTTCATCCTCTGCAACTATCTTGCCTTAAAAACTTCCATTTAAGATGGTGATAGTAGTTTATATCACAATCTACATATATTTAGGTTTCTCTCCAGTTTTTTCTCTATATATTAGGAATGGAATATTTGAATGTACACATTTCTGAGCATCCAGAATATGCAGCTGAGCATAAATATCCTGAGGACAGCACTTCTTACACTAGCCTGGCAGTGATTTTCCTTCGCTTCTGTGTTTCCATCAGGTGTTTAGCAACATGCCACGAGATTCAATATGGACTGCCACATCCATCTTGGGACGCTGGTCTCCTTCAGCCAGAGTGGGAGTACTTGTGCTAGGGGAACTACAGTTAAAAGCCAAATGGTTCTAAATCAAAGCTTTGTTGAAAGCTTTGTTGGAGAGGGATGTTTTACAAGGGCATGTAGTGAGAGGAGAAGGGGTGATGGCTTCAAACAGGAAGAGGGGAGATTTAGATGAGCTATTGGGAAGAAATTGTTGACTGTGAGGGTGGTGAGGCACTGGCCCAGGTTGCCCAGAGAAGCTGTGGCTGCCCCATCCCTGGAGGTGTTCAAGGCCAGGTTGGACGGGGCTTGGAGCAACCTGGTCTAGTGGGAGGTGTCCCTGCCCAGGGCAGGGGGCTGGAACTAGATGGTCTTTTAAGGTCCCTTCCAACCCAAACCATTCTATGATATGATTCTATGAATATTAGCCTATTTCTTAAGGTTTTCAGCTGTCTCTTGGTATCCTTCCATTTCCTGCATTCTTTTTGGCTCATAGTGCATTGGTAGAATACCTAAAGCATGAAGTTCTTTGGAGAAAAGGTTTAAAGTTAATACAGCACTGCAGTGAACCAGGTTTTTCATTAATATTAAATTTAACCCCAAAGACAGAACTTGTTAACTATTTGTCAATAATTTCACCTGGATTTGTTTCTCACAGGAGAGGGGTCTACCCCCTTTTAGGTGCTTGTCCACTGTGTCAGAAAGACATGGATTTGAAATCCCACTTCTCTTTTTCCCATTGGGCATCTTAACAGCACTTTACCAGGGCACTCTGCGATAACTGGTCTGCAGACAGGATGGTTCAGCTCTTCCACTGTTCACAGACAAACTGGTCTTACCCTGCCATCATGTGAGAAAAGATACGAGTTTTGCAGATCTCTGAAAAAGAGAAGGTTTGTTCATACTACACCTGGGTCAAAAGTTGCTCCTGATGATGGCATAAAATGTCTGCGAGTGAGTCAGCGTTTTAAGATCCCTATTTTGCTGCTAGCATGTCTGCTGTTAACAGATGTGATTCATTCCTGTATGCCTCCAAGGTGAATCGCTGTCAATGAGGTTTAGACACCTAACGAGGAATGATTCTGTCCTGGAAGGTAAACGTGTGCGCTCCCAGAGCTGCAATTGTTTCTCCAGTCCAAAGCAACACTTCAACTTCTCATCCTATAACAAAATGAATCAACAGGGGACTTCTGAATGATAGGGAGGAATTATCCTGCTCTAAATTAGAAAGGTGTGTCTCTTGGATTATCTTTATTAAATTAATATAGTTGCACTTGCGTTAGTTTCCAGCAAAGGAGGAACATATCTGTAATTACCTAGTTGTATTTGATAATGCTATGTCAAATAAGTTTTAATGTCTATTCAATTGGCCTGTCTTCTCATTATAAGATGACTCTATTTTTTTGATTCTGTGAGTAAAAGTTTAGCTTGTTAGTATACTTGATGCCAATTTATTGTATCAGTCAACGTACAGGACTGTAATATGTGCACAGCTGTGGGAAACATGGATCTTTCAGGGGAAAGAACGTATTTTCTGCGCAGAACATGTTAATCACCACCTCTGCCATTTTTAATTTGCAATGCAGATTGCAGAGACCATTTCTGTGGGTGCACAAAAAGGAAAGTTTAATTTTGTTGGTGGTCTTAATACAGTAGCAAGCTTTTGGTTGGCTGATTAAGCTTGGATGCTGGCAAAGAGGTGCAGAGACGTTAAGTGCAAAACATTCTTGCAGGACAAAAAGGAATTACCGAAAACTTCCCCTTGTGGAGGCAGAGCCCATCTTTGCATTACCTTCATAATGAAAACAGACTTTTCACTTCTGGTGGTCATTAAATGATTTAGAAAAATTTCTCATACATACATGGGATTAGTTTTTATATAGAATAACAGTATTTGATTTTTCTGTAGCAGTTCTATAGTTAGTCTCTTTCACCCATTTAAATATAAACTGGTTAACCTGACACAAATCAAAATGGATGGATTAGAAAGGAAAAAAAACCCAAGAAAAATCTTGAATCCCATGCTAAAAACCCAGACGGAGCTCAGCTGTGCTCAGAAATGACAAATTTAACCTGGCAGAACTGAAGCTGAATTTCTAACACTTTTTCTAGCTCTTTCAGATACATAATTGCTCAATTGCACCACGTAGCTAAGGTTAGTATGCTTCGGATTTCTGCATCTTTATTCAGAATGGGAAACCTCAGAAAAATACTTCTGTTTAGACTTGTTATGTCGTCACTAACCTGTCACTGTTGGGGCAGATGGCTGTAGTGTTTTTCCTCACTACAGGAGGAAAAGAGCTTGTTGTTTTGGTTGGGGTTTTTTTGCTCTTGAGTGGGAAGTTTGCAGATCTTTCTACAAGCCTAGAAGAGACTTGGTCGCAGTACTACCTGGCAGCAAGATTAGCATCTCAATAGATATCTACATGGATGTAAAGCTGTGCAGGAGAGTATAGATGTTTTTATTTGTAAGAGGTCAGGGTACTATC
The DNA here is from genome assembly GCA_008921705.1 of Burhinus oedicnemus. NCBI lineage: Eukaryota > Metazoa > Chordata > Aves > Charadriiformes > Burhinidae > Burhinus > Burhinus oedicnemus. The sequence continues at coordinate 874,587 of VFFE01009212.1, read as the reverse complement.
ACTATTTGCCGACACAGTGGCTATATGACCGTATCCAGCATGATTGGTGGAAGGGAAGGAATTGTTTTAATATTGCATTTTTAAAATAAACAAACAAACAAACAAACATTCAAGGCTCATTTACATTAAGTACTTTTGTTCTGTCAGTGAAACTTCATCTACAGTTACGTGTTTCGTGCTCTCAGCCAGTTGCAAAGCATGTGCGTAGGTCACTGAAGCCTTCTTACACGCTTTGTAAAAACACTTGGGACTTGGTATTTTATGGTATTTTGTTGTTCTTCAACATCTGACTCTTTGAAAAGCTCCTGGACCTTTGCTGTTTTTATAATGCTTCAAGGGAGAACGTCTGAGGTGAAATGTCGAACAGAGACAAAAGTATTTGAGAAAGAAGACTTCAATAAACTCGGTTACGGTGAATATCAAATAGAAAGTAAGTCTAAAGAGAAGAGTTGTCCAGAGGACTTGGCATTTTCTTGGAAAAAATATACATGAAAGGCAGGAAAGCACCTGCTGCAATGTGAATTAAAGGTAGGAAAGTTAGTAGAGGAGCAAATAATATTTTCCTCAGTAATGTAAACCTTTATCTGGAGTTAAAAGCTAGATTAAGTTATTGAAGAGGACTTGTAAAAGAATAACACAAGCATATAGGGGTAAATCGAAAGACAAAGGACAGAACAGATGAAACCAAAAGAGTCCCTTGGGGTGCCCAAGGAAACGTCTTTGGTAGTGAGGGGAATTCCTAGATACGCAAACTTATAACATCATAGCATATTATCTTTAGTGATGTTTTTGATGCCGTCTCATGTGACTTTCTTCAAAACAAGGTAGAGGAGTCTAGTCTACATTAAATGACAGTAAAGTCTTCAGTTGGACAAAACAGAACTTTCGGGGGAAAAAAAAAAAGAGCAGTCAACAAGTCACAGATTGGAAGTTGTTTGGGGGTACACCTGAAGTCCAAAACTATTTAGTATTTTCACTAAGTCCTTGAATAGTTGAAAAGTGCATGTTGTATGAAATCTTTGGATAACAAAATGCTAGCAAGAGTTGCAAACACTTTAGAGAACAAGATTAGAATTTAAAGTGATCTTGACAAACTGCTGAAGTGGTCTGAAATAAATAGGCTGTAATTCAATAAAGACAAGTGCGAGGCCCTTGACTGAGAAATAATCAAGTACACAAACAAAAATTCTGCAGGAAGGATCTGAGGGTTAGAGAGATGTGCAAAGTGAGCCTGAGTCAACACCGGCGTGCTGTTGGGAGGAAAAAAAGCAAACATCCTTATGGGATGCGTCAACAGGGTTGTCTCCTGTAAAAAGTGAGATATTTCTTCCCCCTAAATAGCACTACCAAAACTTTGGTTGGAGTACTTTGGGCATTGCTCTAAGAAAAGAGAGACAGCAAGAGGAATAAGTCCAAAGGAGATGAGTTAGCCTTAGCAGGTCTCCAGAAAAGATGATCTATAAAAGAAAGACTGAAAGGACTGGAACTTTAGTTTACACAAAGGATGATCAGTATAAGACAACAATGTAACATACATCGAAGGACTTCTGAAAGGAGGAATTACCTGTTTTCTGTCTTTCTTAAGTCTATGAAAAAGTAAGAGGATTAAAATTCAGGAAGATTTAGTTTAGCTATTAAGGGAGGGGAAAAAAACTTTAAATAAATAAACATGCACTAGTGTAGGTTATGTAGGGGATTTTTTTTCTAGTTCACTGAACACCAGTGCTACATGGGGAAGTGAAAGAAAACTTACTCTGTCAAATATTTGTCTCAAGATGTTCTAAGCTAAATATAAAATTATTTTCTAGTGGTCCCTCTTTGGATCTCGCCTAGCAGAGACATGGCAGACCAGACAGCTTGTGACAGCTTTTGCTTACGCTATGAAAGTCTGGGATACAAAAACTTCAGCGGGTTCCTAACCTCAGACGCAAACTGTATGTAGTCAGATTTCCCAAACTGTCATATTAGAATACAGAAATATTTTAAAAATAGAATTTATCAATTAGGGATGGTGGTTATTTTAATAAGGAGTGAAATTGGCTGATGCCCCTTTGAGGAAATGGATCATGAATTACAGAAAGTCAATAAATAAATAAAAGCCAATCAGTAGGTTTGTTTATGCAGCCATAGTAGAACTCTACACAATACAAAAGATAGTATGATATCAGGTTGGACTTTTGTTTACTGAGAAGAGCTTGCAGTAGGTAAATAAAAAAATATTTTTCTTCATACCTTATGAGGCAGAGATACTGGTTTTGCATTTATTTTAAAATAATATTGCTGAAAAGAAAAAACATTGTAAAAAACCTCAGTTGCACATATCTGGGACCTATCAGTCTTTGGTACGCTGGTTCTGAACCCTTGCTGCCTTTTCCAAAAAAAAAGGATGAGCACAAGCAAGATTAAAGGTGCATCTTTTCTAGCAGGGCTCATTCCTCACTTTAAGTTCCTTGACATAATTTCTGGGTTTTGTTTTTCAATTGGAAGTTCCTGTTAAATATGTGGTATTGCTTTACATATGTGTCAGCTCTTTTCTCAAAGAGCTCTTTATTCACAAAGACAAACACTGAAGTGCAAGAGGGTCAAAATGTGATTTACACCACTAGTTGTGGAGTAAAATGTGGTTTTTATCCACTAGTCTTAAATTAAAAGAGAGCCAGCAGGTAATGGATAAGTACATTATAGCAGAAGCAGGTCTTTAAGAGAGATTTGAATGAATGGATCTCATTAAGAGAAAATAACCCATACGAGGGGATACCATGCAAACCTTGAAAACAACTGTGGGAGTGAGGAAGTGGTAGATAAAGTGTAGCTTCATTTCAACCGGCAGTGTGATGAAAGGTATGTTCAAACAGAGAGAGGGAGAGATAATTGACTGTCAGGTAGTATAAGAATTTAAATCTGCACGTGTAGAAAGGGGAGTGGTACTGAGTGGTCTTAAGTATGGGTGAAATTGGTCGTAACTCAAGGAACTCTCATTTGTAGCAAAGAAACACGAGGCTAGAAAAGTCTGTCTAGATTATTTTGAGTTTTCTTTTTATTAGAGGCACAAACCTGTATAATCATTCTTTTCAAAACCTTATTAAACCCTCACTTAAAGTGTTTCTTTTTTGCCCTGTTATTCTGATTAGCAGATTGTTCCAGAAATGAGTTTTCTATTGGCCAAGACTTTTAATAACAGGGCTAAATGTTTCTGTGGCAGGTTTATAACCATCTGACTTACTGCCTGTATTGTTCTTTGCTTTAAATAGTTCTTAAATCCTTCTCCTTGGGGTTTACTCCCCAACTGTTCAACCTTCCCACACCCAATTTGTTCTAAAGTCTTATATGTTTTAGAGATCAGATATTATCACACCTTATAATTATTTTTTTTAACTCTTATTGTACTACTACTTAATATATTTGGTTAAAATACAGGTGCCTGGCTCTTGCAATTTCATGTGCTATTTTGTAACTCTGTTTTCATGTATTAAACTCTTCCAGTGTTCTCCATGCTGTGGCTATAGTAATTTTAGTCTCCTTGCCCCCCTCGTTATCCCTCCTGCTCCTAATGCTACAGTCAACATTGTTATCTTTATGGCAAACTGAGGAGATTCTGTATCTTATGTGGGGTAAGAGCAAATCTGTAATCTCTGCTTTTGCTGTTTGTTTTAAGGGGGTTATCTCTAATCTGTAATTTAATCTCTGCTTTTGCTGTTTGTTTCAGTATTTTTTCCAAGTCTCCTTTGGCTGGGTTTCATGCCATATCTTTAATGACACCTGGCATGGACTACTGTTAGAGACAAGGTCCTCTTGGTGTGTATTCTACTGTGGGCCTGATCTACACTGGAAATCCATGTGCGTAACTGGGCCCACAGCTATATGTTAGAAGAAAGAACAAACCTACAAAAAAAGTGGCATCTTTTATCTTCACTTAGTAACTGGGCTGCCAATTTCCACGTGAAGGTAGCTTCGAAGCTATATGTGGTATAGATTCTTGGAGAAGTGCAGATTGGTACAGTGTATTTGTTGTTGACCTGGTCTTCACAAATTTAATACTTGAAAAACTTATTTTAACAATTCAAGGTCAGGATTTAAGCTTAGTTCTAGTTATTAATTTTCACTGACAATTTCTTTGATATGGCTCAGGATTTTTGTGATAACAAGCCATATATAGCTGGTACTAAAACACCATTAGCTACAGTAAAGAAGAGATGAAAATAGTCTCCCTGCATCCAGATTGTTCACAAAAATATATAATTGTTAAAATAATGGGGAAAAAATGGTGTGTCTTTTGATTGAATGGTTCACAACTGAGTTACAAACCTAATGATTTTTTTGAAAAAAACCCACATTTTCTTTGACAATTTTTACAATGCAGAAATGAGTTCTGGTTTGAAATCTAGGTGTTTTGAGGAAATAGCTCCATTGTTTGATATCATAATTCTAAAAAGAAAATAAATTCTATAGATTTTTTTCTGGAGAGTCAATTCGGATTACATTTCAGAACAAACACCTTCAGACTAGTGAGCCCTCTGCGGACGGTAAATGTCAGTCCCACTGAACTGCAGCACATGCCCACAAGGAGCTTCAGTGGGCAGGGTTGCATATGGGCTAAGAAGGAACCTGGAAGGATAAGGACACCAAGGATCATCTCCTTATGGAGGTTTCATCCCAGCGCATGCAAAAGCAATGATCCAAGTTTTGTATTTTGCAAACGCACATGAGCGATTGGATTGGTAAATCGGTCACAAACCCTTACTTGTGACATGAAAAGAGGAGCAGACTTCTCTATGAATCATCTTGTATGTAAAAACACTGTGAATTTCCATATGGATTGCCTTTGTTTTAAAAAAAAAAAAAAAAGAAAAGAAAAAGCATGCAACAGGGTAGCCTTCTAATAAGGATCTACATGTACCAGGCATTCCTTTAGATCTATGCATGTATCCTTTACTTAGAACTCTATGTAAGATTTTGTGTACGTAACCAACACCGCTTAAATGAAGATTAGATAGAGTAAGCTATCTTGCTTTTCAGTATCTTTAGAAAAACCAGAAGACACCAGATAATGAGCTACTTGCAAAATAAAGCTCTGCTTTTGTCCTTAAAAAATCTGAGGACAAATTACGGTTTAAAAATCAATCAAAATACAAATTCAAATGATACCTAATGCTACAGGCAAAATCATCACTGCAGTGAAGATTATGGCAAAACTTCCAGTATTTTGCCCAACATTACATTGTCTTGTATAAACAAGGTTTTTTAAATAAGAGATAGTTTGTAATAAACTGATCTTTTAAAACAATCATCTGCCTTTGGGTTATTTTGTAAATTTCCTCTCTCTGTGTTGTCTGAGATGTGAAACTGCTTTTCTTGATCAAAATTGTATCCCTTCGTTACTGGTGAACACTAGTCTGTTGTTCACACTTTTGGATTAAAATAGTTACGGATGACAAATTGTTTATGCTGTATGTTCACATACTTAATACACCTTGGATGTTCCTGGCTAGGTGCTACTATTAACATTTTTACAACTTTAAAGAATGGGATTTTCAGAACCAAATTCTGAGACTCATCTTCTAGCATGTAATTCAACAAATAATCACAAACGAATTGCATAGCACTGCTTAACGTGCCATTTAAAAGAAGCGTATCCGAATCAGGGTTTTTTTAAACACTAATCTTTGTCCTTCTGCTGACAAGTAGGCATGTTCGTGTTATGAAGAGTAATTCACAACATTTATGTTTATTGTTTTCTGAAAATTCAGAGATGCTTGGGAAATACAACAAATAGGCTTAATAGCCAGAAAGCATTCCCTATACTTCTGGTTTATGTCACCTTTTACATTAGCAATTGGCTATTTTGTACAGCCTCCACTGTTAAAACCACTAACTGGAATACTTAAACTGAATGTTAATTAAATTCTTAACAAATGTTTGTGTGGATCCAGACAGCGCTGACTGTTCCCTGAAGGTTCTCTATTTAGGTAAAAGTCCCACTCTGCATTAAAAAAAAAAAAGATAAAAACTGACATTAAATTTCCTTCTATAATAAACATAATGCACGAGGCTATTAGAAGAGGAAAACTTTGAATATTCTCTCTCCGTTCTCCCTGCACTTCCCCTGCACAAACTCCGGCAAGGCCTGCCGTGCCAGGCCGCAGTGTCAGGACAGCCGGGCAGGGAAGCACGCAAGGTTTAATGTGCAGGGACGCGTAGAAACTTTTTTGTGAAAGCGTTTTTATTTGTACATTTTACAGAAGAGAGAAGTGATGCCGCGTGGCTTAACTTACTTCTCGGGGCGAAGCACTACCGCTAACCCCCCTGGCAGCCATGCGAGGAGCTTAACAGGTGTCCCACCTCACTGACTGTGACCTCTTTGAAGGCTTAAACTTTCTTTTCTTCAGTGACATTCTGTCTGTAAGAAATTAAATTAAAATACACAGAGGGAAACACCGTCCCGCCCCTGCGCTGTGAGGGCTCGGGCCGCGCTCTGAAGCCCCCCCGCCATTTTGTGTGTGAGGGGGAACCGGCCCCTCCCCGCCGCCGGCCGGCCCTGAGGTGGGGCGGGCGGGGCGGGCCGCGCCGCCCCGGCGAACGGTAGGACGAGGCGGGGCCGCCGGCTCGGCCGGGGCTGCTGAGGGGAGCGGGCGGCGGCGGGGACCCTCCTGCTCCCCGGCCGGGGCGTTCCAGCGGGCGAAGGCGTCCGGCCGACCAGCGAGACATGACAGTGGCGGCGTAACTTCGGCTGTCGGTTAAGATGCCGGGGATGAAGCGAAGTAGGTGGGTGAATTTACTTTCTTTTTTCTTCTTTTTTTTTTTCTCTCTCGGTTTTTTCTCTAATTTGCGGCTTTCCCCGCGTGGCAGCCGTGGGGTTGGGGGCCCCTTCCCGCTTCCCTCCATCCCGGCTTGGCGGGACGCTTGCTCCCAGCCGCCGTCTGCCCGTGGGGGTGAAGCGCTCCTCCGCCCGCCCGGCCGGCCGGCCGGCTCCTTCCCGCCTGGTAGTGGGGAAAGGGGGGCAGCTTGAGGTAAAAACCGGCTGTTTTTTGCTGAAATGCACGTTGAGAACGGAAGGCAGCCGGTGGGTGAGCGTGGTCTGTGCCCTCACAGATCAGCTCTCGAAAGGACCAGGCGACTTTGGGGGTTGGCATGGTGTACCCAAATCAGACCTTTTCTTTTCTTTCTTTTTTTTTTTTTTTTCTGTCTCTTGAGGCTTAGTGTCTGAAGCAAAAGAAAAAAAGAAATCTCCGTGAATGTGGGTTGTGAGTCACTGATGCTGCAGAAGCCATTATAGTCTGTTCTGGGAGAAGAGCACTTTGGAAATTTAATGTTGATTATTGACGCAGCATTTATAAATAGAGTTTATAATGAAAACGCTGAAAGCCCGTAACTATCAAGCATGGCTATAATACGAAGGACCTTTAAGTGCCAGGCAACTAGAGGAGCTCTGCCTACAGCTGCTCGTAAGGAAAAACCAACGTATGTTCATCAGTGAAAAACACTGAGAGAAAGTGTTTATTAAAAACGCTACTGCTGACTTAAAATCAGCAATAGTTATGAAACTTTAACCTCTCAAACTGTGCGTCCTGAGCGTGCGCAAGCTTCAGTACTGCCTTCAGGAGTGACGGTAGTGGAGATGCAGGAGCAAACGCAGCTGCTGGGCTGCCGGGTCCCTGGGGAAGGGAACCTGGTGGAACAGCATGGATGTTCGTGAAATGAAGGGGTAGTTTCAGTCCAGCCAAGGAGAATTGTACGGTTTGTTGAAACGTTGAGGCGTTTTGCTGTTGAGTTTCAGAAGAGAGGCTCCATCGGCAGGCTTGGAGCCTGTTTTTGTGACTGCGGTGGTGTGCAGGAGCGAGGCAAGGGTAGCTCTGCTGCTAGTTTTGCTGTACTTAGTGTGTGGGGAGACGTGCAACTTGGGTTGCCTTGGTTAAAGCTTTAGCGTTAGAAAGCAAAATTATTCAATGCAAGTCATATTCATTGCTATTTTGTATGTTCCATTTACTCTGAACTCGTTTTTAATAATGTTTACTAATACACTAAATGACAAACAAATGCAATGAAATTCCATGCCCAGGAGGGCTGACCAAGAACTACTGATCTTGCCAAAACCAACAGAACTGGAAAGCCCTCGGCACCCTTAAAAAGCACGCCAGAAGGCGCTGTGCGTAGGCATTATTACTAAAATATTTTTATGTTTTATAGAGGTCTTTTAAATATTTAAAAACAGCTGTAGTGGAGTGCTTGCAAAAGTCATGGACAGTTTGTATGCTTGTGGTATTATGTTCCTGTTTCCCATTAACTAGCAGCTGTTGTTTTTTGGGGAGGGAAAAAAACAAACTCCAGACCCTCTGTGTGTGTGTACATTATTTGAGGAAAAATAGAGGATCCTGGCAACTGAGTTTCTATAAATTTCTGTAGGCTTTGAAATTGCTCATTGAAACCACTAATATGTAAGGCTCTGATCTTGCAGCATTTGCTCATCTAGTCTCTTTGTCCCTGTAAAAGTCAGTGAGAATTTTACAGGTGAATTTAGTAGTGTCACGGTTGTGCTACTCTGCTGCGTGCAGGACGGGTTGTGGAGACTTGGCACTCTTAGTCACCAGTGCCACCCTCTGTTCACTGATGTTCAGACTGGACAGGTAGACCTGCCTCATACTGCAGTCCTCTTTTCAAACCCCCCCCTTTTTTTTTTTTTTTGTGGTTCAGGAAGGAGACATGCAGAAATATAAGTTGTCAAGACAAGAAACTGGGGGGTTGGGGGGTGGGAAGGCGGCTCCAGAAGGAAAAGGAAAAGTTTCAGTACATTTTCCATGCCCAGTGAGCAGCTGTTTGTGGATCACCAACCATTCTTGTTTCAGGCTGTGCTGAAAATGTTTCCCATGCTGATATGCCAGTGGATTGTATGACTTCTCAGCCGGCCTGTGAAGAAAAATGATCTTACTGTCATTGTTGTCCTTCTTGCTTGCTGTATCTGCTGTGTTTTAGTTCTTGTCAGATGTTTTTGTCAAGGCGGGGACTCACTGAAGTTTTTTTGTACAGTGGTTAGCATGGAGAGGAACATACTTTTTACATATACAATTGGAAAATTTATTGCACACAGCAGCAGCAAAGTTGGTGGTTTCAGAATGCAGTATCTTAAGATAGATGTGTTAAAATGGGCTTTGATTCCTTCCATTTGTAGAGATACTTCCCCAGCCATGCAGAAAACCATTTGTCCTTGCTGCGTTAACTTATTCTGTCTGGGATAGAGCTAGAGTTACAAGTTTTAATAGTTCTCCTTTATTTAACTTTCTGTTCCCTGTAACTTTTCTTGTAAAACTTGTATTCTTTCTTACAATGAAGTTAGGACTTCTGGTAAGTTCAATATTCTCACTGGAGAAGATACTGGGTAGTCCTGTCCGGTCCAGTAGTACATTCATCTCATCCTGGGAGTTATCTGTAGATATCTCTTTTTACCTCAGTCCTGTGTAAAGTTTACACAAGCAAAACTGAACTTTGAACAGAAGAGGTGCTAATGCTGGTCATGTGTAGCTTACATTGCTTTTTTGACCATGTACAGCACTATTTTTTTGTTCACGAATGTTACTGGAACCAGGATTGAAAAATAGCACCTTTGTAAAAATCAGCCTAGGTGGATGCAATAGAAGTAGGAAGAGAAGATGTCTCAAGGTGGCCTGAACTGTATTTTTGCCTTTTGGTCCAAATACTGTCCATTATGGTTAAATTAGTGCTGATATCAGAATCTCTTTGATTGCTCTATCTGGTCATTTTTATGGCAGCCAGAAGTGAAAATGCCTTTATCTTCAGTAGACTACATAATTACAACTTTCCTTCTTTGAGGTGTATGTGGTTCTGGGGATCTGTGGTTGCTTTCTTTTCAGTCTACAGTAGGTATTGCATGGGTGAAACGAACACCGCAGCTGCTGTTAACACAATTAACCATTTGCCACCTTACTGAGAGATGATGTTTCATTGATGTTTCACGTTCTGCTTTGAAATAGTACGATGAAATATGTGTAGTTACCGAAACAGTGGTTCTTTCCTTCAAACATATAGAAGCAATAGGGCTAAGATATCTGGGTGACAGCTTTTGCTTCTTGCAGTGCCTATGATGGGAGAGCAAGTGGTGGACTTTATGGCCTATTTAGAGCTCTTGATGGTGGACATTTTTTACTTGTTTTGAAAGTGAGAGCTTTAAAGCATTTGCAGTAACATCCATGACATTGTTGACTTTGTAAGCCTTTGAAATACGTGTCTGTTTTTTGTACAACATATGGAAGTGATCTCTGCCAGTTTCTTGCTGAGAATTGGTTGAGCTATGAACAGCAAATTTTTGTTGCACCTGTAAAAGAGGAACATGGACTGTTTTTCATTAAACCGTGTGTTTAATACTATGAAAAGTGTATGATTATGTCAAGTATATTATTTTAAAAGGTTTTTTTCTCTTCAGTCAGAGACTTGGAGAAAAAACTAGATAACTTCGATCATAGGTTTTTGGAAATAATCCCGGCCTGCATCTTTGCGAAATGACAGACTTAATAGAAGGTTGTAGCTAGATAATTTCTCTGGCCTTCATGGCTCACGTATTAGGAAGTAGACTAATGGAAGAGGTACAGGTAAGGTTGGCCTCTTAACAGCTGTACTGAGAGGCACATTTTCCTCTGAAGTAGGGGTTGTGAAGCACTGCCTTTGAAATTTTGAGCTTTCCTCTTTAGTTGCTCAAAATGTAGCTTAAAATGTACTTTGATTATAACCTGGGTGAATGGGGAGAAGAGTGGATGGGACTGACTCATCTTGCAGACCACAATGAAGATGGTCTGTGCTGAAGAAATAGCTGGGGCTGGAGCCGGAGTCAAACCAAATTTGCAAGGGCTTTCCTTGTGGGTGAGCTTTCAGGGAGACACGGCTTTAAGCCGTGGTCGAGGCTTAAAGCAGTGCCAGGGTCACTGGGTGTTCATATCAAAGCCTCTGGTGAGGGCAAAAAGGAGAGGAGTGATAACTGAGCAGGGGGTGGCTTTCCTTATTGTAACCAAATCCTCTTGTTTTTTTAGCAGCCACTGACTGGTTCCTCTACGGGGCTGAGCCTCCACTCTGCGCTGGCTTGTTGAGGCGCTGCCCTGGGTGAGACAACGGGGATGTACTCGGACTGTGCACTGAGGAGTGGTAAAAACCAGGAAGGAGTCACCCTTTTTCTCTCCTTCTGGTCTTCTGTCTCCACATACGCTTTCCTTCCAGGCTGCAGAGCCAGCTGCTGTGTAGCCAGTATGGAGACCCTCCCACTGCAGTAGTCTGTATGTATCATACAGTGTGTAGGTATATATAGTACAATACATGCACCCCCAAACTGAAAGGTCAGTGGATTACATAGCACTGGCACCAGTTCTTTTGGCAACATAGATGTTCTCAAGGCAATTGTTCTTGGAAATATTGAAGGAATGAGAATACTTTGGAGGGACTCCTTAAATCTTATTTCTTGCCCCAACATTCTCTGTCTGACTTAAGCTGTAACTTTTGACTAATCATTCAGTCCTGGTTAACTACAGTGGCAACCAAACTCTGTATGTTTTATGCTGATATCTTCTGCTGAGCTTTTTTTAAAGTATAAAAGTGCTTATATTTGGATTTTAACAGAATTTATGTAACTAAGGTGTGAGAATAAAAAAGAACAAAGTATCTGAAATGAAAGAACAGTATTGAAATATTACTGTAAAGTTTAGTGAAGTCTTCACCATTGGAATGGGTGCCCGAGTGCTTTTGTGTGTGCTACACTTTGAAAATTGAGTATCTCTTGGGCATTTTGATTGTTTGGATTTGTGGTGCCTTTCAGATGACCAGACGCAGAAGCTGAACAATGATCAGCAAAAGCCTGGAGAAATGAGGTACTATATAGCTCTAATGATGAAAGAAGAGCTGCAATGATATTTAATTAATATTCTAAGCAATGTTTTTTTTCCTCAAATGGCATTCTGATTTTGTTCTTCCTTTCTGCTTACAAAGGTGTGAGTATCAATTTAACTGAAGTGCACCAAAATGAAACCCTAATGAAATAATAGACTGATAATTATCAGCTCTCAGTTAATTTTCTATGTTTTTCAGATCAGCTCTACAAAGCAAGATGTATTGGCAAATCATTCTGACCATGTTTGTGCTATTGGGTAAGTTACTGAAAAAATAAGTCCAGAAGTTGTGTAGAATGCAGAGTAATCACCATTTTGTTTTACAGTGGTGTTTCAAGTCATGCTACTGGACTGGTATCTTGTCACAACATGCAACTGGAATATACAAAGGACTTGACGTTATCATTGTGCGGAATTGAAATGTTGACACTGTCAGGGTTGTGCTTATGTGTCTTAGCCCAAAAAGCAGTGCAACTGACTTTTAAGATCAGGAAATATCAGTAGAAAGTATGTGGTGAGTCAAGATGCATGCAAATAAATGCCCCAGTCAAAATTTGATAAGAAAGAAGTTCATGGGCAATTTGTTTTGTTACCCTAATAGGTCCAAAAACAGAAGGGAAAATCCCAGTTCCATCCGAACTGTGAAGTTTCTGTTTAGTTCAGTGTAGCCAGGGTGTCACTTTGAGTTTGAGCTCTGCTTTTTTAGGTGGCTGACATGCCTGCCTTCATGTGCACAATGCTGTTAAAGGGTGCTCAATTAACTGCAAATGTTGGATATAATAAACTGGTTTTCTAATTGGGAAATGTCTGTAATAATATTCATGTATGCTGTTCAGGGACAGCTGGTATTTGCCTTTCATTTTTTTGATTAAAATAAGAACTGTTTAAAGACCTGGTGATGATGCTTAGGGAGAAAGCAGATGCTGTAATCTAGTGAAGTTAGTTTCAAAATTTATGTCATCTTGTATCTTCACAAAAGATGAATAAATAAATCATTAGCTTTCTGTATATTTTCCATGTACATATACATCTTTATATATCTATGTTTTGTATATGTATCTTTCTTTATCTTTCTATATACATACCTTTATCCACTCTGTGGATAAATACTGCATACTGCATTATTGACATTCTTCTTTTAAATACCTTTTGTAATCTAAACATATTGTGTACCTTTTAATTCGAAAACCTGGATACCTCGGGGAGTTTTCATTGGGCTTCAGAGCAGTTTGTCACTATCTGATGGCCTGTAATGACTGAAAGTCAGTCTATCTATTTAGTGGCCATCTCTCTCTGATTCTGAATAAGCAAATAGCTATGGCTGGCATCTTGGTAGCCCTGTTAACCCAGACGTGAAATAAGCCGCTATTTGAGGGACAGAACTGTAAGTGATGACCTCCTCTGTGTCTGTATCATGGACAAATTGGTGCACCTGTAGCACAAAAAAATTCTTCATGCATGCTGCACTTCATTAATGGGCATTTAAGAGCTATAGCAATCCTGTGCTAAACATTCTGTGTTGTAATGCATTACCATTTTTTTTTTTAACACTTCTGCAGAAGTGGTAAGTAGCTGCACACATTTTGACTTGGCAGGATTTAATTAATCCTCTGAGATTATCTGGTGTGATATGCAAGGGGGGAGTCTGTTTCTTATAAAAATAGGTGACTGGCAGGAATCTCTTCCCACCCTGCAGTTGCCTCCGTGAATTGGGTAGTATGTTAGTTATCTGTCCTGCTTCGTAGGCAGTCATGTCACTTATTTGTCCTTTTTTAATCGTGTATTATGGACTAATAGTCTGTTCGGTCAACTGAATCCTCCGTGTGCAGCCAGGACGCCTAATGAAGCTGATATTTACAGAGGCACAAACTCTGTTAAGTGAGAGAGGAGGAAAGAGCAGAACCCTTCAGGAGTCTGGCAATAGAAAATCTGTGTAAAGAGAAAACGAAATGCTTTAACACACTGCATAGTAACACAGTGTCTGCTTTTAAGGTAGCATGCATCTACGTTTCTTAAAAGCTTTAATTAAAAAAGCATTTTTATATTATTTATCTACGCTTATGCTTACATGCTATCAATCAAACAGTGCTAGAGAAATGCTGTTTTTCTTATTTTGGCTATAGCAAGGCATAGAGCATGAATTAATTTCTATCTAATGAACTGCTTAAAATATTTATGCCCTTACTGAGCAAAAAGCTAAATGCAAAGTGCGCAAATGACCTGCATGCCTTTCTGTAACTACAGCTTTAGTCTTTGAAATTCATGCAGTGTTTTACAGTAAGCTATTTCTAAAAATGACACGTTCATCATTCTCAAAATCGTTGTTAGCGTAATTCAAGCTATGACTTACCAACAAGAGCTACAAATGTGGTCAGAGTGATTTTATTTTGAAGAATATAAGTCTGATGGAAAAGATTATTCTTTTCCTACATTTCATTTCCCAGATAATGCCCTAGGGTTGCATAGTTACATCCAGTCATGTATTCTTGTAATACTATTCTGTGGTACTTAACGGTTACGATGTGACTATGTGTTATATTTACAATGGCATTATTTTTTCCTACAATAATGGAGCCACGTTATAAGAGCTGGACTGCATGTGTCCCAACACTGCAGGAGATGAGACTCGTACCTGTATAGTGTGTGGACTTACATTTAGGGTTCATTGTATTTTGTATTAGTATAAGCCAATTTACCCCAAAGAGATGTTTCCCCTACATTCTTGGTCTTGACCTATTTCAAGAGGTTGAGAAAACAGAGTTAGGTGTAGTGACTTTGGGGGAGAAGACCGGCACCTGCCAGTTGTGACACCAGTTCATAAGGAGTGTTCTCAGTAATTTTGTGTGCAACTCAAAGGAGAATAGCCTCTGGAAATACTCTGATTTTTAAGTAATGAATGTGTTTCTGTAGAACATCAGCCACTCCCTTTTCATTGTCAAGTAATATGAACTTTTTCTTTTATTTCTGTTTTCTTTGCCTTTATATTTGCAGACTTTCTTCAAATGGCAGTTGCCCATTGTATGGTCCATCAGATTCCTCCTAGGAACTTTACATTACCCTGTATGCTGCTAAATGAGACATTTTTGAGTCCTTTCTCTGCTGAAGTTGTAGAGAGCTGGTCTGGTTTGAGGAGAGAGCATGGAGCATCTGAATCCAAGCTTCCCTTGCTAATGAATGAAGAAAGTTTTCTGTGTTGCCTTTGGAGTGATAACAACATTGATTGCTCTTTGTACAGAGCAAGCATGCAAGCAAGGAAGTTTATTCCTTCAGAAATAAGTATCTCTGCGTCTCAGGAAATAGGTAAGTTTTCTATTCAAGGGCATAAGACGTTACTTCTTCAAAAAACCGTTGGGATTTTTTGTTGTTTGGGAAGGGGGTGGGCAGGTTGTATTAACAGGTATTCATTTTTATCCAGAGCAGACAAAATAGCATGGTATAATCCTTCCTCACAGAAGTAGTGGAAGCTGAAGGAAATTGTATAGCAGAGTTTCAAAGGGGAAAAAGAAGTTGGCTCTCTTTCTAGGGGAATTCTGAATAAAATATGTAGCACTGTATATGAGGACGTAAGCCTCGATCTTTGAAGGTATTTAGACACTATGAGAAATAATTTATATATTTTTGTGGATATGGGCTTTAAACTCCTTCAGGAAGTGGGGGAGATGGAGAGCAAGTGCCATCTTTTCTGCTGGGTTGTGATGCCTTAGTAAATATCTGTACGTGGATTAGATTGAATTATTTTTTCCTAGATGGTTTTTCTCTTCCTTTAAACAAGCCTCTGAGCAGCATACTGGCCTGTTGGCATACTGCTGTCAGTGGCAGGAATCTCATTGACCTCAGTAGAGTAGAATTTCATTTTACAAGAACTCTCCCAATGGAACAAATAAAACTCTGTTAAAGACTGCCACGCTAAATTTGTTACTGTTATGTATGCAGTACAGCTGCATATCTGTGCACAAAGCGTACGCAGTACAGCCACATAGAGGTTGTCCTAGTTAACAGCAGCAAAACCTTCAACCAGCAGCAGTAGCTTAATTTCTTTCTTCCCCTTGTGGCCTTGTCCATAAAACCAGGTAAAATATATTCCTTCTCTAATAATTAGAATGCAGCACTATCACATAAGTTGTTAGCCTTTTTAGTGTTAAGGAGCATATACTGTTGTCCAGTTCAGCAAGGATTATTCATAAACATACGCACACTTGTAGTCCAGCCTGACCTTCATGAATTTCTGTTACTTGTCCTCTCTTTGTGAGTGAATTTTATCCTAGAACTTCAGTTGTTTGGTTTTCTGTTTTTGTTTTAATATGGTTCAGAAATGTTTAATCCCTTTCTTTTGTTCAGATTCGAATTGGAACATTGAATGTTGGATTAAAGGCAAGCTGGACCTGTTAGTTTGTAGCCTGCGATTTCTGAAGTTGTACTTGACAGCTGACTTGAAGGTTAATCTTTTGTATGCTGTGTAAGTACAGTCTCTGTTAAATTTGTCACTATTAGCATTAGAAATCTGAAAGCATTTTCTAAAACAACAACATTGGCCTCTCAAGCTTGCAGCGCAGTGGTAGCACTAGCTTTGCAAGCAGATGATACGTTAGGTACCTTTGTCTGATCTAAGAGTAATCTTGGTAAATATGGAAAGTTCATGTTTCTGTTTTAGAATGAGGAATGGTTGGAATGGAGAGTCCCCCTCCACTGCTTTCCATGTTTCTTAAAATGCTTTAATGAAATAAGTGTTGACTTACTGAAATACTTTTGCTGTTACAATTGCTTAATTTTAAAGCTGCGATCTTGTTTCTGCCTTTTTTTGCCTTTTTTAATGCTTTTGACCATAATGTTTCTTGAAGTAAGTGTATTATTTAACATTTAATACAATGCCAAATGCTACTCTAATCACATTGATGCCTCCAAGAGACACCCACCTGTGCAGCTGTCACTGTGGTAAATGTTCTCTGGAATGGTAATAGATGTAATCATCCTGACTGTGGTGTGGGCAGGTCTTGTATACAGGAACTGCCTGATTTGATCATAGAAAGATCTATTTGATTCCACTTAAAAAACCAGTGTTTTTTATGAATTGCTGATAGGTTGGAAGGAATGGCATGAACACACAGACTTAATTTCCTTAGGAAACAGGCTAAACATAAATAGTTGATTTAGCTGAATTTAGAGGTGATGACTTCTACTTAAAAAGCCAGATATCACTTGTCACAAATTACCGCTGTAGTCAGGGTAGAAAGCAAGTGTATTAACTAGTAATTAATATGGTTGTTTAGTTGACATAATACTTTAAACGTCAGTGACAAAAGGGAGACTAGGGAAAGTGTGGGCCCTCTCCAGAAGGAAATGGGAGACCTGGTTACCTGGGATATGGAGAAGGCTGAGGTACTCAACAACTTTTTTGCCTCAGTCTTCACTGGCAAGTGCTCTAGCCACACTGCCCAAGTCGCAGAAGGCACAGGCAGGGACTGCAAGAATGAGGTACCTGCTGACGTAGGAGAAGATCAGGTTCAAGACCATCTGAGGAACCTGAAGGTGCACAAATCCATGGGAACTGATGAGATACATCCATGGGTCCTGAGGGAACTGGCGGATGAAGCTGCTAAGCCACTATCCATCACATTTGAGAAGTTGAGGCGGTCTGGTGAAGTTCCCACTGAGTGGAAAAGGGGAAACATAAACCCCATTTTTAAAAAGGGAAAAAAGGAAGACCTGGGGAACTACAGGCCGGTCAGTCTCACCTCTGTGCCTGGCAAGATCATGGAGCAGGTCCGCCTGGAAACTGTACGAAGGCACATGGAAAATAAGGAGGGGATTGGTGACAGCCAGCATGGCTTCACCAAGGGCAAATCGTGTCTGAACAAATTTGGTAGCCTTCTACAACGGGGTTACAGCGTTGGTGGGTAAGGGAAGAGGAACTGACATCACCTACCTGGAATTGTGCAAAGCATTTGATACTGTCATGCACGACATCCTTATCTCTAAATTGGAGAGATACGGATTTGATGGATGGACCACTCGGTGGATAAGGAATTGGCTAGATGGTCACATCCAGAGGGTAGTGGTCAACGGCTCAATGTCCAGATGGAGATCAGTGAGAAGTGGTGTCCCTCAGGGGTCTGTGTTGGGACCAGTACTGTCCAGTATCTTCATCAATGACATAGACAGTGGGATCAGGTGCACCCTCAGCAAGTTCGAGGATGACACCAAGCTGAGTGGTGCGGTTGACACGCCTGAAGGACAGGATGCCATCCAGAGGGACCTAGACAGGCTTGAGAAGTGGGCCCTTGCAAACCTCATGAAGTTCAACAAGGCCAAGTGCAAGGTTCTGCACATGGGCTGGGGCAACCCCCGGTATCAATACAGGCTGAGCAGAGAATGGGTTGAGAGCAGCCCTGAGGAGAGGGACTTGCGGGTGTTGGTGGATGAGAAGCTCAGCATAAGTCGGCAGTGTGCACTGGCAGCCCAGAAAGCCCCCCGCATCCTGGGCTGCATCCCCAGCAGCGTGGGCAGCAGGGCCAGGGAGGGGATTCTGCCCCTCTGCTCCGCTCTGGGGAGAACCCCCTGCAGTGCTGCCTCCAGCTGTGAGGACACCAACAGGAGAAGGACGTGGACCTGTTGGAGCAGGTCCAGAGGAGACCACGAAGATGATCCAAGGGTTGGAGCCCCTCTGTTGTGAGGCCAGGCTGAGAGAGTTGGGGGTGTTCAGCCTGGAGAAGAGAAGGCTCCGGGAAGACCTTAGAGCAGCCTTCCAGTACCTGGAGGGGGCCTACAAGGAAGCTGGGGAGGGACTCTGGATCAGGGAGTGTAGCGATAGGATGAGGGGTAACGGTTTTAAACTGAAAGAGGGGAGATGTAGATGAGATATTGGGAAGAAATTGTTGACTGTGAGGGTGGTGAGACCCTGGCCCAGGTTGCCCAGAGAAGCTGTGGCTGCCCCATCCCTGGAGGTGTTCAAGGCCAGGTTGGACGGGGCTTGGAGCAACCTGGTCTAGTGGGAGGTGTCCCTGCCTATGGCAGAAGCATTGAAAGTAGGTGATCTTTAAGGTCCCTTCCAACTCTAACCTTTCTATGATTATAGCTGAAATCAGATTTTGAGTGTGTTCCCATTTCCAGTGTTCCTCATTACTTTGATTTCTAAAATAGCATTATATGTGTGTTTGTGGGAGAAGTAGATCTGACTTGCCTCGGTTCCATTCAGTCTCAACTGCAATAGAGGAAACTTTGCCAGTAATCCTAGTATAGTAATCTCTGTCTTGAATATTTTTGGTATGCCTAACATCCGTGGAACAACAGATTCGAGTCCCAGCTGGGATGAAGAGGTTCTTTGTATTATGAAGGGAATTCAGTTAAGTGTCATGCAGTTTCTGAGAGCAGGCCCTATAGACTCACTAGAGTCCTTGTGGCATGTCAGTATTTGGTTACTTTTTGCTGCAAATGCGAGATGCAGTGCAGCCCCTGACATTGAAGAACTTGTTTCACTCCCCAGATTTAATATTAATATTTTTCATTTAGAGTCTCTATGTTCTGGGGGAACAGCTAGCAAAGCGTTTCAGATTTTGGTAAGGTGACAGCTTTCCCTGCTGGCTTGCTGATACCTTAACATTTTATTCACATGAGCCAAAATACCTTGAAAACATTCCCAGTTTTAAAAATATGCATTTCTGGCATGTGTTACTCCCAGGGAGTCTGGAGATCAAGCCAGAATTCTCACATATAGGACAGGCAATGTAAAAAAAATAATGACCTAGCAGGCTCTACAACAAAAAAGCCTGGATCTTCAACAGCTTTTAATTTTTTCAGCATTAAAGAAATATCCTCTTATTTTACACATCCACAGATCCACAGTTTGCCTGTTTGTAAATGATATCAAGTTATTTTGAGTAGAAAATGTTTTCTTCTGTCCAAAACAGTGTTATGACCGCATTCTCTAAGAGGCTCAAGCAAGGGTAATGATAGGGCTTTTACCCTCCCTAGCAGTGTGTCTTTGGGAGGAGAAAGATTATTCTGAATTAGACAAATCAGGTTAATTGTCTGCCAGAAGTGAATGATCTTTCCAGTTGTATGTATTCTAGGAATGCTGTATACCCTGATGATTAATTACATTAACTGAAATCACTGAGCCTTAGGGATCCTTTCGTAGTGACACAGATGAATGCTCCCAGTTTAATTTTGAGCACTGATTATAATTTGCCCTTTCAGCAGATGGTGATGTATAGGGTGTACTCATATTTCGGACTTATTTGAAGTACCTGTGAGGCTCTCCTTTAGTTCTGAGCCAAGACTGCCATGTTTTTAAGGATAAATCATGCAGTTTGCCTTAAGACCGGTGGCTTAGTTGAGTGCATCAGTTATACATTGAGCCTTCTTTAGCTGGAGAACATTAACCTTTCATTAGAGACCTATCCTCTCATGGGCTAGGCAGCCATCAGATATTCTGCAGTTCGACGGGGCAGCTTGTTCAAGTAAGTATTGTCCTAGAGCTACTATATATCAAATACATTGAGATATAATTATCAAAAATCCTTAGAACCCTAGACAGCTTTGCTCCGTCAATTCCTAATAAAGGTAGTGCTTGCACAAACACGGTGTAGGGAAATACTGAAAGTAGAGTTACAATGGTGACCTTATTTCTGATATGCCTCAGCATGGCTACCTAAGTGTGATTGTTGTACCTTTCCTGAAATTGGAGGCGTTGTAGAAGTTCATGTATTTCTTCCTCAAACAATTTTGACATTTTGTTTTCAGTTAGGTGTTCCAATTGCAAGAAACTGATACTCAGTAAAGAAATTCTGCAGTCTCTAATTTAAAGTCTAAAAGTTCACCACGGGGGCACAGATTGGTTTAGCATAAGTAGCAACACTTTCTGAAGTATAGTTGAATTGTGCACCAAAATACAAAACATTTAGGAGGTGTTAACTTAAGGTGTTGACTAAAAGAACTGTCTGTGCGCTACTGGAAAGTGCAGTGTTTGGAGTGGAAAAGAAAAGCAAGCCTTGGACACGTGCCCTTGTTGCAATGTTAACTACTTCTGTGGTTCAGGTCATGCAGTATTTTTTTTTTTTTTCCCTCTTCTGCAGTGTCTTATGCTTTAGTCCCATGTTTCCAGCTTAAAGTCACATTGCCTTTGCGCATTGTCCCTCCCTTCTCTGCCAGCCATTAAAACTTAAGCCCAGTTCACTAGTTTTCTGTTGAATCTCAGAGGTGGGCTCCAGTAATCTGTTCAGAGAAGTTCATATGCTTGGTACCTATCTGGTTTTTGCTTACCTCTCTGTGCCAAGACAAATCTCTCTAATTTCAGCAGCCAGCACTATAAAACCGAATGGGGACATAGTATATATTTTATAAGCCCTTTCTCTTTCCTGCTTCACACTACAATTTGGATCTGGCTTAGATCTGATCATTGTTGTGTGATGTAAAGTGGACCAGGATTTATAGCTTCTGTCAGTGTGCTGCAATTCTGATGGAAAACTCCAGTTTTTAATAGCACCTTGCTTTGTCTTAAGTTTACCCAAAATTTCGTCTCTCATTCTACTGGATGAAAGCACTGACCTATCCTGAACTTGTGAGGGCTTTATAAGCATAAGCTCCTCTAAAGTCAGTATCTACAGTTCAGGAACAGTGGTTATTCTGTGACTGGATCCGTCTGCAGCCAAACTGAAGATGACAGGCAGTTTGTGCAATCCCAGGCTGCCGCAGTTCTCCAAAATACTTTGGCTTTCTGTTGTTTTGCTTGTAATCAGGTCTCATACATTTAGCCCAGGCTTGGCAATTTGGAATAAAATGATGGGGGGGCCCCTCATGATCATGTCCTCCATCGATCTATTCTCTTATCCCAAACTCAGTTTTGTGAGATAGTCCCTGTGTCTTCCCAGGTCGTGGAAATGCAAAACTCATTACCTTGTTTCTTAGTATCTGGAAATCTTTGTCCAGGAGCGCACCTGGCATCTGACAACCTAGCTTGGTCTTTCCCCTTGCTTTGCCGTGGTTGCCTGCAGAGATAGTGAGCTGTAAGAGAAGTCTACAGCATAGAAGTGAGGTACTGGTAATTCTCTGTCACAAGGGGTGGAAGACCTGCCTGGCATGAAGCCGCATGGTTTTCCTCCAGTTACGTTTGCATTCCTACACACAGCATTTTATACAGTAAACAAATGAAAAGGTTTGTGCAATGGGAACAGGGAGAAATAACAACCCATGCCTGTTTACTCCCAAATAAGTGGCCTTTGAAACACAATGCTGGTACAACACAACATGGGGAGGAGCTCTCTAGCATTTTTTTCCCCGTGTATACAGATGGTCTTCTGGGTGCGGATAAGCTCAGTTTGATGGTTAAAAATTGAAGTAATTATTAGGAATGATTAGGAGAGAGATGGGGTGGTGGTAACTGCCTTCCAGATCAGATTAAAGACATGGTTTGATGAAAAGACTACATTCTTATGGATTGATTGTGGTTTTTTTGAGACTAATAAAATCTGTGAGCAACAACAGAAGGCAGGAAAACTTAAAAGAAAATTCTGCAAAGTCTTTGAAAGGAAATTCAAGAGAAACAAATGGAGCCACAACTATAAAAACAAAAATATTCCAAGTAATTTAAAAGCTGTATCCTGTGTGCTGGTGCCAGATACCATCAGCATAAGGTTCCATAATTCTCGTGTCCTAAAGTCTGTAAGTCCTGGTAAAAATGATTTCAGGAATGTCAGTATTGACTGACTGTAGCACTAATAAATGTAAACTACATATTCATATTAACTGCCATAGCTTATGGGGTCATTACTGCAGAGTACAAGTGCTATGAGGACATAGTATTATTAATAAACCTTGTGTTAGCAGCTTCGAAGAGTATCCTAAAAACAAGGTGGATGCATAATGTGCATGTGTTGAGTGAACGATGAGGGGAGATCCATGTGTGTACATTGTAGTTCCCTTGCAGTCCCATTCAGCATGATTCATGCGTGCTCTTCCACATAGTTCATCAGCCTTTTGTTCGCTTCCAACCACTCCTCAGTTTTTGACCTTTTCTTTTTTAAGTAGGGCAAATTATGGTAATGGTATCAGTGAATCATGCCCATTTCCCCTGTGCTCTACGGTCGATTAAATGTACTAGATTCCAAATTGACTAAAACCAAAAAAAGCAGAAAATCTTGTCCATTCTCCTCCTCTAATGTAGAGTTCTCTGCCCTCCTTGAATTCAAGTATTACAATGAATCATACCAACTGTAAAACTATTTAAAACCTTTATAGAAAGGTTCTCATTCTATTAACTTCAATTTCATTCTTTGAATTAGTAAAACAAAACTCTTACTCTACAGAAATGATTCCAAAATTACTTCAGAACAATTCAAAACATAAGCTTTTTTTGTAAAGATAAAATGTCAAAAGCAGGAAAGATTCCAGAATAGTTCAATGTCAGGATCTGTCTTGACTTCGCTGCTCTGAGAAGTTTGGCCACGAAGTATTCACCCTATTAAGTTCACTACCTTAAGGAGACCTGTGTCACTGAGTACCTGCAGTACATCATAAATGTGTATCTGTGTTTGAAAGACATAATGCATGACTGCTTGTATCAGTATGTGCTACTTTGTCATTTATTTCATTTAAAATGTGTTGAAATCATATTATTAGACAATCTGATTAAACTGTTTATGAAATATGTATTACGCCCATACAGCTATTAGTTGTTCAAAACTTCAGAAGTTTATCTTAGACCATACAGTTTTTGCAGTGAATCAGTAACTGTGTATGTTAAACTCTCAAGGAAGGAGTGTAATTGAAAGAAAAAGAAAAAAAAAAAGGGGGGGCAAAAAGCCCCTTGAAACTAAACCTGAACATTGTCAAAAATAGTCCCATGAGCTTTACTCTGAGAAGCAATAAAAGCAAAATGCAGTAAGTTACTTACTAAATACTTTCTGTGAGCCTGTCCAAGACAAGTAATAATGCATGTGAGTAAATAATTTGCTTTCCTAGGAAACATCAGACTATTTAATAGAGAAACATGCTGTGCATAAAAATAATTAAAGCCTTATCTTGGAATTAACTGCACAATGTTAAGACTTTTGGAGGACACAGGTGTCTATTATTTTATTTTTCAAAGACTATAAGTTGTTGAAAATGACTACTAAAATGTGTTCTGAATGGTGGAGTTGTTTGGCCTTTTGTTATTCCAAAACTTGTTCTTCAGTTGAATAATTGTTTTGGTTATTATATTACTTGTAATGCTTAATTGTAGCAGAAGCTGGAAGGAGTGTTAAATTGTTTAGATTTTATTTCAGTGCTTCGTGAATAGGAATTGGAACATAATTTCTATGGGGGTGGCAGAGAGCTGCCAATTAGTCCACTGTAAGGGAAACTAACTTTGTGTGCCTAAGGGGTATGTAGTAATGGTTACCATCAGGAATCAGAAACTAGTCTGACTAAACTACTGGTGTCATCTAGTGTTGTAACACATTGGTTTTAAAGTCAAACCGTAGGAATACTTTTCATGATATCATCTTAATTACTTTACTTGGAAAGCATTTAAAAAGGGAGAAGCAGCAAAGTAAAAGCAATTGGTTACAATTACTGCCTTTTGTAATTTTTTCATTAATTTTTTTTTTTTTTGGTAAATAAACCTTATCCAGATGAATAAACCTCCTCTATTGACATAGAGTATAGAAAGAAATACTGGTTTGTTTTGGCTTATGGTTTGTTTTTTTCCTTGTAGATCAGAGCTGTCAGTGGGAGAGGTATCTGTGAGCTCTCTAAAGGGGACTGTCATGGTTGCTCAGTGTGACTGTAGTGCGTATGATGAGTGTGAGTGCTGCGTGCCTTCTCCGAGACTCAACTACACTTACATCATGTGGCTGAAGATGATGATTGGTGTAACACCTCTATGGTCCCCTTTGATGTCGGTTAAGCCCATAGACATAGGTAAGTATGATGTATGTTTTAAACCTTTTTTAATGGAGAACAGCAGCAGGATGTCTCTTCTGGAGAAGGAGGGCAGGGACAACAGGAAAAGGCTTCCTGGTGCTGTCTCACTTGCGCAGGGTGGTGCTGTCCGCGTTTCTTAGATACTGAATGCCTGTCTGAGCTCTAGTACAAAACCATACTGAGCAAAGGCCAGGCTGTCAACATACTTGAGCTTTCATTTCTAATCAGGACCTCTCTGTGCCTGAGTCTGGGGCAGTGGTGGAGCTTATCTGTCTGTGTTGCTCAGGACTTAAATTAAAAAGTGAGGGGGGGAAAAAAGCTGTTCCTAAAGTTACTTAGCAAATAAAACCACCTCTTTTCTCAAGCAACTCTGTTGTCCTGATACTTGCTTCCTTACACAAACAATACCAGCTTTTTCCAAGTTGGAAAACATTCCTCTGTATTTAATCAAGTTAAAACTATACCGACATTATGAATTTGATATGTATTGCTATCCAGTATGCATAGTTATTGCCCATCTTGGCAAATTTCAAAAAGGCGGGGACTCTGTCAGCTGTGGGGAAAAAAATAGTTGTTTTATAGACTTCTTCCTACCTGATGTGCTTTGCAGACAAAGTAAGTTAAAAGTCTCTGGGTGGGCTAGTTTTGAAGATGAGAGGTTGCATTTTTCATCATGCTGCTTTTAAATTATGCTACAGGAAAAAATTAAAAATTCAGAGTTGCTGCCAGTATTTAAAATGATGTAATTAGTTTGTTCTGCTTAGTGAAGTATATTTAAAAAATGCATAATATTAGTACATGTTCTGCCAAGATTTAGCTCAATTAAAAATTATTTTGAAAGTAAAGCTGTGAATACTTGTGAAATGTAGAGTTGTACTTGCTTATAGATGATATCAGTAGAACAGACGGCATCAGTAGAACAGACGTAATTTGTATTGCAAGAGTGATGAAAGTGTGATGTAGAAGTAACTGACTTTTGTTTTAAAAACTATGGCTTTTTCCAAGGAAGAGTGAGTGTAATCCTAATCATCATTCTAAATTGCCCATCCATTTTCCCCTCCAGAGAGTTCTCTTCATCCTTGTGGGAAATTTCTGAAACGCTCCATTTTTCCTTTGCCCTAATGTAGCTCTCCTGGAGACCTTCTTTCATAGCCATAATCACTGTGGAAGGGATGGGAATATTTAGAAATTCTTTGTGTACAATATGAGGACAGTATCTCCTATCTCTTAAGGAGCTGAGCTAGCTGCTTTGCTCAGCATTCCCTCTGTCCTCTTTTCAGCAAAACGGGTACATTAGTACTTGGTTACTGGGGAGAATCATGGACCAAGGCAAGAAATTCATGTAGTCTTAAGGCAAATGTTAAGTCAAAGAGCATGTCCTGATAACTAACCATATAACAGTGCCAGGGTGCACTTTTCCAGTGATACTACGCAACATTAGTCTGTCATACACCAGCTGTAGAGCAGCTCTTGAAAACTGAGTTTAAAGAAAAGGCATGAAAGAGACTTCTGAATCAGTAAAAACCCATTACTGCCAGCAGTCAGAGGCAATAAGGTTAGTGGTAAACTTGTTAATTAATTTGTCCGCAGTAAAGCCTGAACCTCCTTTGAACCTGCACCTAGAAATGACAGAGAAAGGTGAATTGAAGATCTGCTGGTCTGACCCTGCACTGATGCCATACCCATTTCAGTATGAAGTGAAGATGTCTGCAAGTTCAGGTCAAAATGGTTGGCAGGTGAGTCAGCTCTGCTTGCTTTGTTTTACAATGGAGCGGTGCAGGTCAGTGGGTCCCTTCTAGAGCCCAGGATT
Source organism: Burhinus oedicnemus (assembly GCA_008921705.1). NCBI lineage: Eukaryota > Metazoa > Chordata > Aves > Charadriiformes > Burhinidae > Burhinus > Burhinus oedicnemus. The sequence goes on along the minus strand of VFFE01009212.1, from coordinate 847,998 downwards.
TCTTACCACCCTCCTTCTCCCTGGGCAGTGGCTGTGGTGGGGTGAGCAACATGGCTGGTCTGGTGGAGCTGGGCATGGCACACTGGTTTCTCCTGAGCTGGTGTGTCCAGTAGACCCTGGTAGACATCAACGGAGCGTGGTTAAGCTGGCAAGCTGGACTTTACATCTGTTACACTAGGAGAGCCACTACACAATGTTGAAAGACTCGTCTCCTGTTGGGTCTTTAACGAACTCCCATCTTTCTTTTTGGATGAAATATTAGATTCTGTGAAGTCTAAAGGCAAAGCTCTCTCAGCAAACCCAAAACTCCATGATACATGCATATATGTTTAACATTTATAGCTTTTATTAGTGAATTGCTCTTTCTGTTGCTACCACACAACTGGCTGTGGAATAAAAGCAGCTGTTAATTAGCAGTCCATAATGAAATAACATGTTTCTTACAGAGGTATGCAACCTCTACCATATTCAAATTTACAGTAAATTTAAAGAAGAAAGCTTTCTTTTTACCCAACTTGCTACCTAAAAACCACACTGTAGACTATTTATTTTGCTTCCCTCTGTCTCTTTCTTTTTCCTGTTTCATTATACAACAATAATGTCTTCTGATAATCCAACAGGTGGTTCAAGTTGCTGTAGAAAAGTCACTGGCCATAGACAATACACCACTTGATTCTTCATACTTAGTTCAAGTGCGGTGCAGGAATCATCATGGTCCAGGGTTCTGGAGTGACTGGAGCACACCATATAATCTCAACTTGGGAGGTAGGTCACTGCAGTGCTACTTATGTGCAGTAAGTAGTCTTCTGGAATAGAACCGATTTCCCAGTTGCTTTTGTTTTGTGGAATGCGCAGTTGAGGAAATGTGTTATCCAGGGAAACGCAGTATGCATGATGATATGACTAGAAGTCTAACTGGCCCTTAGTCTTTGGGATTTATAGCTATATATATAAAAATTTTAAAAAGCGTGTGTGCATATATATATATAAAAAAAACCTATATAGCTTTGAGAATTTTTTGGGGGTAAATACACATGTTCTCTCTCACATACGCATATACTGATATTTTTTAAAAAAAGGGTTTATGAGCGCATTGAGGAATATGGATGTAAAAGAGATGCAGTAGATGCTGTTAGATTATTTTTTTGTTAATCCTGTTATGGGATATGTAATTGTATTAAACATACATCTCATCAGCAAAATAATCCCGTTGTGACAAACCTGAAAGCAGCATAGAGGGATTAATTTCTTCACTGCAGAAAGCTCAAATTGGCATATTCTCCCAATGGCCAATGTTAGGATGAGCCAATCTCCATTGGAGTTGAGTGTGTGCAGCACAGCCGGGAGCAGCGCAGCAGCTGGTACAGGAGCACTGCCTTGCATTCATGGAGGCACATTAACACCACAAGAGTAAATGCTGAGATCAGGCACTGATGTTTTTGTACAACTGACCAGTTTCATGTTCTGATCTATATTTAACATGAAAGTCTCTGACAATGACAATATTGTAAGTGTGCTCTACTATCTGAGAAGGCCTGTATTTTGGAAAAATCCTAAAAATATCTGACATGGTTCCTCAACTATGGGAAGCAGATCTGGCCTTTTAAGGATTTTCATGCTGGCTTTGGGTTGATCTTTGGCAAACTGTTCCTTTTCAGCAGGTGTATAACACCTATAGCTTCCCTAAGTACCTGACTGATTGAGGCTGAGCATACGCTCAGCATGTTTACATGCTTCGCAAATTCAGTGTCTTTATGCCTAGGTGAATTACTTACTGTATCACTGCTACCATTTGGTATTAACTACACTGCTGAGATTATAAAACGAGGTTTTGAGACATTAATCTCCTGCTGACTTCAATAGGAACAGGATTTGTAACTACTGGAAAGCTTGATTTTTTTTTTTTTATTTTTTTTTTTATTATTTTTTTTTTCAGTCCCCTCTCCTCCAGATCTGAATAGCAATTCCCTCAAAATCTATGTTCCGGTATTACAGTAATGCTTCAGCTAGCACATGATGTCAACATCCTTGCAGGGGTCAAAGGGTTAGATTTTTTATTTTTTTTTTCCAAACCCAAACATAGTTCTCTTACTTGGATCTTCTCTTGCTTTTACCTGAGGACAATTTTATGATTTTAAAATCTGTGGTGTATGTGTTTGTGAGATGAGTCATGGAAGTTCTAGGTTGCAAGTACTTGTTGCAGTGTTTAAATAAGCTGACCTGATGCCTTAAGAAGAGTGGGCTGAGTAAAAAGCAGTGGTGTTAATCTAGTTTCTCAAGATTTAATTTACAGGAGCCTGTCTGATTCCCTGTTTCCGTTGTGCTGCTGTGTATTGTTTTCACTGTACCCTCCAGTGACTTTCTGCTCATTTAATTCCTGTTTGCCTGGGGGATATCAAAGATCATTTTTATCAGAATTTACAAATACCAGTTATGGAGGGAGACAGTCAAAGGCTCCTTCCTGCCCCTCTCCCCTAAAGTTGTTAATAGGAACTAAGAAGTAGGAAATTTAGGAATACAACTGCATGCTAATAATAATATTTTTCTATTGACATATGCTTTTATGGTTTTTTGTTCAGATTCTAATCTTTTTTTTCCCTTTTTCCCCCCCCCCCCCTTCTATGTAGCTGAAGTTCTCTACTTCCCTCCTAAGATACTGACCAGTGTTGGTTCTAATGTTTCCTTTCATTGCATCTATAAAAACAAAACCAAGATTGTAGTGTCCAAGAAGATTGTTTGGTGGCTGAATTTAGTAGAAGAAATCCCAGAAAGTCAGTATACGCTTGTGAATGATCGCGTAAGCAAAGTTACTCTTTTCAACTTGAAAGCAACAAAACCTAGAGGAAGTTTCTTCTATAACGCATTATACTGTTGTCATCAAAATAGGGAATGTCATCATAGATACGCTGAATTATATGTAGTAGGTAAGATTCCAGATGATTTTAAATTATGATTTTGGTGCATTTTAATAGTAAAGTCAGAATATTTCCATTTTAAACAGTTAGCTTTTATTGAGCGGTTATGACTTGTAATGCATGTTTTTGTGTAAACAATCATATCTTTAATAATAAACTTTCCATGTGTTTTAATTAGATGTGAATATTAATATCACATGCGAAACGGATGGGTACTTAACTAAAATGACTTGCAGATGGTCTGCAAACCCGAACACATTGCTGCTGGGGAGTTCTTTGCAGTTAAGATACTACAGGTATGTATAGCTTTTAATGCACTCTTTATGTTTGGAAAGCATTGCTCTGGAAATACTATTACAGCAAAGAATTCTGAATAGATGTAATTATAAAATGTGCTCAGTTTCTGTAAGCTGGACTTTTTCCCAAGTGGAACTCCAGGGGTATTAACTACATGTGCAGAAAGGGGACCATAAGATACCTGAGTATGTAACATGGATTCTATTTACCATGTTTTTCAGCATTTGTAAAACCTGTAGGTGCAGTTTGGAAGCCAGTTTTCTTAAAGTAGATGTGTTTGCTTGTATCAGTTATAAAAGTTATTTTTCTAGTTGCTCGTATCTACAAATTGTAAGGAAATACGGAAAAAAAGCATTCATGGGGAGAGTGACTAAGCACTGGAGTAGTGGCCCAGAGAGGCTGTAGAATCTCTGTCCTTGGAGACTTTCAGATCTCGCCTGGACAGGACCCTGGGCAACTTCACCTGACTTTGAATTTAACCCTGCTTTGAGTCAGAGGTAGGACTTGAGACCTCTTGAGGTCTCCATTCGATCTTCAATTTTGCTATAATTCTGTATCTTTTTTCTATATAAGACAGTAGATAAAAATACAGGGATGGAATTTAATTAATTCCACGTGGAAAAAAATCTGACTTATAAAGAGAGAATCAAATCTTAGTTCTTAAAGGGAATATTGCTTTATGAAGGTAGCATCTTTGGTGGCTAGAGCAATTCTTAGTTTGCTCCGTTTTGGTCAGGTGTTTTGGCATAGCTTGTTTTCAGATAGTTGGTTTAATTTTGGACAGAGCAGGAGAAACTGGGGTCTGGGGCAAACACATTATTGTTTGCAAAATACAAAACTGATTATTAAAGCAGTGGTATGATCATCTTTATCTTCATTCATGTGCACAAATATTGCCTGTGATAGTATTGTTTTACCATGAAACTAAAAAAATCTCTTTGAGTTACTAATATACTGAGCTTCAGAGTTTCCTAGAATCATGTTAGTCTTTATATAAACAAGATAGACAGACAGCCAGCCTTTCCTGAGAAAAAAAAATCTTTTTTTGCTGCTCTGCTGGACTGGATATGCAAAAGTTTTGGCAAACAAGCTTAAATCAGCCCTGAGCGCCTAATCCTCTTTGGAAGGCTGGACTGTCTTCTCTGTTGGAGGGGGACTGAAGTTTTGAACTGTCGTAGTACCCAGGTGAATATTTCTCAGCATTTTGTGGACTGAAGTAATAACTGGAATGCTTGAGATTTCGAGTGCAGGCTTTCAGGGCAGGATTAGTGACTAGCTGTCTGCTAAGACAGATTTTGTTTCAACTGTCTTCAGAAATATGAATATAATGAGTGTACTGCTGGGCAGGGAGCTTCAAATAAAAACCTTGCTGCTCTTGCCATGTTTTTTATTCCTACTTTTTTACTGTTGAGTTTTAGCGAAAAAATGTTATTTTCTAATAGGAGGTGATAATCTGTACGTTTGTTACAGTGTCCCTGCTAGATCAAACAGTGAACGTGAATACAGACTGAAAATGCATCTCAGATGCTAGTATTTATTGTGATCTTTCTTTTTGTTCTTTTTTTTTGATTTGTTAATAGTAAGATCTGAAAGAGGAAAAATAAAAAAAATAAATCATGGGGGACCACATGAATGCAGTGACTACCAAAAAGTTAAAGTATAAGATGTTTAAAAATTTATAGTTTTGAAAACACCAGTATCATTTGCATAACATTCGATTGCATATTGGGAACAAAATTACAAAAAGAACTTGAATGTTTACAAGCTTGAAACCAAATGAAATGGTCAGGCTTTTTAATTGCCCAAGCTTGATTGTAAGAGGCACCATATACACATTGGAGTTGCTAGAATTTGCTTAGACATAGACAAGTCCTCATGATGAAAGCTGGAAGTTGTATGTGTTGCATTGGCATCAGGCATATTGGGTTTTCCAGGAGCACGCAGCTATTCTTCTTAGTTACTGATGCAATTATGTTTTACAGATGAAACCCAACACTCTACAGTAATGTGTGATAGCTTTGCTGTTGGTGTTTTGTTTTACTTGGGTTGTTGTAACGTCTTCCTCTACAGTCAGTGCTGCCAACAGAAACAGCACAAAATGATCGTCCTGTAGAAACAGAATGCTAAGCTAAACCTTCAAAGCACAAGGCAGCAGTTTAATCAGTATTAGCTATGTTGACAGGAAGAGGAGAGATTCAACTAAGTGTAACTTTTGTGGTTCGGTGGAATAACTAGTACCCTATCTGGCCACTCTAACCACAAGTCTGAGCTGTGCACAAGCTTAGGAGAAATCAGAAGGAATTGGAGAACTTTCCATCACTGGTAAGATGTCCAGTGCCATTTTATGCAGAGTCCAGGTCTTCCTTCATCTGTTGCCAGTTGTGATACTAAATGTATGTGGGATTTTAATACCACCCTCCAGAACTGATTTCCATTTCCTGGAGACTTCACTGTACATGTCCGATTGGTCCACACGGCAGCTTTCCCCTGGACGCCAGTTGATGTTTTGAAAGTCATATTCCTGGCTGGAGTAAATTCTTGGCTGGACATCTGCCTTGCTATGTTTATTGCTAATACAAACCACTCAAGTAATGTGATTTATGATTATTTGGAGATGCCTGCTCTTGTCGTACCTGTTTCTTCCTGTGGTTAATCTGTTATCAAGAGATTTTGCATGAGGGAGAGCCTTCCATGTCCTGCTTTTTAAGGTGAAGAGCCAGAGCTTTAAGGAGTAACACTGCAGTGTTGTTTATCCACTTAGTTCAGACTCAAGTTCAAGATCTGTCCAAATAATCATCAAAAAACCCCAGGTGGTTCCAGTGACACCATTTGTTTTAATTGCCTTCTGAGTTCTATTTTAGTGATGCCATGAGCAGCTTATAATTATTACAATGTATTAACTGAATGTTTTTTTTCCTCTTTTAAGGAGCAGAATTTATTGCTCTGACTTTCCAAGTACTTCTCCAAAATCAGAGGTGAAAGAATGCCATTTACAGAAGAATCATTCTTATGAGTGCACATTTCAGCCTATTTTTCTTTTATCTGGATATACCATGTGGATAGAGTTTAAGCACTTACTAGGAACACTTGAATCCTCACCAACCTGTGTCGTTCCAGTGGATGTGGGTAGGTCAAGATTCATGCACATCTTTCTTCATTTGTGACCTTGGATTTCATTCCTTATATGGTGTAGGTAAAGTACTTCTTCATAGCATTTTAAATAAATTAGATTGTGGAAAGAACATAAAAACAGACGAGTTTTGATATTGTCTTCTAAAAGACATTGGATTAAATGTTTTTTCCATACATTTTGCTTGGCACAGGAGCAGGCTCTAACTGCAGCTAATACCTATAAAATGAAACATCCAGTTTTGCATATTTATCCTCTTGGGTGTATTGCAAAGACATCTACAGAAAATGGAAGTATTATATTTTAAAAGGCTGTCTCATCTTTAAGGCTCTTGGTTATCTAATTTTTCTGAAGTCTTCGATTAGTTGCTGAGTTTATACTTTGATACAGTGTAGCGCTATATGTATTACTTACACAGTGATACGTTAATTTAAAATTATAGGGACTGTTCATGCTTTTGCATGCGTTTGCAAAGTTTCTTTTGTGACACGTAGAGCACTTACTTAAATTCATACAAAAGCAAGAGGCAAGAACAGTGTTTGAGTGTTTTCAAACACTGCAAAATGTGCAAAGCAGTCTTATTATCTGGTCTGTGACTCAGAGCGTTCATTGGACTGTGTATTTTTTGGACACAAATATGAACATATGTAGAGAGAAAACATGGCAGCTAGACCACAGAAGTGCTACATGAAATAAAGCAGAATAACATGTGTGTGTGTAAGCACGCATGCAGAGAACATAAATTAAACCAAACTATCCTTTGCATTTCAAAGTTTAACTAGAGTAAGCAAAAATGAATGTCACGGGAAGGAAAGGCAAAGTTCACTGCATTACAGCTAAGTGGGGTATGGGAATTATTATTACTACTAGTATTACTATTAATTTGGTGGCCTTGTGGTTTTCAAGGTTGCTGTGGTCTAGTTCAAAGAGGGCTATTAGTGCCTTTTTGACAAGCAAGTTTGCTGATTATCAGAGAGCTATTGGGAGCCTTGAGCGTCAGAAGGGAGGGTGGTGTGAGGGATGACAGTTAGGGATCCTGCACTTCTGCTGCTTAGACAATTTGCCAAGAGAACCTGGCACCTTGTCAGCGTGGCAGCTGAAGTGTTGGTCTGTGTCAGGCACGTCTGTGCTCTCAGTTGGCTGTGCTCTTTTCGGGAAAGGTAGTGGCTTTATATGATGCTGCCCAGTGAGGAATTCTAGCAGAACTCTAGAAGTCTGGTTTATTCAAGTCATCGCTTTAAATAAAAAGCAGTGAATAGAATTGACCTACTCTGGATGAAAGGTGCTCTGTATCACAGTAAAACAAAACATACTCATTCTAGCACCACCTAAAATTTAAAGCTTATTTAATTTTTTTTTGTTGTTATCTCTTCACTTACCATCTGATTAGTCAAAACAAGTTTATTCTAACTTTGCTTTGTTAACAAACTAGGGCTTTGTGACATTCATGTTCAGTCTGCTGAAGAAGCTCATTTTTGGTGGATTTTCCTATTAGTAAAATAAAAACTTAACGTAGTATTTCCATTAATCATTGCATAGTGTCTGTCTTTCTGGGCTGTGTGTGCCACTACTTTCTGCAGTGGTGCACCCCATTAGTGTCAGGCTACATCTTTTGCTGTTTGTACCAGGGGAGGTACAAGGTGCTAGCACCAATATAAGCTGTTGTGGTTTAAATTACAATGAAATGTACTGAAACTGGCCCGTGGCTTTTTTTTTTTTTAAAGAAAATGTTTCTTCTGTAAGAAAATTTGATTTTTTGATATTTTGACTTAAGATTTTTTTTTTTTTTTGGTCATTTTAGTTTTGGTCAAAATTTGAATGAATTTTCCATTAGACAAACATTGCCTTTCTCAGTCAGCAGTGCTTCTGTCTGCAGTGAATGGGCTAGCCAGCCTGGACTGGTGAATTGTTGTGTTTGCATTATAGTCCAGCTTTACTTGGAGTAGCAGAGGCCACAATGTGTTACCTGCCACCCTCAGGACAGAAGAAAGTAAGCCATGATGATTGGATTCAACGAGAAATGTCAGTGCAGACATTACAGTTGGGGTTTTTTTTCTTTTCTTTCAATTTTCTAGTGAAGCCGCTTCCTCCCTCCAACGTTAAAGCAGAAATCACCAGGAATGTTGGGCTGCTGAATGTAAGCTGGACAAACCCAGTATTTACAAACAATGATCTTAAATTTCAGATTCGGTATGCTGTGAACAGGAAAGAAATTACATGGGAGGTACTGTCTTTTTGAATCTAGAATGAAGCATGAATTATTGCAGTGTTGTCATTTAGTGTGTTGGCTGTTTTTTGTGGAATTTGTGGCATGCAATGAATCATGGTTATAAGCATTTGTGTTATCTAGCAAAGGAATATTACTGATTAGGCCACTTTCTCATTGGATTAATGTTCAGGAATTTTGACTCTAACTGATGCCTAACCAGCCTTTTGTTCTTACTCTAAATGTTTTGACTTCTGTTACAGCTTTATGAAGTTTCAAATGCACCAAGATCAGCTGTGATAAAAGTTCAGAAACTTTGTGTTGAGTATGTTGTTCAGGTCCGGTGCAGAGAACTGAATGGATCAGGTTACTGGAGCAACTGGAGCAGATCAGCCTATACACTTGTAAAAGATATCAAAGGTACCTGTGCTTTTAGAGTGCACTCTGATGGTCTGTCCAGTTGCAGACTGAGGTGTGCTACTGTTCTTTCAAAACTGTGTAATCTTGCAGCTCCCTTACAAGGCCCTGAATTTTGGAGAGTTATTATTGAGGATCCGGCAAGGAGGCAGAAGAATGTTACGCTCCTGTGGAAGGTGAGAACAATTACATTTTGGTCTTTCACTTTGATCAAAAAACCATTGGTAGAATTGCCAAAAAGGGAGTACGATAAGCACATGCTGCCCTGGGGGCAAACTTGGGCAGTCAATGTTTATGGGACTTCACGTGCAAGGCACTTGGGATATGACTTCTCTTGTGTTACTGCCTCTTGCTTATCTAATACTAGAGGTAGGTAGAGGTTGCTGGTGAATATTAACTGTAATACTGTGATACTAGGTGAGATGGTTCAGCCTTCTTTGCTCAGTCAGCCTGTCTTGTTCTTTACTCCTTTCTGTTCCTAGTGCTGTGTAATTGCTCTGTATGGTTGAGAGGTAGGTGAAGCTCAGCACAGACATACGCTGGCAGCAGGCGTGTTTCCAGATTTAGGAAGCTCACAGGCCAGCCTTCTGAAGTGAGCTGATTTTTGTACAGTGGACCCATCTGAGGTTGTGGTCAAATTGTTCTTGCGCAGGTCCAGTTGCATGCACCACAGCCATGCTGAGCTGCCTGTGGGGCTGCATCGCAGCCGTGTGGAACATCCCGTTATTCCTGAAGTCTTATAGAATAGAATCATAGAATACTTTGGGTTGGAACCTAGTCCAACCCCTCTGCAATGAGCAGGGACATCTTCAACTAGATGAGGTTGCTCAGAGCCCTGTCCAGCCTGACCTTGAATGATTCCAGGAATGGGGCATCTACCACCTCTCTGGGCAACCTGGGCCAGTGCTTCAGCACCCTCATGGTAAAAAATTTCTTCTTTATATCTAGTCTAAATCTTCCCTGTTTCAGTTTAAAGCTGTTACTCCTTGTCCTATCACAACAGGCCCTGCTAAAAAGTTTATCCCCATCTTTACTGTAGGCCCCCTTTAAGTACTGAAAGTCCACAATAAGATCTCCCTGGAGCCTTCTGTTCTCCAGGCTGAACAACCCCAACTCTCTCAGCCTGACCTCGCGGCACTCAAAATCTGATTTCAGCTTTAATCATAGGATGGTTAGAGTTGGAAGGGACCTTAAAGATCACCTACTTTCAGTGCTTCTGCCATGGGCACGGACACCTCCCACTAGACCAGGTTGCTCCAAGCCCCGTCCAACCTGGCCTTGAACACCTCCAGGGATGGGGCAGCCACAGCTGCTCTGGGCAACCTGGGCCAGGGTCTCACCACCCTCACAGCCAACAATTTCTTCCCAATAGCTTATCTACATCTCCCCTCTTTCAGTTTAAAACCGTTACCCCTCATCCTATCGCTACACTCCCTGATCCAGAGTCCCTCCCCAGCTTTCTTGTAGGCCCCCTCCAGGTACTGGAAGGCTGCTCTAAGGTCTTCCCGGAGCCTTCTCTTCTCCAGGCTGAACACCCCCAACTCTCTCAGCCTGTCCTCACAGCAGAGGGGCTGCAGCCCTTGGATCATCTTCGTGGTCTCCTCTGGCCCCGCTCCAACAGGTCCATGTCCTTCTCCTGTTGGGGGCTCCAGGGCTGGACACAGTATTCCAGGTGGGGTGTCCCCAGAGCGGAGCAGAGGGGCAGAATCCCCTCCCTGGCCCTGCTGCCCACGCTGCTGGGGATGCAGCCCAGGATGCGGGGGGCTTTCTGGGCTGCCAGCGCACATTGCCAGCTCATGTTGAGCTTCTCATCCACCAACACCCGCAAGTCCCTCTCCTCAGGGCTGCTCTCAACCCATTCTCTGCTCAGCCTGTATTGATACCGGGGGTTGCCCCAGCCCATGTGCAGAACCTTGCACTTGGCCTTGTTGAACTTCATGAGGTTTGCAAGGGCCCACTTCTCAAGCCTGTCTAGGTCCCTCTGGATGGCATCCCGTCCTTCAGGCGTGTCAACCGCACCACTCAGCTTGGTGTCATCCGCGAACTTGCTGAGGGTGCACTTGATCCCACTGTCTATGTCATTGATGAAGATACTGGACAGTACTGGTCCCAACACAGACCCCTGAGGGACACCACTTCTCACTGATCTCCATCTGGACATTGAGCCGTTGACCACTACCCTCTGGATGTGACCACCCAGCCAATTCCTCATCCACCCAACAGTCCGTCCATCAAATCCATTTCTCTCCAATTTAGAGAGAAGGATGTTGTGGAGGTCTGTGTCAAAGGCCTTACAGAAGTCCAGATAGATAAGATCTGTAGCTCTTCCCTTGTCCGCTGATGTAGTCACTCCATCATAGAAGGCCACTAGGTTGGTCAGGTAAGACTTGCCCTTGGTGAAGGCATGCTGGCTGTCTCAAATCACCTCCCTCTCCTCCATGTACCTTAGCATAGCTTCTAGGAGGATCTGTTCCATGATCTTCCCAGGCACAGAGGTGAGGCTGTCAGGTCAGTAGTTCCCAGGGTCCTCCTTTCTACCCTTTTTAAAAATGGGTGCGATGTTTCCCTTTTTCCAGTCACTGGGGACTTCACCTGACCGCCATGACTTTTCAAGTATCATGGAGAGTGGCTTGGCAACTACATCAGCCAATTCCCTTAGGACTCTGGGATGCATCTCATCACGTCCCATAGATTTCTGTATGTTCAGGTTCCCCAGGTGGTCACAAACCTGGTCTTCTCTTACAGTGGGCTAGACTTTCCTCCCCCAGTCCCTGCCTTGCACTCCATCTGCTCGAGAGGTGTGGGGAGAGAGGTTGCCAGTGAAGACTGAGGCAGAAAAGTTGTTGACTACCTCAGCTATCTCCTCGTCCTTTGTTACCAGTTTACCAGTCTTGCTCATTGGAGGGGGGCTATGCTTTCTTTGACCTTCTTTTTCTGGCTGACATACCTGTAGAAGCCCTTCTTACTATTCTTAGTGTCCTTTGCCAAGTTCAGCTCCAGCTGCGCCTTGGCCTTCCTGACCCCATCCCTACACAACTGGGCAGCATCCCTATGCTCTTCTGAGGTTACTTATTCCTGCTTCCGCTGCCTGTGCATCTCTTTCTTGCCCTTTAGTTTGACCAGCAGGTCTCGACTCAGCCATGCTGGTCTCTTGCCCACCTTTCCTGATTTCTTACACCTGGGGATCAAGAGCTCTTGGACTGTAAGGAAAGCGTCCTTAAAGATCTGTCAGCTCTGTTCTGCTCCCTTGTCCCTGAGGGAAGTTTCCGAGGGGGCCCTATTGACTAACTTCTTGAACAGCTGGAAACTTGCTTTCCTGAAATCCAGGGTCCTGACTTTGCTCTTTGCCTGACCCATATCCATCAGGACTGTGAACTCCACCAGTGCATGATCACTGCAGCCCAGGCTGCCTCCAATCTTGACGTCTCCAATTAGCTCACTTGCATTGGTGACCATCAGGTCCAGTATCGCATCTCCTCTGGTAGGGCTATTACCTGGCTTATGAAGTTCTCTTCGATGCACTCCAGGAGTCTCCTGGATTGCCTACAGCTCGCCGTGCTGCTTTTCCAGCAGACATCGGGGTGGTTGAAGTCCCCCAGCACGATGAGAGCCTGTGAGTGCAATGCTTCCTGGAGCTGAAGTAAGAAGGCTTCGTCAATAGACTCCCCTTGATTGGGCGGCCTGTAGTAGACACCAACCACAAGATTCCCTTTGTTGCCTCAGTCTCTTACTCTTACCCGTAGGCTTTCAACCTGTAGTCCTCGCTACTTCAGGAGAGCCCTCAGGTCTCTGAGCAGCCTGCAAAGCTTCCTTGCCTTTGTGCAGAGACCAGACTTGCTGTCTGACTTGTACTAATGCAGCTGAAGTGTCAGTGCTCTATGACATGTTCATGTCAGCCTACACTTTCAGTGTTAGGTATACAAATGCTATGAAACACAGACTTAAAATGTAATTTGTTCTAATACTCAGAAAAGAAGAATAACGTGGAATCAAAGACTGTAATTTATAATGAGATGCAGTCTTCAGCTGCCGAGTTCTGCTGACCAGGATCTCTGAGCAGAACGTGCCACTGACTCCCAGACAGCTGCCTGTATAAACACCACTGCAACTGCATGTGAACTGGGCAAAGCTATGTTAAAAGGTTAATGCAGGACAGAGGAAAAAAAGTACATCAGTGACTGCCCACTCCTGTTTGCCCGTGTTTAGTATGCAAACAGTCATCTGTTCTGGTTTTTCAGTCCTGAAAAATACTAACATAAAACAGTGAGTTACCACAGGAGTCTGAAAGCTTGTATTTCCTTGTCTCCCCTGCCCTCCCTTCACTGGAAAGATAGCAAGTAAGTGTGTCAGCTCTTGGAGACAGAAGAAATTAAGTGTTTAAATGGACTGCAGTGCCTTTGCTAAAAGGACAGTAGCCAGTCTATAAAATACCTTTTTTGGGTCATGTTTTCTTAAAACTGGAACAGTGCCTTCTGCCCAAGTAACATTTGCTTTTGAAATAAAGACTGGGAAATTAATTAATGCCAATGTTTGCTGCAGCCACTGATGAAGAATCACTCATTGTGCAGTGTGAGCCGATACGTTATAAAGCATCAGACATCAGGAAACACCACGTGGTCAGAATATGTTGATAATGGCACTACCTGTTCATTTCCATGGACTGAACACACACATACCATTACAGTTTTAGCCATGAATTCAATTGGAGTTTCTTCAATTAATTTTAATTTAACTCTATCACAGCAAATGAGCACAGGTAAGACCACCAATTAGTAACCATTTTGAGATGTGGAAAATGCTAGGAATCCTTTTGATGCTTTTGGACAAAGCCTTCTTTGTAATAAAATTCCCTTTGTTAGAATAAAAAGTGTTTTATGATGATGCATTCAGGTGTATATGGGAAACAGATTCTGTATCGCACCAACAGAGCTATTTGAAAAATGAAATTTCCATCACAATGATCTTAGGTTTGGGAAAAGAGTTGTCTTTAACTGGGCTGTCTTCCCTTCACTAACAAAATATAAAGTACTTAATCAAAGAAAAAGAAAATCTTACTGTAGAACTGATCTTTCATCTGTTTTGTCTTGGGAACACCCAACGTTCCTTCTAGGGAATGTTTTGCTGTTTCCAAAATGAAATACGCTCTTGTTTCGCTGGCTGCTCATCTGATGGGCTGCCAGAGTACATAGTTTTCCGAGGTTTGGCTTTACTTCCTAAGTGGCCTCTTCATTGATTTGGCTGCACTCTGCTTTGTTAATAAAATAAAGGCTATTGCTTTTGAATACTTCAATTGTGTAACATTCATATGCAAATATATGCTGTAGAACATTACTGCTGTCTGTTCCTGGAACTTTACTGTTGTAATGAAATTTTTAAAGCATTTTTATGGATAAAATTCTTTCTGATATTGTGTATAAGCATATTCTGGAAACCCTGTGGTTGGTAGCAGATGTAATGGGAAGCATGTCTGACTGGATTGTTGTCTTGGTGGATTACTTGGAGAGATTCAATAGGATTTAGCTTACAAGGTTCTCAATGCGCACGTTACTAGCTAAATGTTGACAGTTCAGTAGTTGTTGATATTTTTTTGGTTAAGGAGTGATAATTGAGGAGGTGAACATGAGAATCAAGGTATTTGATGTCTGGTAAGAAACTTGATCTATCTAGTGTTTGGGACTAGTTGGTGTAAACCAAGCTTTGCTGACTTAAAGAGAAGTATGTTTGCTTCTGGGAACTAAAAAACAGGCTTTATTATATAGAAGATAATTAAACAAGTAAATGATAAAGTGCTGAAACCATAGCAATTACTCGGGCGCATGTAGTTTATAGTATACACGTCTCCTGCTAACCCAGCTCTCATCTCGCCTCTGAGCTCATGTAATTCATGGCTGTTTTCTCCTTGTTCTGTCAGTGAATGCTGTGCAGTCGCTTAGCGCTTACCCAGTGAACAGCACTTGTGTGATTTTGATTTGGACGCTTTTACCTCAAATATACGTGATAACATCTTTTATTATTGAATGGAAGAATCTTAACAAAGAAGAGGAGATGAAATGGGTGCGAATTCCTCCAAATATTAGTAAATATTATATTTATGGTGAGTGGGCACTTGAAAATATAATACATTATGTTAATTGTTATGGAACAGAAAAATGTAGCATTACTGAGCTCTCGGATTCCTTTTTTCCCCCCTCTGTTTCTGATGGCTTTTATGGTAACGACCAGTAGAGCAATTCTTGATTATTATTAGAGGACTGACTGTAAAGGATTGACTGTTGCATTAATAATCAGGTTAACATAGAATGAAGCTCAGGAGTGTGTTCATATTTTGGCAATGCAATAAAATTAGTTTGGGAGTATTGAGTACACCAGCTAATTATCTAAGTTAATATGTACATTCCATTTGCATTTTGGCTTTAATCTTAGAAATTTTTACAATAGCTCCATAAAGGTGTTAATTCCATTGCAGAATAATGCTAGATTATCCAGTATAGATTAATAATTTTAATCTTCTGGTATTAAAGTGTGTATCTATAAAAGATGGCTTTCATTATTCCCTTCTCTGGCTGATCTGAACTGTGATATGTGACTAGAGCCTCTGTGGAGGTAATTGTTTAAAAGGAGGATAATAGTTTTGATTCAAAAGCCTGATTTCCTCTTTCCAGATCACTTTATTCTGATTGAGAAGTACCAGTTCAGCCTGTACCCTGTGTTTGCTGGAGGAATTGGCAAAGCCAGAGCAACGGATCAGTTTACCAAAGGTGACTTATAGGATCTTTCTCTATGTTGTTTATGAAACAGGAGCTTGTAAAAGTAAACTTCAAATGCAGGAGAAGTCTCTATCATATCAGAAAAAAATGTCAATAATAAAGTAATTGTAATACAACTAGAAACAGTGATCTAGACTTCAGTTGCTTTAATTTGAAAACTTTGTGGGATTAGTTGAGTGAGGGACCTGAATTCCCATACACCTAACTTAATAGCTGAGATCCTAGGTCCCTGTGATTCTTCATTCTCCAATTGTGGACTATTCTTGTACTTCATGTACTCCGATTTCATTTCTTAATGGCAAGGGAACAGTGGGCACCTCCCACAGGGATGGAGGAGTCACCTCAGTATTTAAAATAATTCTTTCCTTTTTGTCTAATTGTTCTCAAGGTGAAGGTCTGTTGATGTGCAGTAGAATTATTTATCAAGTTTTTGTGTGTTTAAGCTGTTGTTTCTACTGTTTGTTATTTCCCTGTTGCAAACTATTTGTTCACAGACAAATTATTTTACTGCATTATTATCTGAATTCCTTTTATTTCCAGGTGGATATGAAAATGAGAATAATGCCAGCCTCTATTTGGTTCTGCCCATAGTTCTTTCGACCTCAGTTTTGTTGCTTGGAGCATTGCTGGTTTCGCACCAAAGGTGAGTTGGTCAAAGTTCCAGGCAGCCTTTAGAAGAAGGTGTTGCAGCTGAGATGGTGCCTGTCTGCTGAACTGGTGGGCAGGGTCTTTCTGGGGAAAGCTAGAAATTATTTTTATTGTGTATTTGATGTACTGTACTGAAAAGCAGTGGAGTCTGTGAAATACAGCACCAAGAATTAAAGTGTCAAGTGCATGGGCTTGTTACCTTGCTGGGTCTGGTGTCGTTGCAGTAAGATGATGGTCACTGCTGTTCATTTTCACTGGGAACTATCACTTGAGCCTGTACCACATACTCCTTGCTTTTGCAGAGTGATTTGTGGGCAAGTTAACGAGTGTCACGTGCTTTGAATTTGTAAAGCACTCCGAGTTCCATATTTAATTGCCATCACAAACTAAGATGTGAAGTAAAAGCCAATTGAAAAAAATCCCTCTGAGTTTTGTGGAAGGTGGTTTGGGTCATATTCAGCGAAGACTGCCTGTACTTTTTATATTTTGCAAAACTGCCACCTGGTATGTCGCTTCTGTATTTTTTTTATTAAATTTGGGGCATCTATATTTCCTAAACTGATCGTTTCATTGTCATAGTGTCATAGATAAATAAAATTGCACAGATTCCTTTTCTGACATAGCAAAGGTGAATGTCAGCAGTACAGAACATATGAGAACAATACCAACTCCAGAATTTACCTAACATTTCAGAATGAAGAAGCTGTTTTGGGAAGATGTTCCAAACCCCAAGAATTGCTCCTGGGCACAAGGAGTTAATTTTCAGAAGGTGTGTATTTCCCTGGTGATGCTTCTTCCCCCACCCCATGGCTCTGGCTGCTGTTTGCTCAGTGCCACCTGTCGGTTAGACTGGACCCTACCTGAATTACTGAACGAAGCATGTTGGAGCCTCTGAAGTTAGCAACACTGTGGTTCTTTCAGCTGTAAAGAGCTAATATCTAGAAATGGGCCAGGAGCAGAGACCAACACCTCTTTAGAATGTAGGGGGTGTTTCAGTTTCAGGGCAATTAGTAAACCAGTTGCAGAATCCCATAGGTGTGATGCTTATGCACCTCAGTGAGTACCACGTGTGTACCAAAGGCCAAATTCTTTGCTGGGGTAAACTACCTCTCTGTTTGGCACGTGAATTGGGAGCTGCGATGTGATGACCTGTGACAAGTAAGTCTTTACATGCCCTTAGCCAGTTTGCACCGGCAGACAAAGTTTCTCCTGGTCTCAAAGTTTGACAGTGTGTAATCTTTGTGACAATAATCTATAATAACCTAATAATCTTCAGGCCTGTTATTTCCAAAAGAAATGGCAGAAGATTTTTCACATATTTAATTTGTGTTCCCAGTGAAGGTTTCTCTTCTCATCTTTTATTTTATTTCATTTCATTTAAACAGAGAATGGACATTCTTTGAAGTCTAATCATGGTCACTGCCTGCTGAACCATTGGCCAGCTCCCAGGCTTCCTATACAGAATTGTTAGAAGATTTTTCTGTTTATTTTCAGAAGACAGGAAGCACAGATACAATACAATGCTCATTTGTTTAAATATAATGAGTCCTGGAAGCAGCTCTATCAAAAATCTAAAATGCCCTCGCAAAAATTAGGAGCAAGTGCCATATTACAGACCAAAACACAGTTTGTCTCTTGCACAGGCAGAAGCACTTACTTTAGATTTGGCGTTTTTAACTTTTGTTTACTGCCCTACTGGCTAAGGCTGTGACTGCCAAATGGCTGAATCCTTTCAAGCCCCGCCTTTCAAAAGGAGTTGAAAGAGCCCAGCCTTTGCCAGGATGCAGCCGTGGAAGCAGAGACATCAGACTGGTTTGGGATTTGTCCAGCTTGAGTGCAAGATCTGCCCAGTTACTGACTTCACTTGAAAGTGTGTTGTTATTCTAATTGAGTACTTGTTCTAATTGAGAGCTACCTTGGGAGTTTCCACTGACTCCAGGCACATCAAAGTGATCAAATCTCTTATTTGCGCAAGTCCTTGGTTGTCTCCTTATGGTCTTTTGAACTTTTTACATACATTTGGGTGCAGCAGCAGCTCAGAGAATGCAGAAACTGGGGGTGTGTTGTGCCTTACTGTTTTTTCGTTTGCTTGCTTGCTTGCTTTTTCCTGAAGATACCAATGTGCATGTTACTTACATGGCTGCTTCATTTGTTATCATTTAAACATGCAGCCACATCAACGCAGATGCCTGAATAATCTCTAACATTAGATCTGTGTTTGAAAAAAAACAAGCCACAAATCCTCAAGGAAAATCTGATTTCAGTGGTGTTAAGGCAGTTTCTGCTTATTTTTTTTACTTAAAATTTTTTCTGGCTTTTTAATGTGCTAAAGTACTTTACTTCTCTGACACACCATGCTGTATGTTTTAATGTTAAATGAAGCTCCCGGAGATCCTTCTGCTGGGGGAGATGCAGTTGTGGTCGGATGGAGGGAAGAGTGGGTGTTTTTTGGCCTTGTGGCAGCAGTCACATTGGCTGGCGTTAGCAGAGCCTCTGCCTCTGGCCTGGTCTAGAAAGCTAAGTGTGTTTTACCTGCGCAGGTTGTTAAATCCCACACCAGTCTGATGGGTCTGCTTCCGTGGCTGTATCCTGGGAAGGGCTGGGCTCTTCGAAGAGCTGTTAGCTGCAGGACTATCAGTTGCACCGGTGCACCTGTATTTGTCTATTTAACCTTTTCATCTATAGCAAAAGGAGCTTGTGACAATCCTCACTGTCCCTATTGCAGACATGCACAAAGTTTGCATGTTTGATTTAGCATGTTGGAAATGATTTTTCTCACCGACTGGTAGAGCTGAAATAAGTGCATTAAAGTTGATGAAGTTTTAACTAGGAAGGGAGGGTAAAGCTGACACCCTGGTGATGCTGCTCCATATTCATGTGCCTTGTTCCATAATTAATAGCAAAGAAATGATGCATGCAAGTATGAAAGAAATTGAAGTTTGACATGATTTTTGACAGCTTGTTATGCAGTAGAAAGCATGCCTCTTCAGTACGTTGTACTAATCTAACTGGGAAGTGTTGCTTAGTGTTAATCGTGCTGAAGGCACGGTGCCTGTCCTCAGATTAGCATGATCATCTCTCACTCACCTCATGAGTGTCCAAGGCCAGGACAGGTTCTTTGAAACCATATGTTTAGGGCCAAATCCTGCTCTGTACATGTGCATGGAATTTCCAGTAGAAAAAGCAGTGTACAGTATGTATATGGTATTTTTCCTTAGTTGTAATAAGCATTGATTACGTAAATAGCCTATATACCACTACTGGAAGGTTCTGATGTCTTTCTGAAGGCATTTGATGTAGAACTCCTCTCTTGTGCTGGTATCTATCAATATTAAATCCTTGAGTCAACATCTGATCATTACTTTGTGTATTCAGTGTTAGCACACTAGGTATTTCCTACTCCAGAACTGCGTTTAGAGAGTATTATTTTATCCTGATTGTATTACAGCAGCAAGAGGTTAAAATCGTAATCTAAAAAAGCCAAGTCTTGCATCTAGACTCTGTCTTGCAAGCCTTTATATGTATGCATAATGTCAAAATCGTAAAAATTCCTCTTATTTGCTCAATAAAATAGTAAAGAAAAATAAAAAAACTTTAGGACCTAATGTTGAAGAAATTACTTAAGCACAGCTACAAATATTTTGCAGGGGAATTAATATCAGCCTTGCAAGGACTCATGCATATCTAAATAACCCTACTATGTCCATGGGGTTATTTGCAATGTGTGAAGTTAAATATATGTGAAACTAAAAATCTGGTCTTGGCAGAATTAGGCCAATAGCCTATTTTGATATATCTGTCTTTAGTAACTAAAGTGCAAAGTAATTTTGACTTTAACCTGTCTCAGACGTGGTAACTGGCTTACAGGTCAGAGGTAGCGTGTTGCGTATGAGACAAATACAGCTTAAAACCTAGACTGAACAGGAGAGTAAAATGCAGTGGTGTTTGAAATTCCTTGTTTGTTTGGATTTCGTTTCATCTGGTCAGCAGAGGTTGGGAACTAGTGACCTGAGACTGTGACTTTTCTCCTGAGTTTTATGGAACTACTTTGCCTGTTGTTATACCCAGTTTGTGCCCAAATTATACCATCCCTGCTTATACCATGGAAATACAGCACTGTTCACCCAGCTTGCTCTGTCATTGCTGATATGCTATAGTTTTACATTTTCTCAGGATGTCGGATTATGCATTGTATTTGATTAAATATCTGACATGTTTTAATAATGATGTGTCTGAGTTGACAGATGGTGGCCTTTGCCAAACAACATACCTGCCTTTGAATGTGATGTGTTTAATCTTTGCTGGCAATATTATCTGTATGTTTTCTGTGGTACCAATGTGCATTTATAAGAGCAGATACTGGGGGCTGGGATGAGGGAGCAAGCGGAGTTTGGAAGGAACATAAACCATCTCCGTTCAGGATAAACCAACTGCTGGTTGTAGTGGGGCAGGTGTTTCAGGAGGAAACACGGCTTTTTGGTTGTCCAAAAGATTCCTGATAATATGGGTCTTCCATTTGAAAATGCTGCTGTGGGCAATGTACAGTGAGTGCACTGTTAGTCTGCTTTGGCACAGCGGTGCCTGTGTTCCTGTGTCAATTCATAGCAAACCTCTGCGAGGGAAGATAGCTTTCATCGGGCGATGTAAGTTATGATTATTATGGCTTGATGTATCCAGTATAGTAGCAGCCCACAGCTCATTTCAGTAGCTGGTTAATTTTATACGTGGTTACTGACATCGTTTTGAAGACTAGAAAAGATTCCAGTGTGCAGGTTGGTTTCAGTGTGGGAAGGTGATGGAGTTGTGTGGGGCCAAGTACCAAAGCAGTTTGAAACCAGCTCTGCCACGCGAGGGCATAGGCGTTACTGCTAGCTAGTCTGGACTGAAGTTGTAGCCGAAGATACGCAAGTTAGTTTACTCTTTTCTATAATTGCATGCTAGTCGAAGTATTTTGACATGTTCCTAGTTGTTTTGGCAGCTTTCCTGCTGTAAAATATGGTTTGCTAATATACACAAAATCTGTTTTTATCTATTTGTTTTGTCTTGAATTCATTAGGAAATATATGTTTTTCAAGTGAATTTTCCTTTGTAGCTAGAGTTCCAGTTTTGCTGTCAGTTCACGCTGTTGTATATTTTACATGCATATATATTAGGTAGTAGTAAAGCATACATTTCTTCAAAATAAATGTGTGTTTCTCTTCATGCAGTTCAAACATACAGCTGCTATTCAGATGGGAATGCTCTAAAAATACCATGGAAAGGCTGAATTTGACCCTAAATAATACAATCCTAGCAGGGAAAGTGACTTTAGTTGACATGTAAATGATTAAGACTATTGTTTATACAAACGAAATAAAAAGCCAAGGAAATCTAAGGGTATAAGACCTTTGTCTTGCACAGCACTTGGGTGTGTTTTTAACAATATGTGCATGTTTATGAATGTTGAAATGAACGGGACCTTTCAGCTTAAATGATACGCTGTCTTGGCTGGAGTACTGAGCACCTCGCAACACGCTTGCTTTGCAGCACTTGACACACAAACAGGTCCTTGCTTTTTGTCTTGTCCCTCAATCTTCACCTACGCGCAGACATAAAGAAAAGAGGAAATGTGTTTTAGAGGATTTTCAACTATATACTCTTACTAAAACTATGGGGGTTTTGTCTGCGATTCTTAAAATCGGTAGCTTCATACTGAAATAAAGCTATTAAGTAATAGATGAGCATTAAAATATATGTTTTCTTCTAGCCTGAAACTTTTGAGCATCTTTTTATCAAGCACCGTGAAGCAATGTCATTTGAGCCTCTTCTTCTGGAACCAGAAATAGTGCTGGAAGACATCAGTGTTACTAAAGCGTTGAAAAAAGAAGACGCACAAGATTTTTCAGTCATTGATTCGATGTTTACAAAAATTCAAGACTCTGAACATGACTCTGCTTGCTCTAGCAGCCATTTCAATAGTAGCAGCTTCTCTGAGAGCTCCTGCGATGACCAAATCAGTGAAGAAATTACAAGGCCGTCCGATATTAAATATGCTACTATTATCAGTAACTCCAGATCAAGTGGGCTTTACGAACAGAAAATGAATTTAAGAAGTTGTTTTGATAGATGCTTCCTAGCTGAGGATTCCTTAGTTACAGGCGCCTTCTCGAGCAGCTCTTGGGAGGTGGGAAATGGGGCATTCCTCATATTACCTGATCCGCCTCGCAGGCAGCCCAGCAAGACTCTTTCCCTTTCCCTTATTTCTTCAGAGGGATTCTCAGAGCCTTCGGATCAGGATGACACTTTCACAGACAGGGAGAGTCCTGAGCGGAGCCTGTATTACCTAGGGATAACATCATTGGAAAAAAGAGAAAATGACATTTTTTTAACAGAAAGTTCTGGGGTGATGTGTCAGTTCCGTACAACCAATCTACTCAAAGATGTGGGGTTTCTTCAGCGTACACCTCCTAATTTAAATGCATTTATCCAAAGTAGTCTTAAATATAAAGCCATTGTGCCATACATGCCGCAGTTCCAGATGACTGCTGGCAAGGTGCAGGAGACCACAGAGAAAAGCTCTTCAGTCATCACACCATAATGGGACACTCATAATGATTGGGTTTTTAGGTGTTGATACGTTCCCCTGTTTTCCCCCCCCCGACTTCTTTCAGGAGCTCTCCTGTTTTGAAGCTGGGTAACTAGTTCTATATTTGAGTGCCAGGATTTTAGCAGGAAGAAATTCCATTTCATGATCTAATTTTCAAATGTGAGGCCTTCCTTCAGGAATTCGATGGGTGCCAAATTATCTGTTGTTGGTGCCTGTTAGGTGTATGTCTGAGCACCCCCATGAAGAACTGCCCTTGAAATTGGACTCCGTGCCGTAGGCGTTGAGGTGAGAGGATGGGATGTGATCCGGATGCAGCCTGTGCTGGCGCTCAGCCCGCAGGCTCTGTGCTAGGCTGTGGTCTGTCCCCAGGGCACAGCCTTCGGCAGCTTTGTAAGCCCTCCGTAGCCACAGCTGGCTGCCATGAGCATATGTGGCCACCACGCTGCTCGTCTGCAGGCAGAGCACAGCAGCACCTTCCAGGTGTTGTCAGTGACGATGAGACTCCTCCTCCAGCTGGGGAGAGGTGGAGGAGTTGGGGCTTTTGCAGGCCTTGCTGTGGAGATTCCCAAATGCTCCTCGAGGGCTGGGAAGGATTCGAGCAACGCACACCAAATGAACACAGCTCCTTTTTCACACATTTACTAAGTGGCCCTTCCCAGTCCCGACTTGGGTCGCACCCAGCTCTGTAGCAGTGGGCTTCTCCCAGTTTATTGTTGTCAAACACGACTGTGTTTTCCGCAGGGCTGAGCACAGTGTCTGTTGGCACTGCAGACCCATACGCACGTAGGAGTAAAGTATCTCTTCAAACACGTCGGCAAACTGTTGAAAGAGCTTGTTCTTGTTTTAGAGTTTGCTTGGGGACCCCAAGGGCAACACAGAAAGGAGTGACCTGATACGTAGATTGTGGTGGTGTTTTGGCGGGGGGGAAGCTCGAATGTGTCGTTTCACTGGGAATGATTTGGGATACTCAGCGCTACAGACTGAGTCGACCTGAATGCGGCACAGCCACTGGACGCTCAGAAAGACTGCCAGGTTATGATGCATCGGTACCCACTTGGACTGGTGGTACATGGATGCACTCTACAAATACCAAATATATTTGTTAGGCTTTTTTTTCCTCCAGAATACTGGTGTATTTATTGCTTAGCTGACATCTGTGTTAAATTGAGCCTGTGAATACACAGATGGTCCACATGAAAAAGCCGTGAGAACGCTGAGTTCGTGAACGGGAGGCCCTGACCAGTGACGGCTGCTGTTCTGGGGCCTCTTTTATAAAAAAGTAAATTGAAAATATTCATCAGGAGCATCAAAGAGCCGTAAGAGCAACTGTGAGGTCAGAGACGTGTGCTGAACAGTGTATCAGCGTATAAAACGCTCCCTGAGGCAGTGACGGTTCCAGTAGCTGAAGACTTACGGCACTGCAAGAAGAGGAAGAGCATCTACATTCTCGTGGCTGCATTAATTGTGGGGGGTTATCTGGGTAAAATGATGTACTTGGAAGTAAAATGTCCACATTTTTGTTATTGAAAATGAGATTCTAGTACAAATGGTACTGCTGTTAAACTGACATCTATCCCAAACCCCTTTCCTAAGAGCACCCTGTGGAAAAGGCAGTAATTTGATCCAAGGATCCTGTATTTTTGATCTTCGGCGAGCTAGCCTGTCTGTATGGACGTGGAGAAGTTGGTTTGCCTTCACAAGCCCAGCTGAAAACCTTCAGATGGGAGGAAAATTAGATCCTTTATCTTGGCTGTATTTTCTGGCATAAGCAGGTAAAGAAAACCACGCTTACTTGCAAGCCAAATATATTTTTTCTACTTCATAGTTAGTAAATATTTTTGTATATATGCCTTTTCAAAGAGCTATTTTGAGGAACGAAGATGAATAATATATTGTGTATTCCAAAGCTAAATTTATGTAAAAGTTATATAGGCACAACCCAGCAACAATAGTAAATGGTAAGAGAGGTATGGAAACACTTTAATATATTATGGATAAGCAAAAGGGACCAAAGCAAGCATTTATCTGCACTTTGAATTTAAGACAAGCTTTACCAAAAAACCCACCGCTTCTTCTCAAACAAGCTGCTAACCTGGCTCTTGCTGGGTGTCTCTGTTTCTGGGTGTTGAATATGACACAAATCTAATGTGCTGGTTTCAACAATTGTATGGCGGGGGGAATTAAAACTTGTTTTGTGGAAGTGTCCGAAACTCCTTGTCGCTTGAAAATGTGATTGAAGGCTGCAGGGACAAACCTGAAATCTTGAAAATGTTCCTGTAGAGTTCCAGGAGTAAAGCTGTGCTTAGCACCCAGGTGAACGCTAAACTTTGAATTCATCTGAAAAAAGGAATTCACTCCTGCCAGCACATGAATCTGACGTGGCACAACCTCCAGGGCCGTAAGAGTGCCCCGGGAACGGGCTCGGGTGTTGGATTCTGCCTCTCCCCATGGTTTGTCCACCAGGTCCAACATCCCCTGAAGTCTGAAGGTTCGGGGAGGCCTATGTAGGTTGGCTGCCCCACCAAACCCCCAGCTAACTGGCGCAACTGAATTTGGGTGGAAGAGCTAGATTTCTGCACATGAGCCTTCTCGTTATCCTGGGATGCAGCGGGAATGTGGCCTATTGAGATGTGGTTTTGTGCCAGCTGCCATAGGATAACCCTGTCACCTTCTGGTGGGAGGAGAGACTCCCCTCCCAGTGCCCCCGCAGCACACCCATCCGCTGCAGCTCCGTGCTGTTGGGAAGGGGAAAGGGCAGTGCAGTTCTCCATAGACTGGAATAACAAACGCATTGTTCATCATGAGGTTTGGATTTCTTTAATTACAGTGTCCAGAAAAATTATTGTTGCGTTTGAAGATAGTCTTTCTCAAGAAATGAAAAGCTCACATTGATTTAGACGTATAAATTCCTCATCCAGTAACTCTGTAAGGACAGGGGTCCTGTTAACCATGGGAACGATCAGCTGAGTGAACCAGCAAAGACTTTTCTTGGGAACGTGGGAGAATGCCAGAGTTAATCGCCTGTGCCCCATCATGCAGGACCCGGACGTGCCTCAGCGCTGATGGCAGGAGAGCGGTTGCAGCCTGGACTCGCTGGGATGCCTGCAGCTGTGCTCGAGGGTTGCCATGCTAAAAAATGGCTGCAGAACATCTTCCCTCGGTGGGAGTTGGTGGATACCCAGATGACACCACCTTTGGGAGTCCAGCCTGTCCTCCTGGGTGCCTCTGCCATCCCAATCGTGGGTTTTTTTCTAATGGCCACAGGAAGTGGTGCTCCTTAGAACACCACATCGACAGGGTATTTACAAAAACCCCTGCTGTGAATGTAAGAAATAGTGCAAATACTAGCTGATCTTTTCTGCTTCAGCAAAAAGAAAATATTTTAAGTTTAATTACTGTAGAACCAAGCCATTTAATCCCTTAATGTAGGTGTGCCTTTTCTGAAGCAACCTCCTCGCCACCTCCCCCATCCCTAAGTTTCTGATAGTGCAGGTGAACCCAGGTCCTGACCCGTAGTGAAGGGTGGGACAGGGCTGTACAAGTTTAGTCAATAAATACTCCCTGAAACTGGCTCTCAGGCTGGCATTTTCATCCGTATCGAATGGACATTCAATCCCGCTTTTCACCTTTCTTCGCTCTTCTATAAAGCCAAAATCTGCATATCCTGAATCCACCATCTGCCGCTGTCTGCCTCTGCCCCGGTCTCCAGTTACCATTTCAGCTCCAGCCGCTCCCGCGGGCAGCACCTGCCTTTGGGAGAGGAAATTAAGAGCTGGGGTCAGTTACCACGTTCTTTTCTCACCATTCTGGGGTTTTTTTCCCCTCAATTTCAGGTCAATTTGTTTGTTTAGCAAAGCAGAATACTTCCCGTGCCAGGTGAGGTAAGGGTGTTTTACTCGGTGTTTACAGTGGTCTCCTCCTTTCCCAGGGCAGCCCATACACGCGCTTTACGCAGGAGCAAAATCTCATTTGCTTATTCCTGGGAGAGACAAAGATGGGCAGGTCCGGTGCCTGGGCAAAGGCGTCTTGTAAGGTCATTCTGGGGGGTTGTTTTCCCTGCAGGGCTGCAAGGAGACGGCCCTCCTGCCTTCTCTCGGTGGCTTCATCTCTGGCACTCTGTGCCACGAGAAGGGCTGGAGCAGCGGATGGGCTCCTGCCTGCTTGGCTACCTGTGCCAGCAGCCGGGCAACCTACCAGGGCTGGCTTTTGGTCCTTGGAGACTTGAGGTTGAATTCCCCTTTGATGCACTGGAGACACACTCCACTCCCAGCAACGGAGTTTTGCTTGTGCCTGTAGTGAGTCCGAGTGTTGATTTTTAAGAGCAGGTACGTCATTTTTAAGTATACAGGAACTCTAAATGCTGTACAGAAATTATATCGGCAAGCACAACCCCCGTTCAGGCACATTTCTTATGAAATCCAGTGAAATTTAAATGTGCTTTTTCACATTTAGAATTGAAGTTACCAGAGATGAAAAGCTGCAGAGGAAACCGAGCTGCTGTATTAGTCTCCCAAGGAAAATGTTTCCCGACAGCTGGGCTGTTGTGGCTGGAATAGGAGGTCGCGCTCAGCTTCCCCCTGCCACTGCGAAATCACAGAATGGTTTGGGTTGGAAGGGACCTTCAAGACCATCCAGTTCCACCCCCCTGCCATGGGCAGGGACACCTCCCACCAGACCAGGTTGCTCCAAGCCCCGTCCAACCTGGCCTTGAACACCTCCAGGGATGGGGCAGCCACAGCTTCTCTGGGCAACCTGGGCCAGGGTCTCACCACCCTCACAGTCAACAATTTCTTCCCAATAGCTCATCTAAATCTCCCCTCTTCCAGTTTGAAGCCATCACCCCTTGTCCTATCCCTACATGCCCTTGTAAAAAGCCCCTCTCCAGCTTTCCTGTGGGCCCCTTTCAGATACTGGAAGGGGCTGTAAGGTGTCCCCAGAGCTGGGTGCCAAGGGACACAGCTATTCCACCCAGCAAAGGGCTGGAAGGAGATGTCCACACTCAGGAGCTGTGTACTCAAAGCCATCTGAAACAGAATGCAGCCAGGACCCCACACTTGGTGCCTCTCCTGGGCTCCAGACCCGCCTTGGCAAGAGACCCAGGAAATCTCTGCCAAGAAACAGGGAGAAAGTCGGGAACGGGGTCAGGCCATGAGGAAGAGGGTTGCTGGGGCCAAAGCGGGTTTCAGCTGGTGGTCTTCATCGTCATCGCCGGTCTAACACGGTCCCCTCCAGCCAGGGCTGCTCCCGGGCTCGGTGCCTGCCGGGGCCGAAGGGCCTCGCCTGCCCCAGGGCACGGCGAGGGAAGAGGAACGCTGCAGAAACGCAGTTCGGAGCATCCCAAGAACGCGGTGCCACCATCCACCCGGGGCTTGGCTGCGGGAGTAACCCCACACACTTCCGGTTTGCTTCTAATAGTGAAGCTGTTAATGCTTCCATGGAACTAGATTTACGCCTTTGCTACAAATAATTCAGTGTTAATTCCCAGTAAATATTCTTTTGCAGAGATGGTTTTTTTTTTTTTTTTCCATGGCTCCATACCCACCAGGAAAGGCTTTTTCAATTTAAACTGGACAAGCAATTAGGAGGAACCACGTGCAGCTTCTGACGTACGTCTTAAGCCCCAATATTAAGCTCTTGCAAATTCATTTGGAAAAGCCTTCAGGACTATAGCTCCTTTATCTAAGAAAGTTAATCAAGTGTGTCATTATTCCTTTTACATGTCACTTGCAGCTGCAGTTAAATGCCCTTTCTTTTTTTTTTTTTTAAACTGCGATTGATGTTTGAAGCAGCAAGAAACTGGTTTCCACAGTTTGTACCTGTGTAGCTTGTTTGTCTTTGAGGCACCGATCTGCGCGATCCGCCTCGGCTGTGAGAGTGCAGCAAAACGGGGTTCGGCTTTTCCTTTTCCTCGTGCAAAAACTGTGAACTCAGTTCTTTTCTGTACCTGGCTTTTGCTTCTGGAGCATTTACGGTAATTATTTCCCGCTGATGAGAGTGTAACTCGAAACACCACTTTCCAACAGCGTCAGAGTAATTTTGTAATTAATTTTGTGAATAAACTGTTTATTGTTGATGCTGAATAGGCGTTTGCCTGTTGGAGCGAGCCTTTGCCTAGCGTGGGAGCCGGCAGCCTGGGAGAGCCCGTCCTGCCCCCCGGGATTTCCCACTCGTGAACTCCATCACTGATGTGGTTTTTTTAAATTGGGAAAAAATCTCAAGAGTTTCACTTTGCAGTTTACTGGAACTGGACCTTGAAGAGACCAGAGTTGCGATGTAATACATAATGTTTCCGTCGGCTGGCTCTCGAAAGGTAACATACTGGTGCCCTGCAGTGTCCCATGCTGCGCAGCCAGGCGCAGGGCAGAGCTCGGAGGAATCGGGGGCAGGTGTCCCCGCTTCCGCTGGGATGGAGGATCAAAAGGATCTTTTCCAACCTAAAGGATTCCATGATCTGGCCCATTTGTCTCACTCACACCTGGTCCTTCTGTGTCCACACTTGCACGTGCAGGACTAAGTGATGTAAAAAGTGGATTTTTTGCCCTTGTCCCTGCTCGATCCCTCCCTCGTTAGCGCGGCTGGCACAGCACATGTCACCTGCTCGGTGTCTGCTCTGCTTTTTGGCATTTCCCTCCCTGCTTCGAGTGAAATATTGGCCTGTGATGAGACGCTGCAGGTTGTTATTTTGAGCAAGGTGACAAATGCATCGCTGTGAGCAGCCCCTGCCCCGCAGCCACAGAGTTCAGGCTGATTTGGGACAGAAACGGCAACACAGAAGCCTCGGCCACCCTGAAAAGCCACCCAGTCCCATGGGAGCCGGCTTGTCCCCATCTCCCCTTCCCCAAGGAACCATTGCCACCAGCCGGCCGCTGCCCAGTGTGGGGCTGAAGGAGCCCCCGTGTCCCCACCCGGAGTGATTCTGCTTTACAAGCCCCTGGGCATTTCTTTGCCCGGCGACCGGGCGAGCGCCCTGCACACTCACCTGCCCTGCGCAGCAAAGTCCTGCTTTATGTATGGGTCCACCGGCCGGGAACTGCTGGGGACACGCCAGGCGTGACCAGTCCGGGTGGCACCTCTCTGCCCTGGGAAGCGTGGAGGATCCCTTATTTCTGGACACGTAAGGAAAAGTCCGGTGATGGAAGCAGGATTTGCAGCTGGATGCTGGAGAGGAAGAGGGACTGACGGAGGCAAGCAACGGAGATGCTGGAAGCTGTTTTTTTCTGAAGAAACATAGAGCTAGTTTGTTGCGGGCTGGTGGTCTTTTTGCCTTTAAATAAACACAGAGGAGATAAAATTACCTCTTCAGGTGTTTCTTTTATAGCCACCGTCTCCCTGACAGCTCCATGGGAAAGGACTCAAATCCACGGCTCCCTCCCTCCTCTGCATGCCCTGCTGCTGTGCTGGCCCAGGCCAGCGCCCGGGGAGCCTGCTCTGAACTGGGTAGCCAGTGGATGGATGGGGAGGGGGAGGCAGGAGGAGAGAGGATGTGCTCCTTTTATCTGTCTCTCTCTCAGAAAAATCCAAACCTGGAAAACCTCCAAAACAATATGTGTGCTGGGGAAGCAGTATGGATTTTTGGAGATTTCTAAGGTGGTCTGTAATGCTACAGTATGATGTACTTCTGGAGTGTGTTTTTATTTGAATATTTTGAGTAATAATATTCTATACAATACAGATGGGTTTATTTTCCTACTTTATTATAGTTTTACTGCAGTGAACTCCCACTGTCACTAACGTGAGTTATCCCTACTGCCAAGTGTAGGGAGACGGCAACGTGACAGGCTATGGCCGGAGCACGATGGCTGTGGAGGCTGGATGGCATTTACAGGGGTAATGAGCGCCATCCTGGAAGCGCACTATCGTCTTCCTTTCTGCGGTTTATCTTTAGAAGACCTGCAGGTGAAATTCGGGGACGCGGGCAGTCACCGGCCTCGGGCGGGTTTCCATCCCCTGGCAAGGCAGGGAAATTATCCTGCGGGTACCAGCTGGGGCCGAGCTGCCGAGTACAAATGGCTATTTCTGGACCTCCTTTCTGCACAGAATTTGTACTTCATTTCCTCGATTCCTTTTTGCTGGAATGTGGTGTCACCAAGCCTGCACGTCACCCTCTCCTCCCACCGCAGAGGAGGCAGAGGACGCAGCCCATGGCACTCGCCGCCCGTCTGCGCAGGGGGAGCTGGTGGCCGGGAGATGGCGTCGTGAAGTAGAGAAGAAATGTCCCCTGCCTGCCTGCAGCCAAACCCCCGCTGTCGCCCACTCGCTCTCCGTTCCCTGGGTCACTGCCGGCCGGGGGCAGAGGAGACCCCCCTGCTCCTCACCGAGCATCCTTGCATCCCTCTGAGACACGGGCTCTGACTTTCTGTTGCTGCTACCAGTGAGATCTGTCCCGTCCAGTTCAATCTCAGCGGGGCGGCCCAGTGAGTGCTGTATGATAATAACACAGAACTACTTTTATGTAATAAAATCACCAGCCTCATAGGACACTGCAAAAGCCTTTAGCCCATCAGTGAGCTACTGGCCCCCAAATCTGTGCAGGGCAGGAGAGACCCCGTTTCTCTCTGTAAGAGCTCAGCAGCTCCGCTGGATGACCTGGTCTCCCATCTCCGGGATGGAGGAGTGCCTGATGCACCTGGACAGACCAGAGAAGCCGGAGGAACCTCATGAAGTTCAACAGAGAAAAATGCAAAGTCTTGCACTGGGGAGGAATCAGCCCCGAGGACAAGCACCAGTTACAGGCTGGGTGACAACTGGCTGGAAAGCAGCTCTGCAGAGAAGGACCTGGGGGTCCTGGTGGATGTCAAGTTGACCGCGAGCCAGCCATGTGCTCCTGGGGCAAGGAAGTCCCCCAGCACCCTGGGCTGCGTTCAGAGCACTGCCAGCAGGTTGAGGGAGGTGATTTAAAAATACAGAAGTGAGCAATACGTGCTTCCAATAGTTACCCAGACCGTGATTTTGCTGTGGATATTCCAGTTTATGTGTTCTCTACTGCAGAACAACTAATTAAAATGCAGGTTTCTGGTGTGAACTTCTGTAAGAGGAAGGATCCCATTCCTCCAGTCTTCCTTCTGCTGGGAAAGCAACAGGAATTAATTTTGTCAAGGCTTGAATGAAATCCACAGGCCCTGGTGTGCATACAGATTTTTCCGACGTGCAACAATAAAACACTGGGATTTCAGCACTTGGCCCAGTGGCCAGATGCTGCCGTTCACAAAGACTCGGTGGCAGCACTGTGGCTCACAATGGGGCGCTGCGCTGCTGGCACGCTGCCCCAGGACGACCAAAAGGACCCGCAAAAATAATTCCCTTTCAAGAAGAGCCAAACTGGAAATACGCAGCACCCTCGTGGATGGAAAACCGCTTGGTTTTGGCAGGTGTCCTTCTGTTCACTAATTATCCTAAACAAAAGAAAAGTGAATTGTCTGTGTGAGACTCTAATTAATTACTACCCATCAGGAGCTTCTTACGCAAGAGCTGTCATCAGCAGAGCAAGGAAAGGCACTGAGAAACGCTCACTAGGAGATCTGAAAATCAGTCTTGATGGCTTATGAAATAATGCAGTGTCCTGCTGCTAGGGAATGAATGGGAAAACAAATGATGAAGAGAGATGGAGGAAAGGAGATCCTGGGGGGGCTTTTAATGTTGATGAAAAGACTCGGACAGCGAGGTCTCTGGGCTGTGTGGAGCCTGTGTACGGTAAAGGTCACGGCAGTGCACAGTTCTGTTTGTATTTCAGCTGTAATTAGGGTGTCTTGTCTTGCCTTTCTAACCACCAGCAACGCACAGCCCCTCTTTGCATAGTCCTAGATGGGTCCTTTCTGAAGGCAAACGAAGCTCATTTCCTATCCCTGAAAATTACTTTATCAAAACGTCCACTTATGTCTTTAAACCTGAGCACAGCATTAAGGACAGATAACAAATGCAAAACTTTCTGGTGCTATTTTTACACAGCTGCTCCTCAGCAGAGAAACTCGTTTCAATATTGAAACCAATGGACTGGCAGGGATGTCACTTTGTGAGGAAGAATGGATGTGATGGGAAAGCCAAGGAACAGACTCGCTGTTAATTTTCCCAAATCAACGCTGGCAAGGCAGGGCTGGGAGTCTTATACATAGGTGGGCAGGACACATAGCGCAGGCTGGAACTTGTGCTGGAAAGAAACACTCAGAGACTTATTTCAAGCTTCAAATGATGATTAAAGATCCGGGCCAGAAGAGCCTGGCAGTGAAATAATTATTTAGTCTTCTGCCTGCCTAATGTCAAAAGCGAGCTGCAGAGACCTGATGCTGTTTTGCTAGAACAGCTTGCCGTCCCTCTGCTTTCGGTTGCGTGGTCATGAAAACACCAGCTGAAGAGCTGTGCAGCCGCTGCTCCTAAGTGGGGAGCGACTCGCTCCTCCGCGCTGGGACCAGGAGAGTGCCCTGCTGGGGGGCTCCGGCCTCAGCTCCCTTTCTGCACTGCGCACCGTCCCGCACGCCCGGGCCATCTCCTCTGGCTGGAGCAGGAGGAAAGATGGCTACAGAGAGACTTCTTCCTACAACTATATCTAATATGAAGGACATTTCCTGGGTTTCTTCTTGTTTTCAATCTATAGGATTTTGAAATGCACTCCGGAAGTACAGACGACATTCTATTTGCAACTTGTCTTATAACTGCGGGTCCCTTTTGCTCTTTTTCCGATCAGTTGGATATGAAAATAGATGTTGAATTAGGAGCCCTGTCCTTATCACTCTGCGGTGACTAACATCCAATTTCCTATCTGGGGTTTTAATAGATTGCTCTCTAAACCACTTGGAGCTATCTACCTGAAGCGGCTGCTCCTACGTTGTTGCATTAGCAAGGTTAAAACTGCACTAGCTTTTGCTGAGATCTAAATTCAGCACATCTGAAGATATATTTCAATGCAAGTGCTGCTTTGTGACACCTTCACGGTGCTTCCCAGAACCATTAAGTAGTGACAGCCACCAGAAACACAAGCCAGGTCAGTATCAGTGTCCGAGGCAAATGGGAAGGGCCACATGCCAGCAAGAAACGAGCTCTTCACAGCCCGCCCGGCTGTAATGAGCAAAGGAAGAAAAGATGCTGCTTTGATGATGATTCGGATAGCATGGGTTTGGAAGCACGGATATTGCCCCACAGTTTCCAAGCTGACCAGGCACCTTCAGCATCCATTGCTAAAACCCTCCGTCCTGCTTCCTCCATCACCAGCAGACAGAAACCAGCTGGCCCCGTATTTAGCACTCCTCTCTGCTCCTGTCCAATCTACAGAAAAATACAGGGGGTCTTCAGCGAGCAAATATTTCCACTGCTGCTGTTTATGTCAGCAAAACAAATCATTAGAACTGAGCTTAATATACACCACTCGGATCACAACCTGAATCTTGTCTCGCCTGCCATTAAAGTGGTCAGAGATGTGACCGACATGCAGTGCTCTGAACAGCTGTTGTTTATTTTATCTTGTTTTCTTCTAACTTCTTTTTGTTGGATCAGTTATTGTCAGGCTAAAACATAGAAGGTTTTCTTGTTTTAAAAATTTGCTGGTTTTTGTAGGCGAAATGTAGTGTGTGAAAGACAGTGGGACTTTTCTTGCCAATTTGAGATCCTTTTTCACACTCCAAAAAAATCACAGGCTTAGAATCTAAAGTCTAAACGGCTACTGCTTTGGTATGCTTTTAGAGACCTGATGTTAATTAGCTGAGCCTAGTAAATTAATTGTTTTGTAAAATGGGTTATGTTAGTGAGTTGTACCCTGATTCAATTAGACACATTTTTGGACATGATTTTCTAAATCTAGTGAAAAACCCAGATGCAAACAAGAAAGCTGAATAAGACCTTATCTTTGTAAGCCTCCTTCTGCCGGTGGCTGTGGGTTATTGAAGACTTCAGATGTTTGTGCATGAGGTGCAGCTTACCTGGTCTGCCCTCTGGATTTGTGAGTTTGTGTGTGTGCACACAGGCAATGGCAACAAAACCTTGTACCGCAGACCAAGCTGGAGACGAGCTACGGAAAAGGAGTGAAGAAAAACACCTTGTAAAGAACATTGTAGGATAGTAATGGGTGCTGGCAGCCTGCGTGCAGCCTGAGCAAGCCAGAGGACACGGGTTACAGCAGACAGCTACAACTGTTCTGTGCCCTATTTACAATGTATAGTGACCTGGAAGAGGAAAAGCAGAAGGCTGGCTCACATCCTCGAAAGACTATGATTCCTAAGGAGAATGATGTCATCAGTCAAGATGAACAACTGGAAAAAGGGATGAGAAGCATGGGAGCACTAATAGCCAGCATGAAGGGACATGTTCATCCTGCTGCTGAATTTACCTCCGGAAAAACACTGTAATGTACAAACCTAATTGTAGCTCTTAGCAGGCCATTTGGAGCCATCCGTTCTTCAGGGCTGAGCAAAACACATTGAGAGCTGCAGAAAGAAGCGTGAAGTGGTAGGAACCTGTCAGCTAGACACCTGATGGACTTCCACGATAAAGCGGCACAGGCCAGTTTATAGACATTTATCTAGACTCAGACTTGCAGAGTGCCTGTTCCATTACATGCAGCAGTGCGAAAGATGGGATGAGACTGCTGTATATGCCTCGTGCTTATGATAGACAGTGACCCTGATGTGGCTCTTGTCATTTTTCCTGGTAGCAAAAGAAAGCAAATCACTTCGCAAGGCACACATAAGCAGTGGAAAGGAGGCCCCTGGGCAGCCTCACCTGGGGCCACCATCCACATCCCTGCCCGGGGGCTCTATTTCAGCTCAGCCCCCACCTGGGCTTTGCTGGAGGAGCGCTTGCCTGTGGCTCCATCGCAGCCGTACATGGCCACGGACCCTGCTGATCCCAGCCTGTGGGCTGGCTTCACCTCAGGCCTGTCTTATCCCTATGGACTTGCCCAGCAATCACCGGGATGTGTCTCCCCCAGTTACTGTCACTGGACCTGACCTAGCCAGAGCACCACTGTCTCCAGAACAGAGGACAGAGGCTTGGAAATCTGCCTGGAGGAACGGTGAGGTAGTGAGGTCCATGTTAGAACAGAACAGGCATAAATCTCATAAAATGCAATAGCTGGGTTTTTTTAGATTGCTTAAAATGATTTCTCCGAAGCAGCTGTAAGGAAATGGCATGCAGAATAGATTATGTGGCTGAGCATATATCCAGTTTGGGCTGGCGATCTGCAAATATCCTGCCAGAAAAACTACTGTGTGAAGAGAGACATGGAATAATGGTGGTGGGAAGGGACCTCTGGACACTGTGTAGTCCAACCCCCTGCTCAAAGCAGGGTCAGCTAGGGCAGGCTGCCCAGGACTATGTCCAGTTGGGTTTTGATAGTTGAACAAGTTTAAGGTATAATTTGCAAAAGCATTGTTTTCCTCTATGGAGAATGGGCTGTGCAAGAATCATCGCTTGGGATTTCCACAACTGATATGGGAAGACAACGGCCCACTGACAGAATGGGTTGAAACTTCATTGAAATCTGTGGCTGTAACTATCTGTTAAGGATAAATGATCTTAAACCTATGTTTCATAGTAGCGTTGAGGGTTTAATATTTGTTTCAAAGTAAACCTATTTTCCTAGTCCATGTAAAATATCATTTAATTAAATTAAGTGGCTGGAATACTAAATCAAACATTTCCGAACACATGAAGAATGTAGCTTTAATGTCAGGAATTAATTTCTTGTATGTTACATGTATTACTTGTGATCAGATCAGTTTATTAGATGGAACTTTAGCTGGTTCCTTCATAAAATAAAAGGACCTTCCAGCCTTAGCTGTTATGCAAGACAAGAACAGAAAAATATTGTTAGCGGCTATTTTTTCACAGAATTCATCAACATCTAGCCAACAGACCAGTCCTCCCTCCTACAGTTTTATAAACTGGGCTGGATGCATCAATGCTTGGGTTTTAGGCTGCCAGCCAGTGAGTCCTCACCGCGAGGACTCGAATTACTCACCAGCAGGTTTCTCTGCAAGCGTCAGCTGTGACCCTGACCACCACTTTCCACTTTGACCCTCTCAGGGATTTAGATATTCATAAAAGGCTCGGTCGTATGAATCAGCTCTGTGTCTGACAGTCTTGTCAATTAATCTTGGGTGGCTGAGGGGGAGGAAGAGGAGTGAAGTGCATGTACTGATCTCCAAGGCTGTGCAGAAGCTACAGCACACTAGCTAAGTGACATAAGCTTCTTCCTTTCTCAATACTTCGCCTGAAGGAAACAGTCTTGTCCTGTCCTCCCTGCTAAACCTGATCCCTTGGGGGCAGGGGTTAAGGTGGTACCTTTTGGGCCTGTTACGAAAGATGCTGAACCTTGAACTGAATCAATGGGAACACCCAGCTTTTCCAAAACAGGGTACAAAATCATCCACCTTCCTGCTGATATTTTTTCTGTTCTGTTACATATATTTTACAGGGCATCCAGCGCTTCCCAGCCAATGTCTGTGATGATGCCCCAGGGCTAAGGATTCCCGTGATGCCCACCCTCCCTCTTAGAGTCCAGTCTATAGAGAAAAACAGGAGTCTGAGCCATCTCAGCCTCACATCCCAGGAAGTGCTGTAACGTTACTTCTGCACTGAAATGCTGTTTTCTTTAACCAAAACATGCCGTTTTTCAAACTTATTTCAGAAGAAATTGTCCATGGAATTATCCTCATTGCCTTTAGACTATGACAAAACCTTTCATACCACCACCACTTCCCATCTCCTGACATCCTGACCACCGCAAGCTACACCCACGGGCTGGTTAATTAATGAGAAATTCCAGTGGTTGCATACCATCCTCGGCTTTGCTTTAGGGCTGCACAGAAGTACGCTACGTTTAAAAACTACATTGCCTTTTAGAAGATTTAAAAATTAATAAAATGAGCTTCAGTGGTTTAGTAAGCTACTGCCCTTTTCATATGGAAAGCTAGTTGATCTTTTCTGGGGAAGCTAGTCTGTTGGGTGGTGGGGCTGCCTGGATTGCTATATTTATCTGTTTACACGCATGATTTGGGAATCGATAGCAGTCTTCTCATCCTTTCGTAAGAGGAAGATGTCTTATTAACAGCCTCCCAAATGAACTTTTGAAGGGCTACGAAGTGCACCCTTCACAGCACAGCTAACCGTTTCATGCATTTCTCACAAAGAGGTTTCTAATAATACTACAAGAAAGCTAAGTAGGGACAGAGTGCCCGCCCTGCACCTTGTCCTTCTTTGCACAGTCTGTCTTCTCTCAGCTCTTGAAAGCAAAAGCAACAATTCTCCTACTTCTGGTATTAAACGTGGAGGGGAAATTTCAGTGCCTGACCATGGGACCACAGACAGCATCTGTTATACCCCATTTAACTCTATTTGATATATATGAGCTTCTTCAGCTACTTCAGATGCAGTGGAAAGACAGAGATGGGAGCACAAACATTTCATTAATTCTGCCCAATTAATTAATTCATTGATCTCTTAGAGTATTCAGGGTGTTTGTTTCCTTCCCCTATTTCCATTCTCTCCTATTAATCTCCTAGCAGTCTGCAGCCTCCCGTCAGTTTTCAACTGAATTCCTCTTCCTGGTACCAGGGCCTTTATGGAAGAGAAGAGGAGAGGACAAAGCCATTTGGGTTACACGAACTGAGGGCTTAGAGGAAAGAAGACAAGGCGGGGGGGGGTACTGGCTGTCTTCTCTGCTTGGTGTTGGCGGTACCAGGAAATCTCCTTCTGATCCTCTCTGGAACGAGGAATTATGGAGGGAGGTAGGGAACCAACCAAGAACAAACGCAGAAGATTGAGCAAAATACCACAAAACGGGAACCATCTTCTCGGTGGAAGATCCAGGGCTGTGCTGCCTGTTGGGGGAGTGGTGAAAGGTGTAGAAACTGCAGGAACTGGGAAACCTTTCTGCCAGGGATGTCCTTCATGGTGCAACACCAACTAGCTAACCAGCAAAGAAGAGACTGGGGAGGGAAGTAATTTCACCTTAGAGAGAAAAATTTTCCTTTTTCTTTTGGCAGTGGAGTAAGGGCTGTGTTGCCCTTCGCTTCCCCTTATTTTTAGCATTGCTAATATCAGCCATCCTCATTCAAAACACATTTGCTTTTACTCCCTTTCTATTTTAATAGGAAACATATCTTCTTTTTACTGTTTTGACAGTACCTCAACTGAAGCCGTTTATTCTATTCTGTACAAGCTTTCCTACCACATTTATCGCCAAAGCATCTGAGTGCATTAAGCAAAATGACTAACATCTGCCAGATTATTTTTTTCTCTCAGTCTCCTCAGGAAAAAAAAAGATGGATGCAATAGTGTCCTATTTTGGTGTGGGACTTTTTCCCCATCCTCTTTTACATATACATTGCTCTATTTTTTTTATAGTAGAGAAAGCAACGCCTAAGAAATGTACACTTCACATAGAACAATTGGCGAACCATTTATTAATGATATTTACTTCTTGGTGCATTTCATATCCTCAGGTTTAATCCTGAGACAGTTCTACTTTCTGGCCACAAAGCCAAACCATCTGTCCACCGACCGGCAGTAATGAAGGTGTCAGCAATACTCTTCATCCTACCCGGCAGCATTTTGGCTATGGTGGGCTTTCAGCACGGAGGATTAGGAAGGCAAGAACCCTGCGCTTGATTTTGTTTTACTGGGAACTTGAGTCCAGGATGGTTACCGGTGCTGCTGCGGTGATGTTCTGTGATGTCCTGCGTACTCGCTGGAGTTTCTGAAGTCCTGTGAGCTTCCTTCCCAGCTCATCACACTGCTGTACTTCAACTGAGAGGTGATGAAGGCATGAATAATTGCAGTGAAGTCATACACCAGAATGGGACAGAAATGGTAAGAAGTCACCGGGAGATGATGAAAAGCATTACTCAGACTGGTGAGAGCTCAGTGTCAACAATGCATCCAAAACCACTCCCGAGTTACTGCCTGAACTGACCACTTGTGCACCATCTCCACATCGTTGGCATTTGAGCGTTTACCATCAAACGTCTGTCCACTGACTGGTATGGGACCTTGTAAGTGAAAGGTCCAGCAGCGGAGAACCACGGTCCCATTACTGTGAAATAGATGTCCCCCTTCAGAAAGCATTCAAAGCCTCGTAGTGTGTTATCCTGTACGGAAGGCAGTGGGATCCCGGGGTCAAAAGTTTAAGCATGAAGCGACTCTGGAGAACGAGAACAGATGCCTCCCTCCTACCTACTGAGAGGAGGAGACCAATTCATCACTGCAGTAAAACTGTTTCATCTCTGTGCCTTGGCCTGAATTTGTGCTGAGCTGTGAATATTAGTTTCAGAGAGATGCACTTGGAGGTGGCCTTTGGCAGCTTCTCTGTGGACTCTCACAGGAACGGGGAGGTTTGGCCATGAACAGATAACCTGATGTGCCACAAGTGGGAATCTTCAGGATTTGCCTGACTACTGCATGTTTGAGAGTTAAAGAGAGGTCTGTGGGGAATGACAATGGCATTGATCATACAGTATTGGTCAGTGTAAGTCATTTATCACCTTTTCACAAGGCTGGCAGGATATCAGTCAGATTTATGGGTATTAAGTCCTGTAAGATGTTTAGATCTTCTTGATAATGAAAAATTTGTGCTTATGAATGTTATTCGGTAAATATTAGTACAGCAGTGTAAGAACAGTAAGCTTTGCAGCTTCCAGTATTCAGTTCTAGTGCAGATTATGAGCGCTCAGGGTCGGTGGAACATCTTAATGCCATGAACGACTTCTTGAAGTTGACTTGGCAGATTCAGCGGAGGAAGATAAGAATAACACAGCCTGTGATACGATCACAGCATGAGCTCTAAGGAGTTTCTTAATTTCATCCTCCCTGTATCAGCCTCTGCCATCAGTATTCAAGTTTCCAATAGGACGTCAGAAAGCCAGAGAGCGGTGAAGAGAGGAGCATCATTTGAGTCTGCTGCTGCAAGGTAACATGCAGCAGTAGCGACCAGGTCCTCCTCCCATCAGGGTGAAGCACTGCTACTAGGCTTTGGAACTTTGTCAGCATTTGTGAATTGTTGACTGAATCAGGATTACTGATACGTCTTGTTGCCAGGGAGTTAAAAGATAGTATGTGCTGCCTGAAGGCTGTGGGGGACTAAGAGCAAGATTTCAATTTTCCTGCCCTTGTAGTCTAGAAGATAAAGGTTTCTTTCAGCCATTTGAGAATTTTGTGTCCTGCCATAACTTATATATGTTCAGTGCTTACAGTTAAGAAACGACTCTCCTAAACACTCCATACCCAACAGTCAAGTATTTGCCTGAACCTAAACCACAGAGATTAAACCTAGAATCTAGGGAAGAGCTGCTGAACCTGACCTCACTGTGGAGTTTCACAAAGTTTAACGCCCTTGCCCATCAGACTCTTGATCAGGTTTCTTACACGTGCGTGACTCTCTGACCAAGGCAGCATACGGGGTCGGGGGAGAAACCATTTTGTTTCTTACTCACTGCTCCTGCAAGGTATCGAAATGCTACAAATGGTTTTGCAGCCCAAATTTTGTAAAAGGTATTGGCACGTTTTGAGAGGCCTAGAAAAAAATCGTAAAAATGTTTGAAGAAAATGCCATGTATAATGAATCTGAAGAGTTTGATCTACTTGGCTTATCAAAAAGTGGATTAAGCAGTGACTTGATTAGCATGTAAAATACTGTATGTTTTTGATTTAGCAGGGGAGGGCATAAGAACCACTGTTTGAAAGCTGAAGTCTGACAAGTTCAAATCGGAGTGTTAAGTACCTATTTTACTGTTGTCAGTGAGCAACCAGAGGAACAGACTGCTCCGTGCTGACTCCTCTGTCCTATTTTCTGACCCCGGCTGGGTGACTTTGGGAGATAAGCTTTAGTCAAATACACAATACTGAGTAGGAGGAAACTGGTAAAATGTAGTGGCCTATGAAGTACAGAAGGTCAGACTAGGTCTACTGCTGGTCTAGCTTGCTTCTTTTGGAGGCCATTGGGACCCGTCTGCCTTATTCTTTCCCAAAAGTGACAAAAATGAAGGCGTTCCTTACGTAAGGGTGATGCTCAGGGCAGGGAAAGCTTGTGTATCGGTGCAGATCAGTGCGTGTCCATCCATGTTGGGCAGTGTATGGGGCCATAAGCCACCCCAGCACTTTCAGACCTACAGGACCATCCTGACCTGGGCTTGCAGAGGCTGGCAGCCCCGTCTCAAGCAGGGCTCCTGCACGCACCGCCACACGGGCTGCTTTGGCCGCTGTTGCTTTGCAGAGGGGTGAACTATCCCTGGACAGCTGCCTAGCGAAGCGGTATTGGCATCAAGTGGCCTTCCTGTGCAGGAACTGGAGGTGGTCACAGAGGCAAGAGCCTAGCTGGCTGCTCTGCAAGGTGACAGCTCCCGTTTCTGCCAAAACTCCGCTGGAGTCCCTGTTGCCCCAGCCTCTGGTGTCTCGCTTTTGTGTGAAATAACAAAGTTCAGCTCCTGTGACCTAACATAAGCATCCTTAGTTCCACATCCAACCACAACATTGGGAAGAGCTGCCTAATATAGTGGTGGAAATCTTCCATTTTCGGGACTTCAGGCTTCATAGGCTAGTAGATGCCTAAAAGTGGTATTTTATTGGCAAAGGAAAGGATGAGGTGCTAAATTATAATGGTGCAAAACATCGTAGAGAAATGCTTTTCAGTTGCTTTAGAAATTCTGGCAGTACAGCATCATGTATTCATGGAAGTTGCCTTGCTTCTGTACCCTTGTTTGCAATATGAAGTAATGAAGGAAATACAGTATATATCCAAAATCATCATTTGAATTACAATGGTTAGCAGTCTTATACTTTTTTTACATTATATGTACAGAAATAAATTTGCCTGTATTTTGAGGGGAGGGCAAAATTGAACTTTTGTTGATAATATATTTTGTGTGTGCTAAAAAGCAACTTCTGTATATTACAGAAATCTATCAAGCCGTTATTAACTCTTAGCTTTACCACAGTGTAACCGAACAGCTATACAGGCAATCTTTTTTCCTCCTGATGAATATGTGGTACAAACCTTTCATTCAATATTGTTCTTTTACACGGCACTGCATAAAGACTGGTTTATCAAGATCTGGTATGGTCCGTACTGTGGGTCTGTGGGATACTAGGCTATGGGATGGTACTTGAGCAAGAATTACAACACAGCAGCCTTCTGTTCAGTTTTCAGAGACTGTAGTCATTAATCCCTGGAAAAAATCAAGGGTCTGTGTGTCATCCACAAA
Organism: Burhinus oedicnemus; assembly: GCA_008921705.1. Classification (NCBI taxonomy): domain Eukaryota; kingdom Metazoa; phylum Chordata; class Aves; order Charadriiformes; family Burhinidae; genus Burhinus; species Burhinus oedicnemus. The sequence goes on along the minus strand of VFFE01009212.1, from coordinate 804,849 downwards.
TAACGAGTTTAACTCTTAATTCAAAAGGCTTTTTAATGAATGCATTTTGGTTTTGTAGTCTGGATTCTGAGGTTTTGGGAGTTGGAGCCTTTTAAATGCTGCTCCTCAACCGTGAAGACTAGAAACTTCCTCTTTTAAAATGTGAACCAAGTTCTTCACATCTTTACTCCAGAAACTTGGCCTTTGATAAAGACATCAAACACCCAAAGGCTGTTAGGATCATTGTTAGGATCAAACACAAGTTCCTACCGTAACGAAACCGTATAAAATGAGTTACCCTTATCTTCCACATAATGGGGGGTTTCGGTGGTGGTGTGACCAGCCAGCGCCTTTAGCATACAGATACGAGACACTCTGCAGTTGTCACCTTTAAGGTAAGCACCTGCTTGTTTGCCAGCCTGGCCAGGCTACGCCAGCATGGCTTTCCAGTGGTTCGTACCTCCCAGGAGATCGGTGGTGCCTCTGCCACGGCTGCGCTGGGGTGTCCTCTGCTCCGTGCCTTAGGCTGCCGGGTGCCAGGCGCCATGTTTCCTAGGGCAGGTCCTCAAAACGCTTCCCCTCCTGCTCTGCCCCTAGGGATGCAACGATAAAATTGGCTTTCTGCTTTATTCCCGGACAATTTGCCGCAGACCACCTCTTCCCAGAGCTCACCTTCGCCCGGCAGGGTTGGTGGCCAAACCCGCCGAGCGAGGCCCGAAGGGTGCCGGCTCGCCTCACCGATGCCTGAGGGGAACGACGACACCCCTCACGGCTCCCGCGGCGGGCGCTGCAGGGCCTGGGCTCCCAGGCAGGGCAGGGCCGAAGGCTCCGAAGGCTCCGGAGGGCTCCCCCCCGGCGCTGCCGCCCCCCTCACAGCGGTCCAGCTCGGCCGCAGTCCCTCCGCCCCCGCCCTGCCCCGCCGCCTCACGGCCGGCCCGCCGCCGCTCGCCCCTCAGGCCGCCCCCGCCCGGCGGGCGGGAAGCGGGGCGCTGAGGCGAGCCCGCCCCGCGCCCACAGGGGAAGGCGCCGCTCCCTCCTGGCAGCGCGGGGAAGGGAGGGGAGCGGAGCGGGGCGCAGCCCAGCCCAGCCACCGGCGCAGCCCTGGCAGGTGGTGGCCCCCATAGCTCCGCCGCGCTAAGCCGCCGCTGCCTTGCTCGCCCCCCGCTGCCATTGCCGGCGCCGGCTGGGGAGAGCGGCGGAGCCATGGAGCTGTGAGGAGCGGCGGCCAGCGGGGCTGAAGGGGGGAACCGCGCCGCCGCGAGGAGAGGAGCACAGCCCCCGGAGACGACGGCGGGCTGGCTGCCGGCGAAGGTAAGCGCTCCCCGGCTCCTCCGCTCCGGGCCGGGGCGGCAGCGGCGCCGGGCTGCCGGTTTGCGCCTCGCCGCCGCTCGCCCCCCGCGGCCGCCGCCGCCCGGGGCCGGGTCTCCGTCAGCCCCCGGCGAGGGAGGGACCCCCCCCGGGGGGGTCCGTTAGCCGCCCTGCCGTGGGGTCCCGGCGGCGGAGGAGGAGGAGGAGGAAGGCGGCGGGGTCCCGAGGGGGCCGCGGGGAGGCGTTGGGTGGCCGGGGTTCGTCAGGGTGCGCGGCACCGCCACCTGCGCGCAGCAGGTTGGATGGAGGAAAACATCATCGTCACTTGTGGGTTGTTTCGGTGGTTTCAGTTAAGTTTGGTCGTATTGAATCACATGGCGTTAAGAACTGATAGTTTAAAAAAAAAAAAAAAGGGTTTTGGCTTTTTTTTGTTTGTTTTTCAAAGAGTGAAGATGTACTTTAATTGTTGTTTTTTTAAAAAATTATTTTCTTCCTTTTTTTTCTCCCCCCCCCAAATTTCTGTTGGAATTATTAATTTTATTTTGGGCCCTTTACGGCTGTCTTGCCGCAGCATCGCGGTTCATTTAAGCACGTGCCCAGGAGTGGTGTTCCCCCCCGGCGGTACCGCGGCCCTGGCCTGGGGGACACGGTGCCATTTGGCCACCTCTGAAACGGGTCAGACGTCGGCTGGACCTCCAGCCTGGTCCGCAGCCGTGGGTCCTTGTCACTTCTTGTCGGGTCAGCCCCCCCACCCCCAGCATTAATTTCTCTGTGACATTTTCTCTTCCAGGCTTTCCAGCGATGCATCACGTTTGCTAGCATGTGGTTTGAGTCAGTTTGTTTTTTCTGATTCTCCTTTCCTCCCTTGGGTGCCTGGTGGGAGCTGGGAGTGTAGGGAGGATCTGGAAGTTGAGTGTTTCCTCTACGTAGCTCCGCATCGGCTCCGAGGCCACAGCTGCCTGCCAGCCCCTGGGGTGCCGGGCAGGAGAGCAGGGAAGGATGCTCCGTTCACCTCCTTGGGTGAAGGTTGAGGAGGGATAAATCGGCTCTGATAGGCAACGAGCTATTTACTCTAGGTCTGTCGGGGTGGGACGTAGCCACGGAGGTGAGGAGTTGTTTGGTGTGGTGCTCAGCATCTGCTGCAGTAGAAAATATCCCAAGAGGTCACCTACGCTGAAGACAGAATTCCCGATAGATTTGTAAGTTATCTTAACAGCAGAATTAGTACAATGCTTTTTATTTTTTTCCTCTGAAATTCTGATGTCCTGACGAAGCAGCAGTGAATAAGCTGAATGATAGCATTTGCACGTTTTAAATCCAATGAAACGGAGAACTTTTTAGAGCACTTTGAGAGAGACGCTTGTGTGCTGCGTCCCTCACTATCAGCTCCAGAGATGGTGGCCAGATTGTAAACAAATCGCTGATTTATAAATCATCTAGTAGCTAAAGCTCTTTAGTACAAAGGGTGCTTTTCTAGTACACTGTTCAGTATACTGGCTGCATACAGCAGATTATTCATAGTAATTATCTGTTTCTCTTGTCATCCAGTCCATTTTAATATGTTTCCATGTGCCTGCTCAGGCACTCCAGGTACACCTGTATCTTACTTTATTCTCACCTTTGGACATTTTAGATTCCAGTAACCCATTTTTACTGTAATGCTTAAACGTGATCCTGAAGTAAAATACAAGATTCAGCCTTGTTGGCTGCTTCTTCCAGAAACATGTTGCGGTTGAATTTGCATCCAGGTGCAAAAATTCAAGCAAAGTCTACTCTGTGTCATGAGATAAGTGGTATACCAAATCCTGATCTCACGCTATTTCAATATTTGTAGGTAGGACCCTTTTGTCATTTTCTGGTAGTAAATAGGGCACTACCTTCTGCAAATACAACCTCTCCTCTTAGCTAGGTTGCAAAAACTCTTCGTTGATCTTTGTGCCTTCTGGTTACTGCAGTTTCCTTCTTTGCAGTTACTTTTGTGCTAGTATGTGCCTTTGTGTATTTGATGAAAATCTCGCTGTCCAAACTGTTTCCCGTACCTGTTGGTCTGACCATGCTGAGTGGAATCATTAGATCCTTCTGCTGCTGCCTCTCTTGCTGCTCTGAAGTACCATGAAAGTGCTACAGAGAGTTGTCCTGCTTCATTTGTCGCCTTTCCTCTTGCTTTTCCGGGCACTCACCAGCCCATCCGTTTGCCCAGCGCCGGCAGCTTTGTGTCCCAGGCTTTCCTGTTCTTCCCCGACCACCCCTGTCCTTACTTCCCAGCTCTTTCCACCTCATGTGGAGGCCTCTTCTTATTCAGCATTCAAATCCTTACTCAAGAGTCTGACTTATCTATCAGGAAGCTTATAACAGATGAGCTGACGGATTGTCTCTGTGAACAGTAGTCTTGTTAAGACAGTTGTTACAATCAACTGTCTTGAATTTCCATATTTGAAATGGCTAGCCATGGACAGATTTGTAAAATCCTTCCTAAAATGGCAATTTTAAGCGCTGACAAGTTGGGCCGGTTGGGATGATTTGTTTTACCCAAACAACCCTGCCCTGGAGTGATCCAAGCGGTGCAAGCTATCCTGGTATAGACGTGGGTAGTTTTATGCACTGAGAAAAATAGTGACAAAGTGGTGTGTAGAGGTACCTTTATTTGTTTAAATTAAATGCCTGTTATGCAGAAAATAAAGCATGTAAATCTTTACACTAGCTCCATCAGTAAATGAAATTGTACAATTATGGCAGTAGGATAAATATAGCCTTAGCAGATGGAAAAAAATATTAGAAGGGCGTAGAACGAATGACGACGTGAAAGAACTCCCCTAAACTCGAAGGCTATTGCAAACGAATGTGTGTCTGTGTGCATTAAATATTGCTTCTAAAGCAAAAGGATATTAATCTGATATTATTACTCATGCTCTGTTTTTTTTTTCCCTCCTGTATTTCTCTTAGTTTAGAGAATTAAAATAATTTGTCAGCTTCACTTTCAGATTCTTGCTGTTGCAATGTTTTGGTTTCAGGCAATGCAGAGGAATGGTTATTTAGCTGTTTTAGGTAAAAACGTTTTAGCTGAATTTCTTTAATTATGAAAACTTGTTTTTACAAAAAAAGGACGAATTGATAGTATCACGTTGCTTGCTAAAAACATGCATGAAAGACCTGTTTCTCTTTTCTGTTGGTGCCATTCTGTGAGTGTAAAACGCCATTGGTTCTGTTCGTCTGTAACCCTACGTGCCGTTACGTCTCAGATAGTTTAAGAGTATGTCCCTTATCCAGGTTAACACATTAGAGAGACCACGATGAGTGGTACAGAGAAGGTAAGCTAAGAACCTTTTTCCTGGTCATACAATATAAAAGCAAGTAGACATGCAGCAAAATTGAAAAATTCAAGACTGTTAATTTATTTTTTTCATTAGATGTATGATTGGACTGAGGGATGATTTGCCAGAGTGTTCTTGAAGCACCAAACTTGGCTAGATCCAAAATGATTTCTGTAAATCGCAGAAGTATCCAGAAGTATGAAAAACTTTGCAAATACTAAAAAGACAATTTTGGAGAGCTGTAGCAAAGATGTAAATGTTTATCCTTCATAGCTTAAGCCAGTCTCTGAGAAATAAGGCTTGGAGGAAACTTCCTAGGAGAGCAGATTATTCTACGTCTGCCTACAGTGGAATTTCTTGCACTTTCTGTTGAAGCATCTGGCGTTACTGTCAGTGATGAGAAAATAGATTAGTGGATGATGATGGATTAGATCTGTGGCTATTCAGATGCTTAAAAAGTGTAATTCTGTAAGTGCACATGTGCACTCTTAGTTTGGCACCGTCTCATGTTTGTGCACTTAACAATACACTTTGTTTATTTTATTAATAACTCAGGGGAAGAAGATCCAGAAAATTCCCCTGTAGTTGTCTTTGCTTCTCCCTTTTCTTTCTGTCTGTGTGGGTTTTTTGTGTGTGTGGTTTGTGGGATTTTTTTCCCTCCCCTCCATCCATCTCTCTTTCCTGAATGTTCTCTCCTTTTGGAAGCCAAGCAAAGAATGTTATATATATTTTTGCCAATGAGGAATGAGGAGGCAAGTGGAACCAAAAGCTCTTGTCACGGGCTGGATAGTGCTTTGTGCACGTGGTGGCCTTTGACTGCTTCCTTCTACCTATGCCTTCTCTTTCACCTGCTGAGAGGTGGCCAGCAGGCAGAGAGAGGGGAGGGAAGATGTCCCATTGTGGGGCAAGGTGTTATCAGGCGTGGGTAGGACACTGATAATGGGTTTCCATGAGGTCAACCAGGGTTGCTTATTGTTGGTAGGGGAGCCATGAAAGCAGGCTATGACAAACCGAGACGTAGGATCTGGAGGTGTCTGTGCAGGTCCAGGGCCTGGAAGAAGTAAGGACAGTCTTGGTGGTAGGTACTGAAAATGTAGGTTGGGAATTGGGACAGTGTAGACCAAATGCGTTGTATAGAGGGAGTTATTTTATATAGGAAAAAAGGTAGCTTATTTGGGGTAGAACTGTAAAGCTTGGTACCTTATGGGCTGAACATCTTTACTGTTAAATCGTTGAAGAGTTGAGAGACGGATAAGAGTTGGTGCTAGCACAAACAAATGGTGTATGATGGGCTGTGGGACGGTGAAATGAGGCTGGATTGGATTTGGCATTTGGGCTCAGGGTGACGTGGCTGGGTGATATGGAGTCACTGTTGGCTTACGTGAAGTTACCGTGGATTCTGGTGGGGTGCAAGTAGCTGAGAGTTCAGTGCGACATGGCATAAAAAGCCACTGGAAAAGCGATGGGATCTATCATGAGCTTAGGTGTTTTTCCCCATGTGTAGAAATGCTGCATGTAGTAGGGTGACTAAAATTAGGGTTAGGGGTTGGCAAGCTGTAGGTCAATGACCGTTTCTTTCTGTAACACCAATAAAGGCTGTTACTAACGGGGGGAAATGCCTTGAAGGATGAGTCTTCACTAGATGGTGGTTAAAGCCACAAATAGGGCTAGGGTTGAGTTTCTGAGCTTGGGTTTGGAAATGGGTGCAGCTGACACACTAAGAAATGTGCTGAATTGTGGTTCTTAAATGGTGATGGCTGGAGCCAAGTAGGCAAATGTCTTTTGATGGGCTCTGAAGATGAGCAGCCTTCCTGAGCTGGAGTTAGGATCCAGGTTTCCATTAAAACTTGCTATGTTTAGATGTTTCCTGTGAGACTGTCACCCTTGTCAGCAGCAATATAGGGACTGCTTTCCTGTCCCAGCAAGTGCAGTCAGCTCTAAGGTTTTTTGAGCCTTCACTCTGTGAAGGATTCCATCCAACCCTTGGTGTAGCCATACTGACCTTTCCTTGCCAGTAAACCAAGCCATTTGTCCCTTGCCTCGCTGGCTTTAGCCTTAGGAACAAGCGTAGATGTTCTTTTGAGAGACCCAAATCACAAGTTTAACTAGAGCAGTCCTAACCCCTGTGGGACGTTCACCATCCAACATTAAGCGTGTCAGCTCCTTTTGTGCCCTACACCAGAGGTTCCTTCAAACCAGGCCGTGGAGGCTGTCTTGGGGGAGCTAGAGCCCAAGGAATGTCCTGTCTGGGCACTTAGAGGAAAGACGAACTTGATCAAAAAGAGCTGCAAGCTTCATGAATTTTTGTATCATTGAAGACTTTAAATCCTTACGACTACTCTTCAGAGGTATTTTCCCCTCTCTTTGCATTCCGTTCTCTGAAAATGAAAGCACTGAGCTGAGTGAGTCTTTTAAAGTTTCTTTTTATAATTGAAACACTAGTTAATTCAGAGGACCTTTCCTCCTCAGGTGGTTGAAAACCTCTGTGATTTCGTTGTTGGTTGACCCAGAAATGTTACATCAGTTCTGTCTTCCTGTGGGCTGTAGGTAATTTGATGAAATACCGGTATTTCAGTGTATGATGTACTTTGTCGTATCTTAAATGAGTTTCTGATAACAGAAAAGCAGTGGAAGCCACCAGGATCCTTTGCAGTGCATCAGAGAAGTTGAGGAGACTGATGTTCTCTTTGTTTCTTGGAGCGTCGCGAGGGATGCCTAGAAGAGGGTGGAAAACCTCCTCAGCAGTTGTGTGTTACGTTGAAGGTCTAGGCCACGATTCGGTGGGAGCACGAGGACGCAAACTATTAGATGGCATTTTTGAGAGGTACTTTCGAGTGTTGTTTGCCGAAATGCACTTCATTTGCAAACAGCCGCCGGTTGAGAACATTAAACTGACCTGACTTAGCTGCTAAACAGTTAATATGTACTCATGTGCTCTCTTAATTATTTGCAGCATAGCTGATAATACCCTACTTTTGACCTGATTATAAGCAGCAGATTTTGCAGGGAACAGCAGCTATTTGTGGTAAAATGTGTGCCTTCCAAGCACGAAGTGTTACTGAGCAGCAGCAGGACTAGAATGACTGTAGTTAATACATAACAGGTAACAAAAGGTTGACTAAAAGGGTAACCAAGCAGCAGGTACTGATACCTTTTTTTATCAAATACTTTTCGAGTTGCACGAAGCAGGACGGGGATTGTTGGCGCGGTGTTTGCAATGAAAGAATTATTTTGCACGAGATATTCAAGGCGTACGCTGGAAAAGAACGCACAGAGCAGAAGCTCTGTTCTACAAGTTAAGAAGTAGGAAGAGAGGAAAGGGGAAGGAGAGGTCACCTAAAATAAATTCAAGGAAATAATATGGTCTTGAAGGCTGCCGAGAGCCGGGAAGCAGGGCAGAGCCGGGAGCAGCTAACGAGCCGATGCCATAGGGTGGCTTTGTGAGTCATGTCCAGAAGAGAAGTCATCTCTGCTCTCCTAAACCTGAAGGAACCTGTTGGCAGCGTTGTAGAGACACTCTTCTGCTGAGGTGGTTATGTGTTTCTTACAGACAAAGACACCTCAGGGAAGCTGCAAAAGATAGCTAGAGTGAGAGCTTAACGCCAGCGTTTTCTCCTCTGTATTCTTTTAGATGTTTTCCTTTTGTAACAGTGTGTCTGAACTTGTAAACAAGAAGTTGACCCTTTCCTTTGCTGGAATAAATAACCGTGATATTTTAATTTTTGTTTTTGCCTGGGGCCTTGAGTGAACTCAGGTGCCACTGACACACACAAGAAGCGGTGTTTCTTCTGGAAACTAATCCAAATAAAGGGACGATCTGCAGTGTACGAGGAGTCCGAGAGTTGTTGGAGCCTCAGTGTTCTCTCACTGCCATGTAAGAATCAGTTTTGGGGTGTAAACTATGAAATGTCAAGAAAAAAGGGGAGAAATTTCCCTTGATGGGGGAGAACCTTCCCTAACCTTCTTGCTGCTAAACAAAGCTTAACATCTGAGTTGCGCGGATTGATGTGGATTGAATACTTTCTGCCTGCAAGATGGTCACCAGGTGAAAAACTACTTCAGAGCATTGGTTGAAGGAACAGTACTATGCTCAGAGTGAAAAATAAATTATTGCAATTGATTTTTATTTCATTCATGCTTTTGTAATTCAGTAATTGCTTGAGGAAGAAATAGGCTGCATACCACTTGAATAAACAGTACCAAAAAAATCTTCTGAAATTGCCGGAGCACTTGTTAAATGTGAAAGATAAATCTGGAGTGGAGCTCCTTGCAACAGGGATACTTTCAAGAGTGCTTATAAATAGTGGAAACAGGAACTTCAGGAAGAGAGGAATCCGAAATGATTAATCCTCAGTAGTAACCATTTCTGAAACTACAAGCCCAAATAAGAAACAGAAAATGATCCAACCTCACAAGAGCTCTTGAGAAGAAAGTAAGTATAAAACATATGGAAACCTTCAGGGTGAAGCTGCTCTGTTTGATGGGATTCTGTTCAAAGAAAATCATATTCTCAGGATGCGCAGTGTGCTCAGGAATACTAATCATAAATCTCACAGTGCCTGTGTGTGGTGCAAGAGCTAAGCCCACTGCTGCCTATTTTGGTCATTCCACTTGAAGAAAAGGCGTCCATGTATAACATTTGCAGTCGCTGTAGGCATCAGCTTGGAAAATTGTCACTGAAATAGCCCAAGATTCTCCATTTTTCATCTGAGAATGGCTAGTGGTGTTTTGGGTTCACAATCATGCTAGCCATTCTTGGGCCAGAGACAAAGAGCATTTAGAAGCAGGATGTTAAATGTTATTTTGAGAGCTTGGATTCAGATCACCGCTTCTGCCAGAAGTGCTCCTCTTCCCACTGGAGAAAACTCTCAGGGTATCTAGGGTATATCTTTTGGGATGCTCAAAGGAGAGCAGGAAACCTGTCCTAGCATTGTCATCCTGGAAAGTCCTGGAAGCTTCTCCTGGGAGCCTTAGTGGTGAGGTGCAGGGGAAGAAGAACAGAGTTGGAGGGTCACGTCGGGTGTAGCAGCATCCTTGCCTGCTAACCCCAAGGATTTCATGACAGATTCTTGCTTGAGACAACTCCAAAAGAGCTACATCATCATGAAGGTCTAGGCAAGTGGTCTACTGCTACCATAACAATTAATAGTCTGCCATAATAGGTCATAGGGTACCCTTTCCCACTGGTTTTTCCCAGGTATGCAGAGTTGGGGGAAGCGAATATGCCTCAGTTGGGGTTTTGTGTTTTTCTTTCTTTCTTTTCTCTGTCTCAATTTTGCATTTTCTTTCTGGAATTCATTCAGAAATTTCTATTATAACCCCTCTTCACTGCACTTTCCTAATGAATTATGTATATATGTACCTTACAGACCTTTGGAGGAAAACCATTAACATAAGAGAAATAGTTGGATAAGCAGGATGATTAGAAGTCCGGCACTTTTACGAAGCTGGTGATCTTTTCCCGTTCCGAGTTTTTCATTTTCTTTCAGCATATGCGTAAAGTTTCGGTATCCTGAAATCCCCTGCCTGTACTGTTAAAGGTTTGGTGTGTTACTTGCCACGTGTCCCATCTTTCCCCTGTTCTGCAGGTGAATTGAGCCTGTGTGCTTTTTCATGTTTTTCATTCATTTTTATTCATTTCTGTAATTTTTGGAGGAGCCACAGGACCATTTTTTCCCGAGCTGCTTGTGGATCACTGATAAATCAATTCAAGTATAAATTGAAGACTTTAAATGCCTTTTCACAGAAAAGCAAGAACAAGGCAGTGTTCAAATGAAGTCAGGCATAAGAACTATAAAAATAAATACTTGTTTACCTAATGGTTAGTTTTCTTCTGGAGCCTATTGGCATATTCACAGAAAAACATACATTTTTTAAAAATGGAAAAATAATCAGGTCACAGGGAAGTAGCTAACTAGAAGGAAGTAGAAAGATACCTTGTTTAGCATCTTTGCTTTTTCCTTAATCATCCACTGTCGGTGTAAAAACCATTTTGTACAAGTGTTAGTCTTCAAGACGAGTAGTTTCTCCAAGACAAGCACTCTTCTGATGCAGGACTCCTGTCATGTAATGTAGTTGTAATGAAATTAATTCCTCAATTCAGTTATGTGTAGTAAAAGTTAGGAAGTACTTGGTAAGCAAAAGATAAGGTATTTGTTTAGACTCATGTAAAAGTAGAGAAGCTTTACGAGAAAAAAAGAGTAACTTAGCCCTAAGCAAACTCTTGGTGATTTTGTGCACATCAGTAGAAATCTTTGATGGATTTTTCTAGATTAAATATTGCTTCTCTTTTTTTTTACCTGGGGTATTACTGTTGTAGAGTTTTGCTTGTTGCTTTTATTACCAGGAGGAATTGATGCTAGCCTCGGGGTTTTTTTTTGTGAGTGCCATTGTTTTATTTATAAAACAAGGAACAAGCAGGAGATATCTGCCAAACTCCTCTCCATGGAACGGCTTACGCTTCCACATGCCTCTTCACCAGCAGAAATGCACGTGCTCCCCTTCTGCTTCACCTTAGGGTAGCGATGTTCCTCCTGTAGCACTCATCTTTTAGGAAGCTTCTTTCCTATGCTGGGGTTGAATGCATCAGAGAAAGCATTTGCAACCAGCCCCCAAGAAAAAGTGCCCTTGTCCCTTCCCGTGACTCGCTGTACGATCAGACTGCAGTACAGTGCAGTCCCTGGAGCGGGTACTGCTTTTTCCATCTTACTCTGCGGAGATGTCTAATTGCTTCTTTATTTGGTAGGTCTTGTGGCTGCCTAATGGATCACAGACCCGCATATTGGGAGGCACCAGCGCTCGCTTTCCAGTATAACAATGTAAAACCAGTGAGGAAACGGTGAACTGAAATGGAAGCCTTTATATCGGAGCTGCAGTGCTGTCAGGTCCAGGCTCAACTTTTTAAAGTTTACTTGCACGGAGTAGGCTGGGCAGTCGCAGAGCTTTGAATTTATTTATTTATTTATTTATTTATTTTCAGTGCTCTTTTTAAGAGGTGGATCCCAGCCAGGCAAAAAGAGTGGATTGATACGGCGACGCGCGTGGGCGATTGCCGCAGGGAGACGTCCGTGTATGGGCTGGTTCTGAAGGCAGCGGTTTGCCACGACCTGTTGCGCTGTTTGAACTTCCGTTCAATACCTTATCCTGCACTGAGCAGGGCAGGGGATCTTTCCAGTCCGCAGGTTAGCCGTGGATTTGGGAAAACACAAGTGATAGTTATAAAACCATCTTAAGCTCTACCTGCTTCTTCCCAGAGCCATGGCAGTCCCATCTCCAGTACTTCAGGATAAAAACCATGCGTGTTTGGTAATTATTCCCATCATTGTGCCAGAGCGCTTTTAATCCAGAGCACATTCATTCTATTTCTACGTTTGTACCCGTTACTGTGTGGTTGTATAAACCAGATTTTCTTCGAGAAAGCTTATGCTTTTCAGGAAACTAAACCTATTTTGGTTTTCATTATTGATATTGTGTCTTTGGGAGCAAACAAGCTGCACCTGGATTAATGCCATGAAGTGCCGTCAGCTGGCACACACAGCTGCTTCATACTGTTTTTTACTTCAGACATATACTTTCATAATTATTTTTCTTAAAGTATGGTTACAATGATAGGTTTTAAAAGGGTACCTGTAGGTGTCTAACAACTGTACTTTATAATCAGAGTAATTAAATTCATAGAAATTAGTCGTTTGAAATAAAAAAGAAATAAATGCAAGTAGCATAAAATTGTTCCCCCTGTGTTCTTGTATGTATCACTGCATACTTGGTGACTAAAATGTAGTGCATGTTTTTACACTGTAAATATAAACAACTATTATTATCATTTCCATGAATTTTTTTGATTTGAAATATCTGGAGAAAATTTTTTTCCCTGTTGGAAGTCTGTAGGCTCAGATCATCTTTCCTTTTTTCTGCAGAGGAGGGTGAAAGGAACGTTCTCCATATGTCTGTGGGGTTAAAATTATCCTGAGCGCTGTGTGGCTATGGTTCTGCAGATGAGTGCAGTTCCGCACTTTACAGCTAAAATGGCTAAATCTAAATGGAGAAAGTAGCGGCAGTGCTTCATTCCCGAGTTGTTCAGGCTGTAGGAAGTTCACGTTCTCCGTTGCACCCAGTTGTCCCTATTCTTGTGGTTTGGCCCTTTTAAGCAGGACTTCTTTTTCTTAAGTAAGCGGTAGACGTTTTTGCAAAAAAATAAGTGTATAGGGTGATATTGTAATTTTCATTTATTAACTCTCTGGGTATCTGCCAAAACTTCTCTGGCAGAGACCTGCAGTCAGGCTGTCTCCCAAGCCAGGTTAACTCAGCTGGGTGCGGAGAAGCCTCTGCCTGCGGCAGGGATGCAGTATGGTGGCTCCCCTTGCTCCAAGCTGTAGAGGAAGGAAAACAGCCGACAGCTAACATCTGCCCCTGGATGGACACACAGCAATATATACTGAAGACTGACAGGCTGCAAGTGCCCCCCTACAGGTCTTGACTTACTCAGTTTCAGTCTTTTCCAGCCTGTTGCCCTCAAAATGGCTGGCAGTCATCTTGTAGCCTGTCAGGGTCCCACCGTCCTTCGGAAGAAGAAGGGATTTGGCGTTTGGAGCCTTTAACATTAATTAAATGCCGTGCAGCTCTGAAGTGGCAGGAGGTCAGTGCTGTTTAATCCCTGCATGAATGGAGCAGGTGAGTGTCCTCCTTCCCTGCCCACCTCCTGCAGCCAGGCTGAGGAAACTTGTCCGTCCTCCCTGTCCCGCAGTGCTGCCAAGGGAATTCAAGTCTTGGCTTTTCTCCCCTGTTTCTGTGCTGGTGGGTAGAGGTGGCACTTCTGATCTCTGGCTCCAAAGCTGAGATAAGTGAAAATGAAGGGGGCTAATTCTGCACACCGCAACGCTGCTGGACCTTGGGATTTGCCTCGGGTTTCTTGCATTTTCCTGCCATTTCCAGCAGCAGAGGTCTGCCTGTTCATACCCTGAGGCTGTGAAATGTAGACCTAATAAATTAGATTCTGACTGCTTCTTTGCTTGTGCTCTCGGTAGTTTTGCTTGCAGAGTGCTCAGTCTTTCTCTTCTGGGATGTATTATAAATGCCGCTTTCAGCCAGGTTACAAGCTGTTCTGTGCACCGTGTTTACTGTAGAAAAACAGCTGAGGATACATCTTTCACAGATTTATTTTGGGCATCTTATTTGCTTTCAGGAAAAAAGCATTTCCTTCTATTCTGAGTTCTCAAAGGGAGGAATATGAGCATTTCCTTGTCTCAGTGGAAGGAGATTCATGGGGGGAGCACCTGAGTGTTGGAGCGAGTTAGGAATGTAAAAGCCTTTTGAAAGGAGAAGAGAAGCTATCATATAATGCCTCCCCCAAAATCCTGTATGAACAGATTAAACTGAATGTAATTAATAACATCAAGAAGAAATCCATTAAGTTGTTATAGTAACTGGGAAGCTAAGGTTTAAAATGTATGATCTGAGTGACTCAGCTCTGGGGGGAAGGGATCTGAAAGCCCACATATGGAGAGCCAGCAGCATCCTTTTCCCCGGTTTCTTCTCTGTCTGTGCCCCAGGAAGCTCCGCTGTAGGCACGTTGCGTGGTTAAGGCTCTCACCAAATCCTGAGTTTATTTGTCAGCAGGAAGGACAAGTTTATTCTGTCCACTCTATCTGCTGCAAAAAAACACGTGGTTTTTCCTGTTGGATGTCTGCGGAACAATTAATGCTTGTCTCTGCAGCATGTCTGGCGATCCTTGAAGAACGTTGGCAAAACTTGCCCAAAATAAGTGGTAGTGGTAGCAGCGCTAGGTCTTTCTGAGAGGCTCTTTCATAATGGGTAATAAGGAATCTGTGGGTTTCTGTGTCCTGCAGAGTAGCACCACCTTGTTTCTGGAGGTCCCCTGGAAGGAAGATATCTACGGAGGTTTCAAAAAAAAAAAGGAATTTGTTTTCTATGACTTACTTGGGATCTTCTTACAGATGTAGAAAGAAGTACATTATTTTCATTGACCTCGTTAAAAAATACTCGTGTAGAGTGAATGTGGGAAAGGATTGTTTTATTTGCATATCTCTGTACTTCCATTATTTGCACTCAGTGTTTTCTCAGGATGCAGCTGCTAGAAGAACAGTACATAAACATTTGCGTGGGTTCTTTGCACGTGTTAATGTCAGGTAATGGCATGGATGTCTGAAGAACAGAGGGCAGAAATCTGGGATGCTTCTTTCAGCCTGGTGTGAAGATGTTTTTTGCTGTTGTAATCTGCTTGGTTCTGAGTCTGTAATTCTGCATCCGGAATTAATGATAAACCTTTGAAATAGGCTTGCTATTTCATAGTGTAATTCCCATGACTGTGTGTAGCTTCTGCCTTAGGAACAATGAAGTTTTTGTTGAGCAATTAATTGCATAATGGCAAGCGCTAAACCCAGAAGTAATTTGGTAGTGTAATGGTCTGTGGCAATCTTAAAATATCTAGACAATATATAGAGATTTATTGCATCTTGTTCAGTTAAAAAAGACTAGTAAAAAGTCTTGTCACTTTTATGTAAGTATTTGGATTTATTTGATAAAAAAACTACACAGGTAAGAGGCTGACTGTGTTGGACAACCTGTGTAGCCTTCTCAGGATGTGTTTGACTGGTCTGATTTATCAGCTGGCCTAGTGTTACAGTTACTTCAGGTTTATGTGGAATTCATGTGCTGTGCGTAGACGTTCATTTATGATGAAATATAAGGGCATTCAAGTGATTAATTTCTGATCCAAACTTAACATTTTGTCTATCAGCTATTAAGGTTAGCTATAATCTGGCTCCAGTTAGTCGACAGAAATGTTTATTATATTTCTAGAAGATAAATGCACGTATATTTAACTGTACAGAAGTTGCAGGTGAGTATATGGTTGTACTAAAGGCCTCACGGAAATAGTCTGTTACTTTTGTAATGTGGGATTCTTTAATATCTCTATTGGGGGGATGAGAACAAGGTGAAAAGCTGATGGGTTTTTTTTAAATCATTCTATTCTCCAAACTGTAAGAAAGATCATAGAATCACAGAATGGTTAGAGTTGGAAGGGACCTTAAAGATCACCTGCTTTCAATGCTTCTACCATGGGCAGGGACACGTCCCACTAGACCAGGTTGCTCCAAGCCCCGTCCAACCTGGCCTTGAACACCTCCAGGGATGGGGCAGCCACAGCTGCTCTGGGCAACCTGGGCCAGGGTCTCACCACCCTCACAGTCAACAATTCCTTCCCAATATCTCATCTAAATCTCCCCTCTTCCAGCTTGAAGCCATCACCCCTCGTCCTATCAAAGATGTTGATACATTACTTTGAATTTTGCAGGGAGAGTAATCTCTGCTGTAAAATCCGTCTAGTAATTTAATACTGCTGTTTTACTACAGGAATACAGGTGCCCTTTAGCTTTTCGGTAAGGTAATCCTGAAAGATGAGGATTTTAAAACTCCTTTGTTCTGTTTACACATTGGGGATTCATGTAGCTGGGTGGGAATTTAATGATTCAGTAGGGCCATAGTAAGCCATATATCCTCTTGATCTGCTGTCCATCTTTGAAAATCTTTTATTTTCATACAGCAATTTATAGAAATGAAAGAAAACGTGCAAGTAGTCCTAAGTCAGTTCCTTTTCTTAACTGACTCAAAATTCTGTTCCCTGGGAGTGGTGCAGAAAGCCCCCAGTTGCCTGGCGGTACTATAAAAAGTTGGTGAGTTTGAAGATTTTTCCATGCTGGAGAGGTGAGTCTTTTTTTCACTGAAAGAGTTATCAAACATTGGAACAGGCTGCCCAGAGAGGTGGTCGAGTCACCATCCCTTGGTGTGTTTAAAAGTTGTGTAGATGTGGTGCTTAGAGACCTGGTTTAGTGGCAGACCTGGGAGAGTAGGGTCAATGGTTGGACTAGGTGATCTTAAAGGTCTTCTCCAACCTAAATGCTTCTATGAATCTGTGATTCTAGAGGGCATGGACAGCGAGGGGCCCATTACCATGGCCATCACATTGTTGCATGGCTGAAGTAGGACTGTAGTCGCTCCGTACGGAGGCATGGTGTCCGCACGCAGACACCGGACGATGCCCGCAGCCTCCGCAAGCCTCTCTGGTGCTCAGCGCAGCGGTGCTGCCTTGCCAGTGGGAGTTTTGTTCTTGAGAGCAGCAGCAGCAGCAGCAAGGTCAGGTCTCCAGTGTGTGATCTTGCTCATGGGAGAAGAACACAGGACGGGCAGGACATCTTTTTGTCTTGAAAGCTGGCATTTCTTCTGCCCAGAAGAAAAGTCTGCTTTGGCATCCAGAGAGAGGAGCGCATTTTTTGTCTGGGTAAAGGACGTCATACGAGCAAAATGGGAAACCTTGCAGAAATGTTAGGCCACTCTTGTGACTTATCGCATTTTGTAGGCTGATGTCTTCTGGCATAAAAAGGTCATTTTGTGTCTACATCATGCTGTTGTTTTGACTTTTTTGTATTAGAACAAGCAAAAGCATCATATTCTTCCGCCCTGACATAAGGTTAGTTTGAAAGAATGCTGTACTGATAATACCTAAATATTTTATTTCTGGAAAAAAGATACATGCAATCATACGTAATCATCTGTGGCCAGTAAAATTACCTGATTTAAAAAGAACTCAAATATTTCAAATACATTCTTTTGCTTCATTGCTGCAAATGTGAGGAACTGCCTTTTACAATGAAGTTTTCCAGTCTTATTAGAAGAACATCATTATTTGCAGTTACCAGCTTCCTCTTAGGAATATCTCTTACTTTATAGGCCAGAGACTATTGAAATGGTACCAGTTATTGCATCTATCGGTAAAAATGTTGGCTTTTGACACCAAGATTCCATTTTCAGTTGCTATTAATTTCTCAAAATTACCAGCAGTGTGCAGAGCAGCAGTCGTTTTCTCGGCAAGGCTGGATGTGACCAGGCTGGGATTCCTCTGACCATGCTTTGAACAACCTGGGACTCTCGTACATCCCGATGTTTTGCCATTTCCAGTTTTGCAATTCCCTTTGCAACTTCAGGGTTGAATAGTTTGGACAGAAGAGCCAGAATTTTCCTGGTGACGCACACAATAGAACCGTGCCACGAGGTTCGTCCCTGTCAAATGGTAAGTCTGAAGCACGGGGATGCTGCAAGCAGAGGTCACTGAAGAGTGCGCTCCTCATTAATTGCACTCTTTGAAGTGATGGAATTTGATGAAAACTTTCTAAAGTATGCAGCACGAGGCAGACACTGAGTATTGGAAGTATCACCCCACATAATTAAAGGTTTGAAGAGTTTTAAATAACTAGGAAAAAAATTACAATGAGAAGTTTGAGGAAAGTGCTGGTGTTATCACTTTCACCTAACATAATAGCACTTGATTTCTGAGGAAATTGCAGCGTGATCTAAAATATTCTTTCGTTTTTGAAAAAAGAAGTGCTGATCATTACAGTCTGAAATCTAGAATAATGCAAATATTTTTCCAACAAGCAAAGTGTCAGATACTGAAGGAAACAAAATAGCAGGAGTATAAAGAAACAGTAACATCTGCTTTGGCTAAAAGAAAAATCCTGGAATAAGGAAGCTTAAATGTTCCTCTAAATCAGGCTTTTTCTAAATCTCTTGTTATAAATTAGTTTTTCAGAATACAAAAATGTCGTCATAGATGCCTCTTAAAATAGATGAAGTAAAATGTTTTTATGGAAGTTAGCTAGTCATTGGTAGAAAACATCTGTGTATTTGAAGAATCCCAAAGGCTTTTCCTTTAGTCTTTTTTTTTTTTATTTAATATTTTTATGGGATGGAAAGACAGATATTTCATTCTGGGAGTTGCAATATGGAAGAAAAACTGGGAGAAAGCAGGTTTGTAGGTGACTGTGCTAAGCTAATGCAGTCATGCCCTCTTTAAAACTCTGAATGCCATGTTTTGTCTTTGCCAATGAGATTTGAAATTTAATTTTTAGTTACTGTCTGTTTCTGTGTGAAAAGGGGACTTTCTGAAAAGTGGAGCCATTTGATGAACCGCTTATCCTCCAAAGTGAGATTGTTGTGACAGATGCTTTTAGGCATGAATTTTGGAATGGGGTTGGGTTCTCCTGACAAGCCTCAAATCCTACATTTAGAAAATTTCCTTGGTTCTAAATGAACAATTAAGTTATTTTTGAAACCTCAGAAGGTAACTGTTTTTTGACAAAGAGTAAATAGGGGAGTTAGGCAAAGAACGTGGGTTAAAAATAGGTTGTCATTTCTAATCTGTGCGTACACAGCTTCTGTACTCTTTCCTGGGTGCTCTTGTGCAATGGTAAGCGTAGATGGTTCTCCGTCTTATTTCTGTCTCGGCTTTGACCGATAAATGATTTTGAGTCAGTCACTTATTTTTCTCTGTGGATTTGTGTCCACTGCTGCAAAGCTGAGTACACTTGCCAAATGCTTTGAGGTCTGTGGGTGAAAAGTGTTGTAATGATGTTAGATATATCCAAAACCTAGGTAGGAGATGCTGAGACAGCGGTTTTACTGTTAATATATGGCTGGTTTTTTTACGAGAAATGATGGGCACGTTCCAGTATATGTGGCACAGAATGATTATTCCTGTGCTACTTACCACAATAATAGCAGCTGCTGCTGCAGAAAATCTGTGATCTAAAAAAAATAAATCCTTCATATTTCACAAACTAAAATGCTGCTGCGGACAGGCAGTGGTGTTAGAAACAATACATTGCGCGTGGCTAGATGCTGTTACCCTAGAAGTAACCTCATTTTGTACTTATTTAACAGCACGGAGAGGTCTCTCCCAGGCTCTTCTTTCTCCTTCCTTGGACTCCTTACAGGATTGTCTTTTATGGGCAGTCTAGGATGCACAATTTATGAAAATGCAGTTTATCAGCGGCAGAATCCTTCTTCCTGGTGAAGAGAGGACACAGGGGGGCAGGAGAAAAACGGCAGCAGCTGCTTACCTTGGCACGGAGCATTGTTTTTCCTTTTTATTTAGTTTGTGTGCGTGTCTGTGGTCAGAAAAGCTCATCACCTGACCTCGCTCATCACTACAGAAGCATTTACTCTGAATTGGCCATGGAATAGGTTTTGTCTCAGGCAATTAAATTGTTTTGGGAGGTGGTGTTTCATGGCCCACAGGGTTGTGTTTTTGAGCGGGACCTGCCCAAGCGTGACTACCTGGTGCAGAAGCCCACCGTGCCACAGCATGGTTCCTCAAGGCCAGGTTGGATGGGGCTTTGAGCAACCTGGTCTAGTGGGAGGTGTCCCTGCCCATGGCAGGGGGTTGGAAGTAGGTGGTCTTCAAGGTCCCTTCCAACTCTAACCATCCTGTGACTCTGATTCTATGATTCTATGGAGAGTTCTGGCCCCAGCTGGTGAGTAGGGCCTTCTCTTGTTTGAAGATGCTGCTGGGTATCTGACCATGCTTGTTCAGCCCCTCGTCTCCCACTTTATAAGCTGTCTGCAAGTAAGACAGAACAGCAAGATGGGTTACGGGAGACTCAAGGGAGATTCTTGTTAATTTTTCTGGGATTTTTACCTGCCTAAACAGTGCAAGGAAAAAAAAAAAAGAGGGGGGAAGCATGCCTGGCTGAGGAGGGACCAAGGTGGTGCCCAGCTCCTCGCAGGGTGGAGGACGACTTCTGGAGCAGTGTGGAAACGGCGTTTATAGCAAGGCTTTTACTTGCATGGGGCCTCACTAGAAGCAGCCCACCTTGGCTGCAGCATTGCACCGTGCTGAGGGACGTGGTTTAGTGGTAACTTGGCAGTGCTGGCTTAAGAGTTGGACTTGACGATCTTAAAGGTCTCTTCCAACCAAAACGATGCTATGACTTCTCCCCTCGCCTGTAGACCTCGTTGGCCAGGCACAGCTGGGCAGCAGGTCAGGGATCCTGGCTCCGGTCTGCGGGGTGAGCGTCTGCCCCGTGATGCAGATGCAAGGCACGGAGGCAGCCGTGATAAAACGGAGTAGCTAAGCCTGTCTCTTGCACGCCACGCGGGCTTTGAGGGCTCTGCTCTTCACCGGGCTGTTAGCCTTTCTCGTAGGTGCTTTGGACTTTCTCCTTCGGCCTCTCGCTGTGCAGCCGGCGTGCAGTTAAGATTTCTACTTCCTTTTGTGGGTTCCCTCCTTTGCAGGTCGCAGCTAGCTTTATTTTGGTTCTCTAGGGACCCCTTGCTGTTCTGATTTTTGCATTTCATCTTTCCCCGTTATTTAGTTGGTTTTTTTCAAAGGGAAAAACTGGCCAGGTTAGGAATATTCGTCTGTTAGAAGAGTTCTGGAGGATGTGTTCTTCTGAGGATGCTCATTATTTGTAGGCTTGATTGTGTACTTCCGTGCTTAGGATTGTTGTGCTGCTTGCTGCATGGCTCCAGTATTTAAAAAAAAACAAAAAAAAAAGGAAAAAAGTCCTTCTTGCAGGCTGTTTGAACTTGGCTCTTTCCATAAAAACTCTAAGGGAAAGAGAGATCTGAGGATTTTAGGGTTTTAGAACTTTTCCTCTTGGACTGGAGCAATATGCGGGTGAGTTTAGGAAGGTAAGAAATAAATCGGTGGCATGAGGCAAGTGCCACATTAGCTGGCGGTGACACGGTGAGTAAGTTCATCCAGCACATGCTAATCCTGCCTGATCTGCAGCGTTTCCGTTATCTATGCAGACCAGCAGGGCTTAGTGCATTACGCTCCTTTCCTAATAAAAACACATGGGGGACATGAAGTCTATTTTTTAAAAAAGCAACCTACCAATCTAAAGGGGGGGGGAAACTTTGCGTTGCATGCGTTTTCTGTCGCGCTGGGTTTTGCTGTATTTTTAAACTGACATGGGGTTTTTTTTAAAAGCATAATTAGTAATTGTTCTTTGCTCTCTGAATGCTGTTCAGCTCCACTCCGAGGAGTGGGAGGCTCTGCTAGTCATTTGCACATGGAAAAAGAAAGGTATAAATTGCATCTTTTAATAGTGTGCTTCACTTTCCTAAGTAATTACCTTGAAAATCCTGTATGTGCTGGTAGGTAGCACTATTAAACTGTATTCTTTGTTGCTGTCAGAACTGATTTTTAAATTAATTGCATTTGACCGCAATAGTAGACAAACTGTTATAGAAATCTAAGGTTTAAAAATCATTAACACGGTAAAGAAAATAGAATAGTGTTTGCTGCAATTCTTTCTTCTGCCCAGGCTATTAACATATGCCCGAAAGTTTTCTGAAAAAAATACGGTCATATTTTCTGAGTGTTAATAGTGAAAAATACGGCTTGTATTTCATGGGCGTTCTGCGGAGCACGTTAGGCCTAATGACAGTAAGCAATGTAATGATAGGTTCAAATTAGTATTGATTTTCCTATCATAACTGAGATAAATGAAGAGCAATGACAACCTGATTGTACCCTCTGCTGGAAATCAAGGAGTTACTGGAATTTCTGGAATAGACTGACTTGGTTATTCTCAGCTTTAATGATTAGGTTGCCAGAGAAAAGATGAGTCTTTGCAATCCTCTTAACCTTGGCGATATCTCGGTAAGAAACCTCCTAATGAAAGTTAAGACACTGTTTTAATAAGGATAATTTACCCAGTGGTAACATGGGAAGGGAGGGGGTTTTAAAAGGTCTTTTTTGGTGCTGCACAATTTTCACAGAACTTTCTCAAATATGTACAAAGAGTATCCTGCGTATAGCATTCACTTTTTATAATAAAAGAATGGGTTTGATTGATATTGTAGATAAGTTTGCAACTTTATCACGTCGCACAAATGCCTGATAGCTTACAAAGAGCAAACTAATTTGCACTGGGTTTGCATCCTCAGCCTGTAGTTCACAGGTTGGCAGTTACGAGAAGGGTTAAAGCAGCCTCGGAAGAGGACAAAGTGAAGTAGTCACTTCGCTAATTGGGTGATATTGGTAGATCCGTAGCGCTTTTATAGCAAACTTAGTTTATATGAGAATTGCAGTGATAAGTAATAAAGCTAGTTCTACCTCTCAGGGCAAATCCTTCTTTTCGGAGTCTGTTTTCGTAGGTTACAGGCATTTGTGCTAATACATACCCTTGCTTTTATGTTTTGTAGCGCTATGATGTCTTCTCAGCATTTTATGACAATCATACTAGATTGAGTTTTCTGAGGAGAATTGAGTTTCTTGGAGCTGCCATAAGCTCTGCAGACCGGTTCAGCTGTTTCTGTTCACAAGAAATGGAAAGAGACTTTTTGCTCTCTAAGTAAGTAGTAAAAAGGTCTGTTTGTGAAATTCTTATGGATGTATTTCTGGGAGGCTGTGTCCAAGTAGCTGGACATAAACAGTGGTAGAAGCAGAGCTAAAAGTTTAGGACTTGATACTGGAAGAAATAGGTTAGCACCTAAATTGGTGAAAGGGAAGAAGTTACAGTTAATTCTTCTGTGACTCAAGACGTGCGTGGGATGCAAAAATAAAATGGTAAAATTCCTGAAACGAATTTTTCAGGGGCATGTAATTCTGCAGAAACATTGGACCGGTATTTCTTTGAAGTTTTATTTGTTGTATGTACGGCTTGTAAACATCCAGCATGTTGGTTCCTGCTGTAGGTGGATCGCTCCAGTACCGCGGCGCTGCTGCCACGCTGTGCAACCAGTTGGCCATGACCTCCATTCCCTTTTTTGTAAGCAAGCTGACCTTCTTAGCAATCCAAGAGCTCTCCCATTTTCAACTTGCTGGTTTTGTTTAAGGTAAAATACAAAACCATCACTGTTCAGGTACCAATTGGTACTTGTACCTCAACTTGCCTTTGACTGATGTTAAATCCACGTAGGGTTTATTTTTCTCACAAGGAATCATGTGTAATTTCCAAGCCTGAAGTGAGAGCCCATGTGTTTTGTCTGGGAGAGCTAGACCCGAGATTATAACTTGTGTTTTGGGGATTTTTTTGGTGACCATCACCCTGTCTGAGCATGTACTTCACCCTGTGAAGTTTTGATGACCTTTAAGGAGAATGAAGTTGTTTGAATCCCAGCTCACAAATGATGTAATTATCTGTGTGATCAGATAATCTCCTTCATCCCAGCCCTTTCCTTGGTAAAGCTTCTCTATTAATTCACCGTTCAGGTTTCTGTTTTTATCTCTGATCATCTTCGGGTTCTGCTGAACCTGTAAGCATCAGCATTTTGTTTCTAGGAAAAATACTGTCCCAGTAATGTGTGTCACGGCCCTGGCAGCGCTGCTGGCAGTTGGGAAGAAACCGGTACGGTACTGCAGGACGTGCTGTATTATCTGAGTTTCACTGGGTTTTGTTTTGTTTTTCACTATCTCTCAATCTTTGTGTCTTGCCTTCTTGGAAAGTGGGAGGAAATGAATTTAGAGTATGATAGGAGCCAGATAAATAGCTCTGCTTGCCAAAACCTTTTGTTAATCCAAAGAACTAGCACCGCATGAACAGCAAAAACGTAATCCTCCTGGCCCTGCCTTGCCTGTGTTCCATCGGGGAGGGAAATATCTTTAGGGGTGAGAGGGTTAATCTGCTTGTCGTGTTACCCCGTGGCTTTAAACCTGCCCAGGCAGAAGCCTAAATGTGTGGGAAAACAGCGACGTGGTGAAATGTGTCTTGTATTCCAAATCAGACCAGAACTTGCACATTAAGATGCGTTTTAGGAATTTCTTTAAATAGTGGTTTTCACACTGGATGAGTTGAATAGCTATTTTTAAAGACGCCTGTAGGAAAAGCAGGCTTTATCACACGCATCCATGTAGTTTTATCCTCACCACTGTCCATTGCCAGTTTTGAACCCTGTTAATTCATACCTTTGCTATAAGGCTTTATAACTCTGAAATCACTGGGGTGTTTACTCTCATTTTTGAAAAACACGGTCCTTGAACACAAAAAATTTGACGTGGCAGAACTAGGTCAGCTTGGTGTAAAAAGAAATCTCATACCCTACCTAGGATATATTCCAGCAAAATGGATTAGACCCAACTGCAGCACCGAAAGAGTACTTTTCTTTGTAGTCTAATATCAAATGCAAAGCCTTGCTGCTTTTAGGCATTCCCTGTTCCCCACACTTCACCAGTCCACTGGGATATAGTTTCTATTTTGAGAATTTGGGTATTGGAGAGAAACTCTTTGCTTGTACCAAAAGATCGCATGAATTAGAGAATGTGCATGGGAAGAATTTTCCAGTAAGTCTCTTTGGAGTGTTTTGGTGTTGTTTTTTTTTTTCCCCCTAGATGTTCATCCCAGGTGTCAGATTTTTTATATAGAGACACAAGAAAAGAATGACTCAGATTTTAACAGTAATTTAGTCATGACTAACGGAAGTCTTAGATTTTCTTGCTAGGCTCTTCAGAAATGCAATCCATATTGAACGAAATATGTTTTTTATAATTATTCATGTTCTGGTTAAACTTACTTTGACAAACTGATAAATATTTATAAAGGAAAGGAAGTTGTGCTGTAAGAGGACTCAGGCTTCCACAGAAACAATCTGCTAGTCGGTTTGGTCCAGCTCTCCATATCTCATCTCCCAGCGTCGATTCTGATCCTAAAGTTCAGTGAAATTCAGGATACAGTCCTAGGCCGTCATTCTTCCAGTTTTTTTTTTTTTTCCCCAAAGATGTTTTCCTGGATATTTATTTATGTGTGTGTTTATTTACTTTATTATGTATTTCTTATTTATTTATGTCGGTTTGCGAACTGACATGTATTCAGGAGGGAGGCGCGTTTGCTAGTCCCACTGTGGGACACGCCGCAGCGTCAGCTCATTTGTGTTGGGCATCACAACGTCTGCACAGGAGGGCGGTGGTGAACATCTCAAGACTTGTACTTTATTAAGCACAATTCTGGACTTTATTAAACACAAATCTGTAGTCTGCTTAGTTCTGCTGCTTAGGCAACTGCTTCCTTCTTTTGTTATTTCTATGAATTTTGTCTACATGCTACAGCAGAATGTGTATTTATTTCTGGCCGCAAATAGTCACGCCATATTATTCCTAGTCTGTGCATACATACCACTGTCATGGTCTTCTTTACCTGCGTGATATCTGGGACAGTATCGTCTAATTTGCCATCTGCTGTCAGTTTTGGATTCTTTTTATAACAGGGCTTTTTAGTTTCTCCTAATTGTTGAAGATTGATAAAATTGTTAATCTTATTCTGGGCTGTTATTCTGATACTGTAGTATGACTTCTGTGCTGCTAATAGGGTAATGACTCTTGGACACAAAAGGAAAATTTTTCACGATAAGAACAGTCAGCCGTTGGAATAATCTCCCCAGGGAAGTGGTGGATTCCTCAATATTGGACACTGTTAAGATTCAGCTGGGCAGGGTGCTGGGCCGTCTTACCTACACCGTGCTTTTGCCAAGAAAGGTTGGACCGGATGATCCTTGAGGTCCCTTCCAACCTGGTATTCTATGATTCTATGACTTTTCTCACTTCTAGCCTGCTCATCTAATTGTAATACGGATCAAAAGATAGATAAGGTTTGCAGAGAGAAGTAATGTTGCCACACAACCGTGCCGCCAAGTGTCAGGTTTTTAAGAGCCATTCCACTGCTGTCCTGTCTAAACCCACCCTGACTGCTTAGCTGGTGCATGCATGTGGCCTCTTGCGATAAGAAGGAAGTTCTTCATCAGGCCATAAATCTGTTTTTCCCCCTGGCCGGGGTTTGGTGACAGCCAGCGATGGATGCTGAGAGGAGAGCAAGCCTGGGGGGAGGCGCTGCAGAGTTTTCCGTCCTTTGCTCCTGGGCGGTCTTGTTCATCCTTTTCTGGTGGGAAGCTGTTTAGGTGCTTTGGAAGACAAATCCCTCAGCTCTTTCCCGATGCTGCTTCACAGAGGATGCAGCGTACAGCCCTGTGGTGCTGGCACTTCACTGAAATGGCAGTGAGTTATGTCTGGCATGGATCTGAGCGCTCCGGATGCTTTGGCTGGCGATGAAGGGATATATGTGTGTTGGATGCATGAACCCTAAGGAAATGAAAACAACTGGAGGTGCCTGCACCACAGCCAGAACTGCAGGCAGACTCCACTACAGCGCTGGCGTTGGGTGTTAGTGCTTCCTTTGAGTTCGTTTTGTTCTCTTTTTCTCCCTCTCTCATTCTTTTTTCCCCAGAGTGATGTGGTTTAGGGGCAAGCAGGTTCGTTACAGCGCTTCTCTTGCGCATGGAAGAGCAGATGAGCAGTTGGTTCCTGGAGACTGTGATGTCCTTCGACCTCTGTCATCAGAGGCACCGCTCTGTATTCAGATGCTATGCCTGACAGTTAGTGCGTTGGTTTTTTTTTTCTTACAGCTGTTTTGATTTAAATAGGGAGAAGTGCTAGCTAAGTAGCGTTTAACCTGGACACGATGGTATTAAGGTGAATCTGAACCCTCGATGGCAGAGTTTGTGGTGGCTGTAAGCCAAGCGGAGCTGCTGGGCTTGAGCGTTCAGACTTGGGAATTCATTGTGGGCTGGGAACCAAAGAACAGGTCTGTAAAACCAGCGATCGCTGTGTAAGACGCCTGTCAGTACCTGCCGCCGGCGCTTTGACCCTCACAGGAAAAGGGAATGGTGCAGGTTGCCTGCTTGCTGGGACCCTGACTGCTGGTAGTGGCAGGGGAGACAATTAGGTGCCTAATTTTGATGCCCCATCTGCTCCTCATCGGCTGGGTGGGTCGCCAGGGTCTGGCAGCCCTTTTTTGCCAGCAGTCTGAATTGCTTATTGCTCTCCTGAACTTGCACTGCGTGGGCAGGTGATCTGAATACAGTTTAAAAATCCCGAATTTCTCAGAGTGAACATCACGTTAGAAGTCTAACATCACCAAGCCCGAAACCATTGCAACAGCTTTTTGTGGTGGCTTCAGCACCGAAATTTATGAGCAGTGGCCCTTCAGCAGTCTTCTACCTCAAAGATAATCCCACCAAGCAGGGGAGAAAATTGGTCAGCACAAAAAGTGGCGCTCCACCTCTACCTCTTCTTTGGGGAAAGAAAAGAAAAAATCCCACAGCCCTCAGTGTTCTCTGTATATAATCATGAATGTAGCTTTTTTATGAGCACTAAATCCCCAGCAAGAAAGGGGAGGGGGCCTGGGAACACTCCAAGGGTTTTTTTTCCCATGTGCTGGTTTCCCCTGCTGCTTCAGCTGCTCGGCGGTGTTTCATTCCCCTTCGCACTCTTGCATCGTTCAAAGCGGCTGCAGTGTCACCCTCTACAGAAAGCTGTAATTTAGTGGCTGAAGTGGGGTGTGCGTGGCGGTGTAATAATAAATAACGTTTCTGAGTTATGATTAAGTCTTAGAATCGCCGACAAATGCAATTCCTTTTCTTCTGCGAGAGCCAGCTCAAGCCGTTCTTGGAGACCTTCTATACTGTACCTCTGAAAAGGGCTCATTTAAAGAAAAACTCTCTGCAAGTAGAACCCTTTAGCTTTGGTCGTGCATTACTAGACATGTTTCAGGGCTTGCGTAGACTGCAGAGCCTTGTGAATACTGGTTACTTTTACCATGATTTTACTAAATATTGAATTCTCCTTTCGCTAGTAGAGAGCTACACTTGCATAACATCTGCTCCCAAGTCTTTTATGAAAAAGGACAGTAAGTTATAAATCAGCTGTGATGTTAGCAGTTAGCTCCATAGTTTATTATCAAAACAGTTTTTTATTCAAAAATACAATTATTTTTTTCTTTCAGGTTGCCCGTCTGAAGAAATCAGGTTGAACAACAAGAGTTTTTTGTAACGGGGTGCACTTCAATATCAATAATGAAGAAAAGCAGAAGTGTCATGACAGTAACTGCAGATGAGGTAAGTTTCTTCTGAAGTCATGTTTTGTTTTTCCCAGTACTTCATGAAAATGAGATTAAAAGTTTGTTTTGTTTTATTTTGTAAGTATCAGCTGGTTTTACTTTGCTTACTCATTGGTCTCCTTAGAGTTGTTTGCAGCTCATCTAATGAGCAGAAAATAAGCCCTGCACATCTAAAAACCAACCAACCCTCACACCATGAGAATTTTACAGGAGTCTTATGGAGAGCATGTACTTTACTGTTCTTTGGTCAGTGTGGTGCTGGCAGGCAGCAGGGAACATTTCCATACCTTAGGGAAGTTCCCTTCTGGATCCCATCTTTGTGCTTGTGCTATACTTGTGTACTTATCCATGTTTCTACATCTCTCCCCACTGTAGTTGCTGAACACCTAATGTGATGGTGCGTGTGCTACTCTGTTACTGCACTTGCTAATCGTCGTCATAATCCCCTGTTAATTAAACTCCAGTTCCCATTCTCTGGAGAAATGTATCGGTTTGTAATGGTAGCATGATAACTGCAGCCGTAATTGTCTTGTTTGTCACAGCTGGGGCTTGCCGAAGGTGGAAAACGGCGTGGAATGTATATGAAAATACAGTGGAGGAGTGGAACCTAATAGTTAGTGTATCCTATAGCACTCCTTCAATAAATAAGTGTTTCTTTTACACCCTTAGACCCCGTGTTGCACTGCTTCATAGTCAGTTTGCCTGAGCACGATGCTGGGTCCACTCAGTCCTTGCTGATTCTGCAGGGATCTGAAATCTAATGGGAAGCTAGAAAACTCTGCTGTACACTTCTTAAATAATAACAAAAAAATTAAGCAGTCTTATAAAGATTATTAAGAAAGGCAGGTTAAGTCAGATCCTCATACAGAAGGCAGGCTTTCCTTTCTGGGGTTCCTAGGAGTATTTTTGACCTGATTTTGTGCTATGAAAGAGTAGGGTTTGGATCACTGAAGATCTTGAGTGTATTTTTGGAAGCATAGCATGCCAAACATTTTAAACTTCTATCTAGGTCATTATGATGTTGATGCCTTCATAACTTCATGAATCTGCACCAGCATGCCTTACAGCACTTCAGGCTATAGTCAAGGAGTAAAGTGGCTGTGGACCATGTTGTTTCCTGTCTGGGTGGTCGTGGTTGTGGGATGGGCAAGCAAGTAAGGAAAGATGAGAAAACTGGTAGTATGCCATTCTCCCATCAGTCTTGTCTTTCCTTCCCATGTTGAGAGTCCTTCTGAGAGGTAAGAAAGCAGACAGTGCCACAGAGTTGTTTCATAGTCTCATGACTATGGAGAACATCACCAGGTTACCAGTTGTCGCTCATGTTTTCACTGAGGTGAGGTAGGTCCTTCTACACTCAGTGATGGACACAGTGGTGGCTGTTTGTAGGGAAAGTGAACCCAGGGATTTGGGGAGGCTGTAAAGATGGCTTGGAAAGGTCTGAGAAGGGTGGAGAGAGCAGGGCAGAGATCAAAATTCAGGAACAGGTAAAGAAGAGGTAAAACATAGAGTGGTTGCCACATATATATATATTACAGTAACCCTTCACCTTCCACTGGTAGCTCAGCACACGCAGTAAAGAAATATTCACATTTGTTTTGGACAATTATGTTTGTCTAGCTAAATTCTCTAGGTAAGACTAAAACTGACAACCCTCTCGCAGTGCTGTTCCGCTGTGGGAGAACTTCTGGCTTGGGTTTGAGAAGACTGACAGCCAGTTCTGAGATCGTGGTGATGTTTTTAAATAAAAGTCAGTAGAAACTAGAAGAGGAGAAATGGCTTCAACTGATCAAAACCTTTTTTTGAAACTATTTCTACTGAGAATGCCTGACATAGGGTAGTATAGCCTCACTGGGAGTTCTTCTCACTGAATAGGTCTTGGATAATTCAGGATGTGTCTAAGTCCAGTATTCTTGACACCTTTCTCTGTCTGGTGATTCATCAAAAAAAAGTGGCAAACCAGTATCTTTGTGCTATGGAGAGAATGATACTTAAGATGGATGTTGAGTGGAATGTTCTCTGAAAAAGTTCAAAATATCAAAAGTTTAACATATCATTGAAGTGACCTGGGTTCAACTAGATTAGAATTAGATATTGAAATTAGCTTAGGCAAGTTATGAGTGAATTTTCAAGTTCATTCGTAACTTCATAAAATAACAATGCAGCGGAGTCAAGCTCTGCCAAGTTTCATCATACCGTTATCTTTTGTGAGTAGCTGTGACTGTAGAACAACAATTGAATGTGTTTTATGCTCATGGAGGAAAACATTTGTTTGCAGAACTTCAGTGGCTTTTCTGTCTTTGCAGAATGCTCTGGATTACCTGGAGTGTGGGCTGAGTAAGTCCTACAGTACTTCCAGCCATGCTCTGGGCATAGACCTCTGGAGAGGAAGAAGATGTTGTTCTGGTAATTTGCAGTTACCACCACTATCCCAAAGACAAACAGAAAAAGCAAGGACACCTGACAGAGACATTGTCTGTAGACCAACAACTCTGCCTTTGTTGACACCTCCAAGTATTGCAATCACCACTTACCAAGACTGGTGAGTTATTTCCCTTTGTTATGAATCTCATGTAGATGGGTTTTTTAGTTTTATGTTGGTTTGTTTTTTTTTTTAATTGTTTTTTTGTCTGGTGTTGGGTTTCTTTCGGTTTTTTGAAAGGCACTATATAATTATCTTGTATATATTAACCAGTATCGTTGATGTCTATCAGACGGTGTATCATGGATGTAAGTTTACAAAGTAATTGCCTCTTTTTGAAATTCTACTTCTGTTAAAACCTCTTCTGTTCACTTTTTACGTGCATCTTAATGAAACTTCTGTGTTGTAAATTCTGACCTTGGCCAGAGGATTTGTGTTACTAGCTTTCCACCCACAGAAGAGTTCAGGATGGTGGTAGACTCTTCTACAACAGATTGAGGAAACAGGCTTTAGCTCTCTGGCTATTTCCTGTGTCAGAAGAAAGGCTTGGAAAAGCATTTGAATCTGATGTTAAGCTCAAGAAAAGTCCCAAAGAAACTGTCAGGAAGCTGATTAAAAGGGGGTTGCTAAGAGGTGAGTTCCGAAACAGAAACTGAACGTTAAGTGCCAAAAAAAGGAAATTCATCTGGAGGGAGGAAGGGAAGACAAAGCCCCCAGTGTTCACGCGTGGGAATCGCAAAGGTAGATTTTAATGGCAAAGTAAGGTTAGAAGTCCAGCTTGCTGTCTGAAACTTGAAATGGCATTGCAATGCAACCTTAAAACCTGTTCTCTCAGCTTCAGATTTCAAGTGTGCTTTAGATTCTAGTTTTTAAATACTCCACTCTTAATTTCATTTGCTGGCAGCAAGACATGTTCACATCATTATTTCCAAGTCTGAATCTGGTTTTAGCTTCTGTTGAACTCAGCACTCTTCAGAACTGGCATTTCAGTTTGCATTTGAACAATTATAGAGGACATCCTAAATTAATTTGTTAGAGTCCTTTAAAATAGTTTTCCTATCGAGGATAGGATTTTTAAACTATGCACTTGAATAGATGAGATACAGAAATCAAAGAGGAATTAGCAGGGGCTTTTCTTCAACTTTTGCATTTTATTGCTGTGGATAAAGTTAAGAAAGTAAGTTACCTAATTTCAGATGAATTGTGAATTTTGACAATAAAAGGGCTGGTTTACCTTTATAAGCTCAAGTGTTCCCTTTTGTGTATCTGAAGCAATTTGTAATCTTGACTGCAAGACAATTGAGAGCCTACTCATAAGGTGTGCTTTTAAGAATGAATTAGTTCTGATCTTTGAATGCGCCTTCATACACGATTTACGAAAACGCAAGGAATTGCAGTGGAGTTATCATTAGTTTCCCTTGTAACACAAGGGGGCATTGCCGCTCCTCTCTTCCATCACAGCAGACTCAGCGTATGCGTATTATGTTGCACAACATGTATTTTTTCTTGAACGGTTTGCCAGCCAAAGAGAAAACACTTACAACCGATACTCTGGTTACTGCTGTTTCTTTACTGCTGTTAATCTCTTGTAAGTGAGCAGATAGCTTCCGACTTCTCTGTTTTGCTTGAATCTGTCATGTCTGTTCACAGCCATACAGGGAGCTGGGAGTTGCTGGTTAGCGTGGCTGCGATGCCGAGTGCCGTTCCAACACATTGGTGTGCAGGCACCGTCTTGACTTGGGCACCAGTTAGATTGACTGCTCTGACAGCTGGGCAGAAAATTGGTCTAATCTTTCCCATTCTTTCTTCAAGTTCTAGTCATCAAGGGCTTTTGAATAGGTTAGCACTGTTCTCTACCCCACGCCAGGCAATTCCTTCCCTACGCAATTTCCAGTTACTGGGGGCCTGGCCACCCTCTCAGGGAGCACAGTCATGATTGAGATTTTTTTTGTGTAGGAGCGATGCACGCGGGATCTGGTCCCTAAGCCATTTGGGCTTCTGTATTGTGTTTCAGTTCTGCATTAAATATACCCCAGAGGCAGGTTATATTTGTGTAAGCCCGGTGTGTGCCATTGTGTTGAAACAGCTTTGGAATGATACAAGCATTGAGAGACTCAGTGAGTGGGCAATAAAGTGATAGGAAAATTTCAGTGTAGATGAATACAAAGTGATATAAATGAACATGAAAGAAGTGTAGAAGGGTATAGAACAGAAGTCCAATAGAGTTGCAATTTCAGTGCTTATTAACGGGCAAAGAAACAAATGAATTGTTAAAGATTTGAAGGAAGAGAATAGTGGATAAAACATAGAACATCAGGATGCCACGGTAGGAATCCATTATTTGGTAAAATGTTGCATATAGTGTACAGTTCTGGTCCTTCCTCTCAAAAAAGGGTATAGCAGAACTAAATAGAGTTAAAGGCCTCTAAGACGATCAAACAGCTTCTGCACTGGGCTTGACCAAGGAGGCTGGAACTCTTCAGCATGGAAAAGACAGTTGAGGAAAGGGACAGGACCGAGATCTTGCTAGTGATATGAAAAATGTAGTTGATCTATTGCTTATTGTCCCTTCTAATATAAGAACAAGGGGCCATCAAATAAGTTGGTATGGCAGACGTGAAGGAAGTGTGAGGAGGTGGTTCTTTACGTAGTTTCTAGTTACGCTGGGGAACTTTGTGCCGTAGGAGACTGTAGATGCTAGAAGTCTGAGCAGGCCCAAGGGAAAGCTCAACAGATCCTTGGAGGAGTAATCTGTTGTGATTTCCTTCTGAATACATAAACCCTATCAGCTTCTGATCTGCAAGTTATTTAGGGCTGGGGAATATTTGAGGGGAGGTATCATGTATGTTTGCCTCCTTCCTTTTCTGTGCTTTTAATCTCTTGTGGGAGTCAAGATTATGGGCTAGATGTACCATTGGCCTGACCAATAAGACCATTCTTATGTTACAAATCAGTTGGGTTTTTTTACCTCACTTTACGGGTATCTTTTCTTGGAGCTTTAATAAAAACGCTTGAGGCCACAGGCAGAAAATTAACAAGTTTTAAGCAACCAGGGGGGAAACCAAAAAGGCTTTATGTGTGGGAAGCCTAATGCCATTAAACAGTGTGAATCTCAGACTGGGACAGAAAAGGGGGTACTCCATGTGAAAAGAGTATCTAACTCTTAGTTTCGTAGGATTATAGGATAATTCAGGCAGGAAGGGACCTCAAGAGGTTTCTAGTCCAACCACTTGCTTGCAGTGAGGTCAGCTGTGAGGTCAGACCAGGTTGCTCAGGGGGTTTTATCTACTTTGATCTTGGAAACCTCCAAGGGTGGAGACTTCACATCCTCTTTGGGCAACCTGTTCTGCTGCGTGACTGTCCTCAACTAAGGAAAAAGTCTCCGTATGTCTGGTCAGAATCTCTCTTGATTTGTCTTCTGCCAATTGTCTTGTGCTTCCCAGCATTTCAATGGAAGGTAGTGGCAGTGCGCTGTTCCTTGGATGTGTGGTATGTATCTTCGTTAGTCCATAAATCTACCCCATTAATGCAGCACTGAATATTCAGGTTGCACTGCTTTAGGCCCTGAATGTGATGGCTCTGGGCTATGGGAATTATTCACTAAATTTGTTCCCTGGGTTTGGCTTCACGATGCAGAGATTTCCTGACCCCTGATTATGTTCCCAAAGATAGACAGTCTTGTTACAGCTTGTACAAGATCAAGTTCATTGATGCTGTTACAGCAGTGGAGTTAGCGAATTGTGCGAGAGGAGAGTCTTCAGTGAAACTTAAATGTAAATGGCCTTTGTCTAAGATATTTGAGGTCCACATAACTAAAACGCATAAACAATGTAAGGTCCAGATTTCGGTTTTCTGTAAGGTAAATCATCATAACTCTAATGTATCCAATACGAATTGTTTAACATTCACTTAGTGTATGGTTTTTTTTTCCTGAGCGTTCATAAGAGTTGTAGCTTGGAGATACTTTCTACAAGAGATCAATAGGACTCATTCAGAAGTGTGTAGGTTTACCCAAGCTTTCTGTAATCTATTTCTGTGCACATGAAACGCCAAAGACAGATGTGAAACACCTCATTATTATGACATGCAACATGATTCCTAGAAATAATGTCTTTATTTAATTTGTCTGCTGTGCATAGTAGCTATCATCTTTTTTTGTAATGACTATAAGATTGTGAACGAGCTTCCTAGCGGTATCATGACAGTTAACTTTTCATTACACTGTTATATTTAATCTATCTTCAGAAATATATACAAAACTTCTATAGGGACATTGTCTCTTTTACTAGGGCAGGTCGGGTGGAAGTGAGGCTTTCCATGGGCATTTCATACTGAACGAAGAAGTCATTTCAGTTTGGGGTTTTATTTCCTATTTGTGCAAACCATTGTAGTCTTTGTACAAATTTACCATCTTAACCAGAAAAACAATAACAAAGTGTCTGGAGGGGCAGGGATAAATCAAAACTGGATCACCGGAGGATTGCTGTGAACTGTAAGGTGCAAAAGCTCTGCCTCTGTTGGGGTTATTTCTCTTTTCCCCTGTTAACTTGATTAAATCCCTTGGGAAACTCTCACTGTGTATATTTTATGAGGGGTAATGGCTTCAAACTGGAAGAGGGGAGATTTAGATGAGCTATTGGGAAGAAATTGTTGTCTGTGAGGGTGGTGAGACACTGGCCCAGGTTGCCCAGAGAAGCTGTGGCTGCCCCATCCCTGGAGGTGTTCAAGGCCAGGTTGGACGGGGCTTGGAGCAACCTGGTCTGGTGGGAGGTGTCCCTGCCCATGGCAGGGGGGTTGGAACCAGATGGTCTTTAACGTCCCATCCAACTCAAACCATTCTATGATTCTGTGATTTGGGGTGCTGAGCTATTCTTCCAGTTCTTCCATTTCCTGTTAGCACAAAATCTCCGCTATACGCTCATTATTTATCTTTTTATTGTTCTTGTGCTGGAATACACTGGAACTCACTTTCTTCTGGATGGTTTATTTAGGCTCACTCTGATCTCCATCGCTTCTAAGCGTTTCACTGTTTGTGCTCTGTATTGAGCAAAATGCCACAAATATCTCTGTTATCAAATGAGATTTCTAAATGGAAATCCTGGAAGAGAGTTTACGTATGATATTATATCTGTGGTTCTTCCTGGAGTAATTAGGAGGTGCCACATCTGTAAAATAAGATGCTTCCCGCTCCTACCCATGCATCTCGCACAGCTCTCTCTGTTACCAAGCTCTTTGCAAAACCTTACCGATCAATGGAGAACATAGCCAGATTATATTACAGCAGCTTCAGTACTTTGTTTGCTTTTAACAATATTGTTCGTTATTGGTTAGGGGAAATTTGGTTCTATCATCACTGAAATGGTACAAAGTTCAAGCTGCAACATCAGCGCTGTGCTACAGACTGTGCTAAGAATGCTCTGATCGTGGAAATCAGGCTGTTCCTGGGACTGTGGTAACTGGGGTTTGAAGAAAAGAATAACAGAGTTCAAACACGGAACATTTTATTTGGGAAGGGTAGAGGAAAATGAGCCTATTCCTTTTGTAATTACTTTTTCTGCCACATTTTTTCAGAAATTGCCTTAAATTTAACTTCTAGTGGTAATACAAAAGTGAGAGCCTGAGAGGGTGAGCCATGATGTAGATAAATGTGTTAACTTGGGTTACATGGGAATCTAAAAAATAAAGTGGCTCCTGAGTTGTTGGGGGTTTTTTTTGTTTTGTTTTGTGGGGTTTTTTTATTATTGGAACTGTGTTTTCTTGAGACTGGTGCTGTTCTGACAAGATCTGTAACCGGCAAAGAAGTAATGGGCAGGCTGACTCCAAAGCAATAATTCTAAGCCAGCTGCGATGTAATTTTGTGTGAAAATGGCAAGGCAGCACACATACCAAATAGCTTTCATGATCCTGCAAGGGAGGAGGTACATAGGATATAGATCTTCAAGTGGCAAGCTGAACGTACAAGTCTTGTAAGCTTCTTTTGCACAAATTTTGTCCTTATTTTCATAGAGGTTGTTAAAATGTTTTCCACAATCCTGCTCCATATTTTGTAACTAAAACTTCGTGATAATAAATCCAGGCAAGAGGGAAAAATGAGGGTGTGAAAAACATATTTGTAGCTACACGTAGAGCATTCAAAATAGTTCTTTTACCCTATTTTTTGATACTTACCGGCTGCTGGTTTAGGTTTGACAGCTAGCTTCTGATTTACACCATTTCTACACATTTGACTTGGGTCTGTGGAGACATTTTGACAGTTTTGCATCAAGTTTCTGTGTTGAAATAAAAACTAAGTTCTATGATGGGTCCCCAAGCATAAGGAAATAAAGGCCTTAAGAATTCTATTAAGAGTTGATATGATTAATATTAAACATAGTAAGGAGTGCACTTTTTCAGGGCATAGAGATTCTGTTGAACATTTAGACTGTGGTATTAAATGCTGCGTTTAAATATGCGTGTTGCTAATTGTCCGATGCAAACGCTACCTCGCTGTTCTGCGAGAGCGAAATGAGAACTCACTAGGTTGGAAAGAAGTTGTCTGCTAATAGAGTTGGTTGCTATTTGAATCACGTTCTTGCCACTTACTAAAAAAAAAAATAACCTTTAGTCTGTCTTTTTAAGATTTATTTTTTACAGCATTCCTAATTAATCAGCAAACTGTGTTTTGTGTGTCTGAGCTTGCTGTATTATTGCAAGTCATTTGTCAGCGGCCAGGTCCAGAGCTTGCTTGCTTCTGAAAGAATTCTATTGTGCAGGGTGGTGGTCCGAATCTAAAAAGAAAATATTAAGGGATTGCTCCTGTTTTCCATGTCCATCTGAAAATCTTCCTGAAGTTGGGGTATGCACGGAAGGCCGTGTTGCTGCATTGGGAAGCGTGCGAGGGCTGGCGAGGGTATGTAGTGTCAAATCTGTGCTTGTAGTACTGCGCGTTGTTCTCCAGATGGTGATCGTGGGCAGCGAGTTAGATGCAACATCAAGAACAAAACCAAAAAAATTCAATATCATTTTGGGCAACTGAGTCGGAGACCAAACCTTCAGCAGAAATGCTGACTTCAGCTGGGGCCGGCCCGTAGCCATCGTGAAGCTGTTAGGCTGGTAGTACTTAATTGAGGGATAGATACGGAAAGTTAGAACCATAAAGGGGATGGAGATTTACGTGGAGGATTAAAAAGGATAATAAAACTGTAGTCAGGCTAGTAAACTAAGCAGAAGGTAATATACCCAGTCACTCCTTTACATATTTGAAATCTGTAAATCCCATGGAATGAAAACAAATATTTAGGGTAATTGGAAGATTAAATAGGAACAGTGGGATGAAAAACAGAAGTTCAGAAGGAGTAATGCTGTTCTGGAGAAGTGTGGGGCTTTTTTGTTTTGTTTTTTTAAATGTTGTTTCAGACAGTGGGATAATACCCTGTGAAATAGGTTGAAGTCTTATTTCTTGGATCGTTTCAAATTCAACTAGGTAAGAACTGAAGAAATATACTGCAACCTTGGAACAGGAAAAAAATAGATAAGCTGGCTTCCCATATGATGTGAAAATGAAAAACCTAGGAGGGAAAAAAACCCCTTGAAAACATAATTTTAGTTTTTATACCTATATTTTAAATTATTTAAATGACAGAGTAGTTGAAGTTGGAAAGGACCTCTGGACATCATCTGGTCCAAAATGTTTATAATTTATATAAATCACATCAGTTTTTGTTGTAATAAAACAGGGTCAGTTATTCTGATTGCACATGCTTCCTGTGTTTCAAAAGCCTGTGTCACGAAATGTGGGGCACTTACTTCCCTTGAAAAAGGAGGTCAACTGTATTCGTCATTACATCTCATATATTCTGCGGGGAAAATAGTTTTTAATTACGCTGTGCTGTTTCTGGAAAATGTATATGATAGCTTAGTTTTGAAAATCAGGCTTACTGTGATTTCTTCTGACTTCCCTAACGATATGAAAGATGTAGAGAGTATTGAAGAGTGTTAGATCTGGAAACAGCCCTAAGGGAGTTCGTGAGCTCAGTGATTTTGTTTGTTCTTCAGTAGGTGGGAATATTTTGTGGTACATCTAGGGATGGCTCATTCCTGGTGCTGAACACTGGAATTGGTAGGAGCTTGGAGTGCTGGGGACCCCTTAAGATAGTCTCTGAAAAGCTGAAAACATTCTGTTGCGAGATAGTTCTTACATTGTCTACAGGTAGGTCATAAAAATTACATAAAGATGTTCACTAAGGCTTAAACGTGTTTGGGTTCACCAAGATGGGGGTAGGGGCTGCTTGCCTAGTATGGGAAGAGGAAATTCCTTGATTTTGTTTCGGTGTTGCCCCTCCCAGCTTCATTTAACTCCTCACAAAGACACGAAGAAGGAAATTTAGATAGTGAGATAATTTAGAGAAAGGTCGTCTCTAAAATTTTGCTGCTTTCTGGCTTAGTAAGATGTTTCCACCAGAGAATACCCCATCTTGACTTGGATGGGGGGATGGTGGTTCTTCACCAGGAGCTGTGTAGAGCAGACGATGAGTCAAAGACACCAAACCAAACCTCGCCGCTGTGTTGGCACTCAGGGTTAGCCTGCTCCCCTGGCTGTGCTACGAGAAGGTGGGCTTGTGGGGGTCACTGGTGGAGCCCCGTCCCCACCTGACATTACGCCACAAATGCTGGAGATCTGTGCGTAAAAATAAATCGCAAGGATCCTTCATAATCAGAAAAAATGGTGGGCAACCCCAATAGGTAGGGGTCACTGCTTGCTTGTTTTATACGTAGTACAAGTGCAAACTTATCTGAGAAGAAACTGCTGCAGAGATAATTTGTGCTGTCTCTGACTGAAGTTATTTTCTCAGCTAAAAATAAACAGATAAGTGTTTTGACTGCCTATATTTAGACATCGTCTTGCTGTCAGTTTTTGAAGCTCTTGGATCTTCTTCTCAGTTGGAATATTTTTTTCTTTTTACGTTTTCGAGAAGGACTAGATAGAATAACTATGATTTATGTGTGGTGTAGTTGGTGTAGAGGAATTTTAAGAAGAAACATAATGTTGGATTAGTCGTAGGTTTTGGATTAGAAACGTCATTATTTTGTAAATGTCTTTTTGTACACAATTTATATTTTGTTGTTACAATATAATCTTT
The DNA here is from genome assembly GCA_008921705.1 of Burhinus oedicnemus. Classification (NCBI taxonomy): domain Eukaryota; kingdom Metazoa; phylum Chordata; class Aves; order Charadriiformes; family Burhinidae; genus Burhinus; species Burhinus oedicnemus. The sequence goes on along the minus strand of VFFE01009212.1, from coordinate 765,023 downwards.
TTCTTAGTTTGCATTTATTTGATTCATTGGATTTTAGTCTGCTTATGTGCTTAAAAATGGTAGCATCCACTTTTTGTCTGAATTGCAAGATGAGCCCAGTAATTTTTTGAAGATGAGCCTGAAGTTTGGTGCCGCAAGATTTTCCTGGAGATACTAGTCCTTCAAAACAGAGGTAGCTGTAGGCACACAAAACAGGCTTTTAATGATTCAATTATAATTATATACCTCGATGAAGAATGAAATAAGACAGCTTGAAATGTATCTAGAATGGAAAGAAATGAGTCACTGTTAATTAGCAAAAGACAATGAAGCTTCTGAAATACTATGCTCAAACTTCATCCTCCCAAGAATATAAAATAAATGGAGATTATGGAAATACAGTTGATATAAAAGCTGAATCAGATAAGAATTTGACACAACTTTCTTTTATCTTCAAACTTCTGACTAATGATAACTTCATCTGAAAGCAAAGATCAAACCCAGCTTGCTTTTTTTACCTGGAGAGCTGCCTTCTGGTTCTCAGCTGATCCGTGCCGTTAGATGTGTTTTTGTTCAGTATTACACATGGTGGTTCTGGTGGTGGTCTGTTTTGTGCTGCTGTGCAAGCAAAAGAAGTGGTTTTAAATTTTGCTGTGAAGGTGTGTGTACCTCTAAAACCCACAGCAGAATAAAAGTGAATGTTACGTGCATTAAAATGGTCTGTGTTTTCCAGTCCCTCCCAGCTTTCTCCCCCTGCGTGCTTGCCGGCAGCAGGCAGAGTCGTGTCCCTGCAGCGTGGTGACCAGCGCCGCGTGTGGCACCTGCCTCCGTGGTTTTTCAGCCGTGCCTGAGCTGAAGCTCTGGAACGTGGTGCAAGAGAAAGCGTGAATCCTGGTGCCAGCGTACCAGTTTGGCCGTGCCACCGCAGCCTGCACACCATCGTATGGCCTCTCGTGTCTTACTCTGCTGTACGCCATGGAGTCTGGTATTTGACAAGGGATCAGGGAACGGAAAGGATTAGTGCATTTGGGCTGCTCTGGGGCTGGGGTGCAGCTCTACTTCCCAGCATCGTGCCATGTCCATTTAACAGACCTCCTGCTTCTGCATCCCATCCTGGATGCTCTGTGTCTGGGAAACTTAAACACTTGGAGTTTGATTCCACACGCCATGCACTCATCTCCCAGCCAAAATGCAACAAAGTCCACTTATAAATCACGTTTCTAAATACTTAGAACCAAGCTACTGAATCATTTTGCTAGCAACACTCAGTTATCTCTGATCTGCTGTGAGTGGTTCCTCTGATTGGCAAGTCCCCCTTGAGACAGGAGTGCTTCTGTTGGCAGGACAGAATAAACCTATTGACCCTGCCAGCGTTAAACCCTTTGTCCTTGGGTTTGGTTCTCCTCGGAGGTTGTGGTTAGTGCCAGACCGAGGTGCCAGCCTCGCGGTGTTTGTGGCTAGTGACGACTTCTGGGTGTGGATGTAGGAAACGTGTCCCCGGATGCCTCCTCTTGCTATTTTTGTGTTTGCCAGAACATGTTCAGGATAACTGGAGATCGATTCCTCCAGCTAATGACTAATCTCAATAGATTAGAATCATAGAATCGCCTAGGTTGGAAGAGACCTTTAAGATCATCGAGTCCAACCATCGACCTCACACGGCCAAACCCACCACCAACCCATGTCCCTCAGCAGCACCATTACTTGTTGTCCATATCCACCTGGCACTGGTGGATGTCAAAGGCCTTCAGACCTTCTCTTATGTGTTTTCAGTAGCTACGTCATGACCTCCTGGATTCTTATTAACCTTATTTTTTGTATCAATTCCTTCCTGGATCCTTTGAACAGAGACCCTGATAACATTGGAATGAATCAGAGGACCAAGAACATAGCGTTGTCCTCTGCTGCCAGCCTCAGTCATGTGCTACAGGTTCTCACCCCAACTGCTGCTCCAGGAGGTTCATTACCCGTCGCTGGACGCTCTTTCCATTAAGAAAAACATGAGACTTCTTAAATACTTGGACAGGCCACAGCCACCTCCTCTCTTAACCCCATTTCTATTGGCACTGGCAGTGCACTGGTCTCTAGGTTTTTGGCTGTGGATTTATGTCTTTAATTAAGCTGTAGTGGACAAAGCTGTACGTGAATTCTGACAATTGTGCACAATGCGTTTTCTGTTGTTTCCCAGCACCAAACATGAAGCACTTGGCAAAGCTGGAGGTTACGACCATGCTGTTGAGCAGTAAATGTAGTGAGATTTACCTGTCTGTGTTGGGCTTTTTTTAGGGAAAGATAACTATAATGCACAATGTAAACCTGATACTGTTTAATTTCAGAGAGCTGATGAGGTATAGATGATCTGAAACACAAAGCAGGTAAAATAACTTACATGCAAACTGAAATGATGTTTTGTCAGTCTGCTGTTGCGGAACTAAGAATCTGGAAAAGCAAGCGTAAAATACAAAAGTTAAGCAGGCTCAGATTAATGGCGAAGTTTTCTGTTTCTGTTCAACTATCACAGGTGAAACCAATAACAGAGAAATATGAAAATGATTTAAATCCTTTTATTTGAGAGGAGGAGGAGGGTTTTCCACTTTTATACCCTTTCCATTGCCTGTGTGAGGAGATGTTGCCAACCAACCCAAACTGTAGTTTTCCAGGGACTCGTATGGCAGGATGCACAAACGACCTGACAAATTGGGTGCCTGAATTGGCTACGTGGGATTATCTGTTATCAGCAAGAACAGTGCGCCAACAGAGCAGTATTGATTTTTTTTTTTCATACTTGTCACTGTGTTATGTCATTTTCATTCTAGTTACGTGAAAATTACAGATACTAACGTTTGTTTGCATTTCGTATTTAACAAGGAGGCTCCCTGTGACTGAGTTACAATGGGTGATGCTGGCCAGTAGCCCTGGACACGGGCACAGAGGCATCTGCAGAGGCACCTAGACATGGGCGCAGAGGCATCTCTGCACAGCGGTGAGCAAAGACCTCGTCCTGGCTGTCGAACGCTGGTGACTCACGCGCGATGAGGTGCTTAGTCACAGGCAAATTCGTGGCAGAGTCAGGTGCAGCTAATGCTGATCGCGGTCAGGTAACACACCACCGAACGACTGAAACAGCAGCTAGCCCATCCAGGCAAATGTCTTCTTAGAGATTCCTTCATCCTGCACCTCTGCAGTAGCATAAAGCCTTTTCTCATCGCGTCGGATCTCAAGGATGTGTGAAATTGTAAGACTTTTTTTGCACTGGCTTCTCTTTTCTCTGGAGTCACCCCCAGAGGTCTCTGCCTGCGAAGAATAAGTTGGCTTATTGAATTCATTTGTGAAGTATTAATCTATAGCTCTGAAATGAGAAAATAATCGCAAGTAATACAGATTGCTCTAACATATGTGATTACTCACTATGGATAATATAGAAGGCATTTAAATGTTCTCTGAGAAATGCTCTAAATCAAGCACAATCAAAGTTGCTAAGGAGATTACCATTATGAGTAAAGTATCTTACATCATGCCCTGAGGGCTTACAGTATATAAATTTATTTCCTCATATGTATCTACTAGGAGACAACAACATAAATACCTGTAAGAAAAAACCCGCATTGTGGCACGATAAGAAATTGTACTTTTTTGTTTAGATACTAAAAAGTGCAAGGAACTCAGATAAATTGTGTCTCTGTCTTTCTATGGTGTGGTTTACTGTGGAGAAACAACATTCCAAAACCAGTTTAAGGACTAAATGGCAGGTGAAAGGCATCACACTTCCTGTTACTACTGACTTCTTCGTCTGTGTTCTGAATGCAAACAATTTTTCTGTGACAGAGGACACCTCGTAGTGCTCTGCTCAAATGGTACAATGACCTGGTTGACGTAGATGACTAATTCACTGTGAACAGATGAGCATCCAAGCCGCTTAAAACTCTCAAGGTATCTTTTTTAAAGACGGAGTTAATTTATGTGTGACTAATCTGAAAAGTATTCTGGATCTTCTTGACCTTGTTAGAGGTACTAGATGTTTTAAAGACCTAAAAACTTATGAAATCTTATACAGAGGCTGCAACTGTTGGCTGCTAAACCAAAAACTAATATACAAGCTGCTTCCTGAATGAGGAATAGCCTGTTTGAAAGCAGCCGGATGCTAATGAGATGGGAAGAGCTCAAAAGGTCACCTTCTATATAGGATGGGCCCTGTTCAACCTTTGCTGAGCTCAGAGATGCGGGCAATTTCTCAGTGCTGGTGTCCTGACTCTCTAAAAGAAATAAGGATGGACTTTTCCAGTTGCTTCTTTCTTTGGCAGTTGGCTCAGCTCTTACAGTGCAAACCGAAGGGTTGCTAGGTGCTGTGCTTCTGTCTCCTGTGACCACTTACAGCGCTCCAAAACGTCGCTTCAAAGGCCCACGCGAGAATTACTAGTGTCTGCCCTTCAGAAAATTTCAGAGCCCCCTACATCTGTGGCAGCGGAGTTGCAAACTATATAATTTGAAACTATTCTATATAGAAAAAGCTAATCTTTCAATGGTAATATAAACTGCAGTGAATCGTTGTTGTTATTTTTTGCCTCGTAAATGTGGGAAATTTGTTATGCAAACCAGTAATTAGTGATGTATTCTGCCTCTCATTCAGCATCTGAATTCTGGAAACTTTCAGGAGAGTATAAGAAAAATCCTCAAACATGTCATTTAAAGTTTTCTGTCGTGGAGCCATCTTTTAGAAGCTCTAGCTTGTGAGACAGCGGACGTTGCAATTGAGCACAGGCAAGCATTTTTTTTTATTTTTTATTTTTTTTTTACTTAAAAAGATACAAACTAAACACCAAAAAGCCTCCCACTTCTGAGCCAAAGAGACTTTCCTGCACTGGGTTTTGCTCAGCCTTCTATTAAAGAAGACGTGACTAAGGGAGGGTTGAAGAAGTTTACTACATTGGCATCTCTTCACAGCTTCCAGATAATATTTCTTATATTATTGTTAAGCACTGAGTTAGTACTGCATGTTTTGGAAGTCTGATCACTGTGCTGTGTTGTGGCTTTCCTTTACTGCGTTGTAGGAAGATGTGGCTGATCAAAGGCGTATCAAATTAGGTTGGTGAATTCTTATTATTCAGGCTAAAACTATTTTAAACTGTCAGAATTTGGTGTGGTGGTTTAAAAATGTCAGTCGTAGGTGTATGTTTAAGTGGAGGCTATCATCAGGTTTGCTGCTACTCTGAGGGAGCTAAAGGTAAAATTGGGACTAGGATGGGGTAGAATTAACTAATACTGATTTTGCCTGTAATGTGGGGACTAGTGGTGGCATGGACATAGTGCGCCTCTTGGTCGTGACGGATGGGCAATAAAGAAGGCACGAAGCGCGTATTTTATTGTTTTCTCTCATGTCAGTCTCTTCAGCTTATACTCTTCACCCTTCTTTTCCCTTTTTCTCCACATCTGTTGTGTCTAGAGAATTAACTCCACCACTGGAAAGATTTAAGTTCTCCGCCACAAGCACATCCTTATGTATAACACTGGTTCTACAGCTTTTTTTTTTTTTATTTTCTTGGAATCTTTTCCAGGTTTTAGCAATGCTGCATCCAGCCCTTCTTTTCACATCACTGTCGCCTTTCTAGCTCTTTCTCTCCAGCCATTGCTCTGACTTAAGGCCTTGCCTGTTGTTTCCTATCCTTACATTTTCATCCACGGTGACGTCTATTTTCACGTTGAAGCACGATTACTTGGCACCTGTTTTTGTGGCCCCTTACCCTTCTACAGCTTCCAGTTCATTGATGTATTTTTTGTTTTGATCTAAGTTTCCTCCTAGACATTTCTCTTTTGTTTGATTCATTTACCTCCCCCTCCCATCTTTGCCTGGGTTGCTCTTATGTATTCCCAGTGCTGGCTCATCTCGGCAATTACATCTTCTGCCTTAGGCCTCGAACTGAAGATCACATCCATGTCAGTCCTGTGACATTTCGACTGCAAATTTATTCCCTCCTCTACTACAGTCTTTTTAACTGAGTTCTTTTCCAGTGCAAGTGACTATTCCCATATTCTTGACTCTCTTTTCTACCTTCTCATTGCCTCTGCTTATCTCTACTCGCATGTCTTTATCGGTTTAGTCCAAGAGAAAATTGTCATTTTATAGCTTTTTTTCTCCCTTACCTTGGTTTACTTTTTCCTTTTCCTCAAAATCTTGTTCTTCTGTCCTATCACAAACACAGGTGTTCCTCAGCTGCTCTGTTCCTCAGTGACCCATTCTAATTCCTATTTCTAGTCTCCTGCATGATCACTCCTACTCTCATCAACCCTTTTCTTTTATAATGGAAATGTGATTTAGCTGACCTGCTAGAGGGGGTACAATGATTTCACTGCCTCCTACTTAGGATCATATTGCCCTTTCATCTCTCTCTGAGCTAATGGAGCTAATCAGCTTCTAGAGTTTCTCTCCTGGAAGTCCATTGTAGATCCTCTCCCAACTCGTCTTCTACCCTGTACATCTGGCAGAAATCCGAATGTTAAGTAGCAACAGTGCTGTGAGATTCCATAACGTTGCTGGCTAATAGGGTTTTTTACATCAAAAATGTTCAAAATTATAGTGCAAAAGAAAGATACTGGCTTCTAAAACTCAGATTAAGTCCTTCCCTTGTGCATCCTCAGCTATTAATAAAGGTTCTAGAGGTGGCCATCTCTCCTGAGTGACCTTTACAAACCCATGTTTGCACAGATGCCTGACTTAAACCAAGCAAACACTGATACCTATGAGGGACCATCAAAGTCCTTCCAGGACTAACAAGTTCAAAGGAACAGACTCTCTTTATTGCTTCAGGAGCGCATATTACATGTGTGCATTTAGACAGCAAATTGTTTGAATAACAGTTAAAAATATGCGGGGAGGATCTGTGTTTTATATTTTATAATGATTGGCACAAGTAACAGTCTTAATTTTTTAGTTGTTTGAGAACTTGAAAAAGGTCTTTATCTTTGCTATTAAAGACAGAATACTAAAAGCCAGGATTTCTGAAAACAAGACTCTATACTTAATTAAAAATATGTTTCCCCTAGGTTTCCTTCCTTTGAAAAAGAAGTAACAGTAGTACCAGCAAACCACAATCCCTTGAAATAATTTTTCTAATTAATTTGCTGTCAGGTTAGCATTATCTTTTTGGGATGCCTTCCTAATGTCTATGGATGGAACAATGGCCTAAGTCACAGAGGGGAGCTTCCGAACTGTTTTTACCTAAATGTGGTTCTACAGAGTGTGCTGTACGGAAGAATTATCCAATTACTCTGCTACCGACTGACAGTGCTGTTGAAAGTCAACTACCCACTCTTCCTTTCCTACTGAAGCATGCAGGACATTTCACAGTTGCCTCTTCCTTGTATTTTATTTTATCCTGGCAATTATGGCTTAGAAACAGGTAAATAATAGGGCTACTGTAAAGAAAAAGTATGTTTTCTTGTTGCTTAGCAATTGCTCTCAACACAATGAAGATCAGTCTTTGATGAGGAATTGCATGCTTGAAAATACTGTTTTCCACCTATATGGGTTATTCTAATAAAATATATGAAAATATATTAAAACCTTCTGCAATCCTAGACACTTTGGTAAGCTAGAAAGCTTGCATGAAAACTCAGCCAAAGGTACTTAAACTTTTGAAAATTTCCTTAATTGTACTTGTTCTTCCAAGCGGTTGCATTTTCCTGCCAGTGCTACCAGGCTCTTTTCTTTAATCATCTTTTTCCCCTCCTGAAACTCTTCCTTTGTGTCACTGGCCTCTTTTCTGATGAGCTGAAATTACTTGTTACTCTTGGACTACTGATCCTATTGTGCACAATAATCTGTAATAACAGACAAATTATTGCATTACGCTGTGTTACTGGGACACAACAAGTTCAGGAAAGAGCGAGATGCCTGTTGACCGTTTTTGTTTGTATATTAGGGGAACTTCAGTAAACTGGTCCTTGTACCTGGTAATCTCTCCAGGTGTTCTGGTACGCTAGGTGTGCTGTCTACCATCGCCTCCTGTTGCTGACAGTAACCTCAGCAAATATAGCAAAATTCATTTTTCAGCCTTATTGCCAAGTTCATTGCGATGCCAAGCTTTCGCGCCAGTTAGCTCAAGACTCTTGAGATGTTCTTCTTCTCACCTCTTCTTGGCTTATCCTGGAGTAAAGCAGCATGTTTTGACAGAATTCCAATACTACAAATCAGTAGAGACTATATAGACTTTGGCTGCACGATCCTCTGTACGTGCAACATCAGAAGTTGGCAGCATGAAGGATCATAGCTGAAACAGAAAGAGATCTGTTCTACAGCCTTATCCAGGTAACCGTTAGCTCCTATTGCCACCAAGATCTGGGATATATTTAACAGAAGAAATATCCTGTGCTAATGGTCAAAATACTCTGAGGTTGTGTACCGAGCGACTAGTGTCCTAGACCTCAGCGTGGAGAAGCACCTGCATTCTGGCTACCCAAAGCAGTGGGTGGCACTTTGTCTTTTCATTCTTTATCCTTCCACAAGGGAGAGTGGAGCCTTGCTTCTCCCCACAGTCTCCTTTTTCCATCTTATTAGCTCAGCCTTTCTTGCATTTCTTCGCTCCATCAACAGTCTTTGCGCATCTTACCACAGTATCTTCTACAGGCCGTGGGGCTGACATCTCATGACTGATTTATGAATGTCCAAATAATGAGAAGCACTCCCTTAATGGACACTGCTTCTGAAACATCTCTGAATTCAGGTAAGAAAAGTACATACTGAGTACGAGAAGCATGCCATTGTACAGTGTGTTTCATTGCAGAGTGCTTTTAAAAGGTGGGTCTCCCTTTATTCTCCTTGCAATTTTAATAGCTTTAAGAAAAGGCAGAAAAATATTGTTTCTCTAATATTGGATGTATTCTCACAGACCCCCTCCAATATCCCATTTTGCTTCCCTGGTGAGTTAGAAAGTTCTTTTTTTTTTTTTTTTTTTTTTTTTTTTTTTGTTTGGACTTCCAGATTTTAAGCATTTGTGTGGATTTTATTTATCATTCAGCCTAGCTCTCAAGCTTCCCTTTGTCTTTCACTGCCTGTCAGTACAGTCGAGATGTAGAATAACAGATCACAGTCTGAGACGTCATAATTCCTAAAGCAGTAAACGCTCCTGGTCTGCTACAGCGTGAACCTCTCAGTATCAGACAACACTGCAATTTCCAGTAGCCTTAGGTTAGGCTCAGGTAGCTCCTTCTGCTTAAAAACCCCCAAAATAAATAAACGCCAATGGTGAAGAACGTAGCAGCAGGTTAGGTAGGATGTCTGGTAACTCCTCTATAGTCGCGGCTATAGGGAAGCTCTTTATAGCAAGCCTTTTGCTTGAAGCTGAGGAAGGCATGCTCACGTTTGTGTAAAGCGTTTCGGGATATACGTGTGAAAAGGAGCAGCGGAATGGATAGGGACTGGGGGGGATTTGCTGTGTAATTGATGCCGATACTGTGCACTCAACCTCTTGCACACAGATCAGAGCACTTTCACCGCAGGCTGGCTGGGTATACTCTTTCCTTTCTCCTCCTTCTTTAAAAAGAATTACTGTGTTTACATTTAAGGGTCACCTACTTTTGACCAGTTAAAAAAGATGCCCTGCCGCTCCCTATAGTATTTATTATATTCTTACTGTCAGCATCATCTTTAATTTCCTTCCCTAGATTATTATTTATTTTTTTTTTAGCCTTGCAGGTGTAGAGGTTGTTTATGTCCAGAACAAATCTTGGGGTTTTTTGTGTTTCTAAATACATGCGTTGCTTAAATTAATTTGAATTCATTTACCCTGTCTTTGCAGGGAGGTGCCGGGTCTCCCACCCTTTAGTGTTTCCCTCTGTTTGCTCACCCCGGGCTAGCTTCTCCAGTGTCCGGCAGTGATTTTGCCCTGTGACCACACGTAGATCCCAGGACGGCGAAGCAGGCTGCTTCGGCACTGTTCAGCTTCATCTGTGGAGCGTGCGTTTTTGCCTGCTTTGTTCTTGCACAATATTATTCCTTGCCTCTTCCCCCCCCACCCCTCCCCAACTAGACCTTTTCTTCCTGGCCCACCCGGAGCGCTGCGGACATCTCCATCAGAGCCCCGGGGTGGCTCCGGCTGTGCCCGGGCTGCGCTCGGCGATGCCCAGGAACAATGTCATGGTGTTAGACAGCTCGTTAAAATTTCACGAGAACCCGACACGCTCATAACACAAGACGGAGCTGAACAGAGTCCAGTTGTCAAAATAATATCGAGCCAATAAGCATGTCATGGGTGGAGCTACTGCAGTATGGGTAAAACTAATTCTGAATGGAGACCTTTTTATTAAACATACTGGGCCTGAATGAATCGGGTTGCTTGGCTTGCGACAGACTAGGGAATTCCTTGATTTTCTTAGTGCGCGCCGAAAAATCCAGCGTTTTTCTGTGAAGTCTGCGAAGCCAAAACGCTATAGGAAAGGGATTGATCGGGAGCCGGCTGTTATGAATTTTTCATGAGCTGGTGTGCGGGGCTGAATGGCTCCAGCGCGCGTCGGTGTGTGGCTGGCAGGCAAGCTGCATCCGCACGGAGGCTGCTGACACAGAAACACTTTGGCGCATTTTCAGAGGGAGAGCTGGGCTGATAAAGGGGTTTCTGACAGCCCTGGCTTATCGTCCTTCGATTTATGCTGCTGTTGCTTCAGGCAGCCTTTCCGTTTGGAGCCCAGCCTGGTGAATGAGCGGGGTAAGCTCTGCCGATTTATCAGCGTTTTTAATCTGCGGCGTTGCCTGCGTGATGTGTTTTTGTTACGTTTTCTGAATGGTGAGAGCTCACATAACGTCTGAGCTATGACGGCAAAAGATTCTTCTAGGGAACTTGCTACTCCCGAGTCAGAGATTTACATAAGGACTTTCAAAGAACAAATGCATTTAGAGCTCGAGCTTCCCAAGCTGCCTGGGAACAGACCTACGTCTCCAAAAATTTCTCCTCGCAGTTCACCGAGGAACTCTCCATGCTTTTTCAGAAAGTTGCTCGTCAATAAAAGCATCCGCCAGCGTCGTCGCTTTACGGTGGCACATACATGGTAAGATCTGCCGGGTATCAGCGCGGGTTTACGAAACGGCGTGTGTAGCTGTGGTTTTAGCAGGGAAAAATGAGCTGAGATTCATTCACGGTGCTCCCTACGAGTGTTAAGTGAATAGAGCAGAAGGCAGCCAAAGTATGTATAATGCAGTGCCTCGACAATTGTCATTCAGCTTCTGTTCTCCAGAATAAATCCAGCCCATTATTCTCGTGTGCCATGGTTAATCTCTGTCGAACAAAGGCAGCAGCCGGTAACTTTCCCAGGCGTTACGTTGTTGTAGGTAGAACGCATGAATTCATTGCAGAACCTTCAAGACATGTTTTTTTTTTCCTTTGCCCCCGTCAGCTCTGACTGCAGATGACAGTACAGCACAGAGCGGGCGATTCGGGCAGGGTACTCTTGGAGTTAAATGCTGGAAAGGGCTTTAACTTCGCTGTGAGGGGCTTTTAAACAGTTTTTGCTGGCTACAAATATCCCTTCTTTCAGCCATTTTTTTCAAGGAAACTCCAGCTAAGAGTCTTCTTTTCCCTCCCTTCAAATTACTAACCCCAAATAGTCAATTTGCATGCCATTACAGTTGATTGTGAGCTGCCTCTGACTGTCAGTTATCCTGGTTAAACCGAGCCGTAAACAGTAATCAAAATATGTAATTCAGGAAAATCTATGAGAGTCTCATTGGTTCATTTTCTAAATTTAATCTATATGGCTCTCAGACGCTCCACCTTTTAAATTCCAAAAGTCTCTCTAAGTATTCACTGGTTAACTGTGTGAATTAAACCAGAAAACTTTGAGTAACCTGAATATTTTGAAACCCTGCTGACACATAGCCATATCCGTTCCCTTCCCATTCCCTAGACTGAATCAGAGGAGAGCGGATGAGGCTGTCCTGGTTGTCGCTGCATGAGCCAGCTGTTTTGGGGTATCTGAAATGCTCATCCTTGTCTGCTACTTTTAAAAATAGAGCATTATTTTAAAATGGTTTATTTGAGTCATGCAGAGATATTTCAGAGCTGTATTTACTTCTGAAGTGAATTACTAATTACTTGCTTAGAGTGGATTAGTAGCTCTTACAGCTGTTCTGTGCTGTTAAACAGTAAGAAAAATAAGAGGAAAAACTGTAAACTTTGATACCAGGGAGTATCTACTGAGTAGAACCGGGATAACTGACTTTTTAATTTTATTTTTAAACACAGTCTGAAACGGATTTGGAGTGTAGCAGCGTTCAATTAAAATTATAATTCTAGAATCACGCAGACTTTCTGCTTTTTTTTTAATCCAAGCAGTAATAACAGCCACCCAAACTGGTTCCGTGCTGTAACGGTTTCAGTGCGTTCTTTAGCTTCCTCTAGCGTTTTAATTGGTTGTAGTCAGTGGTGTTTAGGTTTCTATACATTAATTCCCTTGAGCATCTGTCGTATCTCAGCATTAGAACAGTGGGGTGCTGCTCGTCTTCCCCCCGGTAGCACGGTTGGAGAAACGCATACTGTGGAAAGATGGCCCTGCTGGGAATTAGTAGAGCAGAACGTGGTCAGGCTCAACACAGGGTGTCTGTATTGTTTGCTGGGGAAAAAAAAAAAAATATATATATGCACACACACATATTTATAGATGTAATGAATAATCTCTGCTTGAATCAACTTGTAAAGGAGATGGGATTACTCCAGGTTCATTTTTTAACGGAATGATGGAAGGTTCTCATACCCCTTCCCTTTTTTTAAAGTTTTTAGTATCAGGTGGTTACGAACTGCACACAAGTGTTTTAACCTTAGATAAGAAGTAAACTAATGTAGAAAGGAAGAAAACGACCCTTACAAGGACAGGTTTCCAGGATGTATGAGTGCGAGTACCTGTTTAATGCAGTCAAAACCTATAGCAAACCCAGGCGTATTTTCCATTTGCTTTAGCATGGTATAAAACAGGAGGGAATTTAGACTCTTCAAGCGTGAGACAACATTTCCTTAGAATGGCCGTACGGCTGTTGCCTGTGTGGTGTGGATGGTGTACTTTCAGCTGTGTAACTGAATTTGCTTGTTACTTGTACATTTGGTTGTGCAGTGCACGAAAACATCGTCACCCGTGCCAAGCAGAAATGCCGCCTACGTGAGGTGCTCTTTTGTGCTGGGCTGGGAGGTAGCAGCTGGGCAGCAAAGGAGTTACCTCAGGAGTAAATGTACGGGAGATACCACCTGCACGGCCAGACTCGGCAGGGAGATGAATTCATGCTGTTGGATAGCATATAACCTATAACTTTCATAGCCTCCTAAATAGGACAGGGTAGAAACAGTGAACTTCCTCAGTTTGGGGGTTAGCGGTGTGCTAAATTATGATCTTTCACCACCTTTATCATCATTGCTAATGTAGTTCCTTGATGAATCTTCTGTTCACTCTCCTGTGCCTGTTAATTTCAGTTTTCTGTCTTCCCTTGTTCTTCTCCTTTACTTTTAACTGATTGCCTTTTCTAGCCAATTTCAGTCTTTTATAACTGAATAAATTTCAACTTCTTTCTCCTTCTTTATGCTGATGAAATCTCTGTCATCACCAGTCTTCTCCAACGTCCAGGCATCAGATCTTATCTAAAAAGAGAAAGGAAAACAAAATTTCAGTTTGTTGTTTTGTTTTTTTTTAAATAAGGCCATGACTCAGATGGTTCTGTGCTCCGAATCTTTCTTTTCCTTGGGATCCAGCTCTCACGACAGTGCCTGACCAACACATCAACACAGTTGCCTTCAAACATCTGTCAAGGTGACCCCTTCCTGCTCCCAACTCTTTAAACAGTTTGCCATGGCTGCTGTTGCTGTGTCCAGTCTTCAAATGCCTCATTTATATAAAATAACAGTACAAAACCTCTTAAGCCTTCGGTCTTTTTCTTCTACCAGAATCCGCAAGTCTCATTCTTCTTTTCTCGCATCCATCATTTTTGTCCTGGACATCCTAAAAGCCCATATCCTATTTCTTCCTTTCTGATAGTTCCCTTTCTATCAGTTGCGTTTTGGGGCTTTTGTGAGGAGAAGCGGAGGCGGTAGCTGACATGACTTGACGCCTGTTAGTAGCCATGTAAGTTTTGAACGTGCAGTGCATCCTAGTTGCAGAGATTTCTCTGCAGTCACTGGCGAGAGGACAGCATCTCCGGAAGACGAGGAGATACGCTTGGTCCGCAGCGTGTTCTCGTGTGAGCCACTGCTATCACAGAAACGGCACGTTTCCTTTCCACCGCTCACGGTCTGTTCTCCCTCGCCCTGGCCTTAGCCCGAGGACTTTCAAAGCAGGAGTTTTAAAAACAGCTTTTATTTTCTACAGGTCTGCTGTCTTATTTTTGGTCAAGTGACACTGTTAGTATCATTGGGATTACACCCAAAGCAAGGTCCTTCTCAGCAGTGTCTTGCAAGATCCTGAGCGTCTTCTAAAAAACGTAAATATTAGGGCTGCTGCTTATAATACCATTTTCTTAAAATACTTATCTTAAAGATTGCAAATAGTTCTTCAATAATATTTGTACAAGCTAGGTCGCTTACCCCGTTTCTTAATGTATAGACAGTCATTGGCTGTGCTGCCTGATGAGCACTAGCTTTTTAATGAAGTCATTTCTAGAAGGTGATGTTTATTGTCTTTCCTTAACTAAGACTTTAGTGGGGTTTTTCCAAATTAATTCACATTTAGCTTTCATCATTTTAGTGGGTTTAAGCCTGTTTTTTTCTTTATACCTGTTACCTAGTTTAAAGAAAACACCAGACAGGACAGAAATGGTATACTAGGAAATTTTGCTCTGGTTTTTCTTTCGGTTATCCTTCAACGCAGTTGAAATACAGGCGCACGTTTGCTTTCTAAAATGTAATGTAAAGTGTAAATCGTGTACTAGCCTTCATTTTTTGAAATCTTGATCTGTTTTCATTACATAATAATCTTCCGTGGCGGAATTTATTAAGTTAAATAGCATGGCACAATCCAGTCAGAGGGGTAGCGTTTGAGTTTTTTCCAAGGCTGGTGAATAACAACTGATCGGTTTAATTACTTGGAGCTGCAGAATGTACTGTAGCCAAATCGAAGCTATCAAAATATGTCACGTTTTGTTTTGCTTTCTGATCATCGTGCTTCTAGAACCAAATAAGAAAGACTTACGTAGCGGCAACCCACACTTGGAACAGTGTTTCAAAAAATTCAATTTTTGGAGACTGTGTATACACTTGAAATTGTTGAGGATAACGCAAATTTATAAGATCCGTGAATTTCTCCAGTCATTGGGTCGTGTTATGGTGGCGTGTACAAGTCGCAGGACCAAACTCATGCGGTGGAGCGGAGCTCCTGGTGGGCCCTCATCCCTGTTGGAGTCCCATTCAGCACCAAGCCCTACGGTGTCCAACTGCGGTGAGGTGGCCTCTGCCCTGCGCTGGCACCCCGTGCACCAGGGCCCCTGATCTGAGACCTCCTGGCCAGCTTCATCCGATACTTGGGCTAGAGGAAATGACTTTTGCTTTTGAGAGAAAGCGAGCGTCTCTCACATCTCTCCCTGAAAGTACCGTATGATACACTTTTGGACCCGTTTCAACTCTGCTATATATATAGCAGGATGCATTTCCATAGTTCCAGTGTTGAATAACACGCTTGTCTTTATTTCCATGAGCTGGTCTGTTTGTGTTTCTCACTGTTGATGTGCTTTCAAGCCTTTCGAGCCAAATAGGATGATTCTCTTGCTTTCTGGAATTTCTCTTTCAAACTGGGACTAGTATTGGACACCCTGTGTTGCTCAGTTATGTACTGAAACTCTTAGGAGAAACTAACTGAAGTCAGTAGGGAAAAGAATGGGGAAAAAACCAGAAGGTTTCCCTCCAATACGGTCTCCCATCTGTCCTGAGGAGAGTTCCTGAGCGCTCACAATGAGAGGCAGGAAGGATTCCAAAGGACATGAAGATGAGGAGGGAAGACTTCTTCAGACAACAGAAATAAGCACACACAACAAACATGGAACCAGCTGGGTAACCTTTACCTCTGTTCTGATTGCGTATCTTGCCTCTAAACCCTGTCTACAACCGCGGAGAACAGAAAGGAGAGACTTCTTTCATCCCCCAGCCACTTCCGTGGGAAAACATGGTGTTAAAATACTCACCAGCTAGTAAAGATTCAAGAAAAATACAACAGACTATTATATTAATGTTAACTTGAATTTGATAGGTTCAGCCATTTCTCTGTGGGAGGGAGAGAGAAAGAGGGCGGTTTCCTTCTCAGAGAAATAAACACTCTTTCTGGAATTTGTAATACCTTTAAGTAAGATTTTAATGTTTACAGCGTGCTAATCTGTGAGGAGTATAGATTCAGAGAGATTTCATGACTTACTGTGGTGGCTGGGACCTGCCTAGAGAATCCGTGACCTCCAACTCTCATACACAGGCTTAACTATTAAGTCAGTGTTTTCTGTGCCAAAATGGTTTCGTGAGGAAGCTTTACTGTTGAATTTAGCTTTGTTGAAAGCTGCGTTGATGTGTGAAACTCGCCATTGCGATGGCATCTACAGATTTGTGCTGTACGTTTCCAGGAGGTACAGTTTGCTTCTTACGTGCTTGAGTTGGTTGCCAGGACAGACTGATAAACCACGAATGTGTCTGCCACTTAATTTATGCAGCGTAGATTAGCTTCGCTGCAGATCTGCACGTTCACTGGTCCTTCGTTATTTGCTTTTTTTAATCTTTTTCAGCTTTTTTGTTTCTGAATAACCACAGCTAGCTCTCCTCAACGTTCTCTGCGTTTTCCTTGTATTACCTGGCATTGCCCTAGGAGACCATCGCATGGGTTCCACAATGACGGCACGTTTCTCTTGTCGCATGGTATGAGTTTAGGGGTAGTTTGACAAGTCGGGTTTGTGGGTTCTTCCATAATGATCATAGGATGGGCGTTCTGCAATAGTCAAAAATGAGTTCAGGTTAAAACACGGACGATGTTCTTGGCAGAGGTGAATTAAAGCAGTGCCACAGAAAACGCTCTGCTGATTCTGTGACGGGCAGATTCACAAACATGGATCTGGAGAAGTAAAAACAAGAGAGCAGGTTTGGGAAGTTACAGGGTGAAAATGACAGTTGCTCTCAATTTCCTATTGGGCTACCTGAATGGGTATGATATACAAAATGTAAATAACGGACTTAACTCTGCTCGTGGGATGCTATGACTTTTACCAAGTTTTGGGAGGTGTTGCCTTGGATAAGTGTTTGGATCCATGTTGTTCATTACACCTTATAATTAACTTCTTGCCTTTTCTGCTATACTGTCTGGTCTGACAGAGAATATGGTGCTTTAGGAATCAATCGGCAGCACTGCTTGACATGTGAGTTCCTATCTCAGCACACTCTAAGGCAATAACTGATAATAAATAATAGACATTTGTGAAAGGTACTGAAATAGGGACACACAAGCATAATGCTAAAGTAAAAAAAGACGACTGGTGCAACAGCAGCTGATCATGTCTTGGGGTAAAATATTGCCATAGCTACCCATAGAAAAAATATGAATGAAGTATGAAATATGGTTTTATTTTCCAAGAAACACATGCATACATTCAATCTCTTCTTTCAGATAATCCTCTACCACTGGGAAGCACCAGAAGAAATCTTAATATTAAGTTTTTGAGTTTATTTTTTTGTTCTCTCAACACTACAAATAGGTAGTGCTGAGGGGCAGAGGAGTTATTAAATAATAGAAGACTCTAGAGAAATAGCAATATATTAGCTGATATATTTTCTTCTTATGGTAAAAAAACCCTAATTTTTTTGTGTTGGACGAAACACTTGATTGACCTACTAGTACCTGCTGATGATGACAGACCTCCCTTGTGGTGTGGTATGCTATAGTATATTCACATTTTCCACGTGGCTTGGATGGTGCGCTTAAATAGGAATCAGATGCAGATTGCTTTGAGTTTTGACTCTTTCCAATAAAACCGATTGACAAAAATGTGAGAACTTGGAGTAAGAAGGCTGACAAGACTATGTAGATTCAAGTCAGCCATTAAATTAGTTGAGGAGGGAGGAAAGAATACGGGTAGGAGGAGGGGGCAACACTGAGGGACCAAAAATGTGCAGTTTGAGGTATTTTTTGACATTACAAACCACATTAGAGTAGGAAAAAGAGTTGTTCCAAAACTTCCCAGTGGTGCAGAGAGACTTCTGTCGCCTGAGAGACAGGGCCCTAGCGCGAATGGTAGAGTTGAGAGGGATGGCCAGAGCGAGACAAGGCGAACTGGACTGACCGACCCTGCTGCCAGACATGTCCACCAGCCTCTTTATCTCAGCAGCTTCCCCCTCCGCAGCAGCAGCAGCCGCCAGCTGGCTTTGCTGTCATTGGCAGAGAAAGCTCTGGGGACAGGGATTTTATTTTATTTTTTCTTGCCATAATAATATCTGCTACATTAGGAAGCTGCCTACTTTGCTGCTGTCTAGAACTTGTTTGGACTAGAAAAGGAGAGCTTTTATGGGGAGAGTTAGGATGCCTGCGCTCACTAGGACTGAATTTACCTTTAGATGTTCAATGTCATGTTGTTTAAAGGCCTTTTTTTTTTTTTTCCCTAAGCTAGCAAGTTGCATTTTATCATGATAGAGCAATTTATTGCAGCTTTCTCCACAACAGATTTAAATGCTATGAAGGCAAAACATCTGCACGGCAGTTAATGGAATTAAACGGGGAACCATTTTATCAATTTGCCCTGAATCAATCTGTACTCATGTGGAGAAAGAGTTTTTGTTGCAATTCCAATAGCTCCATGTGCCCAGCGTTATGTAGTTCCGTTGTTGGTAGGACGACGATTTTTTGTTGTGTACAGCGTCCGATGCATCACGATGCAGACCTCAGCAAAGGAGTCTTATTCTGGATAAAAACGTACTGCAGGTAGATTCCGACATATGCCTGTACTGAATCATTTCCATTTCCTTGCATATTTGCCTTGGTACAGTAACTCCTCGGATTCCTGTTTTATCAATATCTGACGTAGCTAGCTGTCTAGACGTTGGCATGGAAAAGCAAGCGCGTTGTCCCATCTGAAAGCATACCTCCTGAAAGGACGCATAAGGAGACATTGATCTCATTTTATCAGTGAAAGAAAACAGAAATCAATTGATTTCTCTCTCAGCTCAGGCACAGCTTTTACACTGATGCAGGTTGACCAAGGGCAAGCACAACAAAAATGTATAAGAAATTACCTCCTTTTGTGATATTAGCGTAGAGTTTTTACCATAGTATTTCCGGTGTGTTCTTAAAATGTGCAGGATATAGTTTGGAAATGAACAGTTGTTTGCTGCCTTTTCGGTATATAAAGAACCATATAAAGAGCTATCTGAAAACTGGAAACATTTTGTGCTGCTACTTCATTTCTAAAAGCTTTAATGAACCCTGCTGACATTGTACATATGCAGGTAATAATTGCGTAATGATGGACAACTTCATTAGGTTAGAGGGAAAGTTTTCTTTCATAACAATAACGCAAAATTAGCTCTTCCATTTTATTGGATTCATTATTACTAAGATAATTGGAGGGTGTGAAGCTATACTGAGCCCAGTGCATTCTGGAGCTCATGGCGCAGAAATGAGGTCTAAGGGAACGCGGCAACGTTCAGAAGACATTCAGTCCTTGCAGGTTCAAGGGTGTTTTCAGATCTCTCTTCCTTGGAATGGTATACTAAGTCAAATTATGTATTAATTGCTTAAAGTTAATGTTTATCATAGACATAATCATCCGGTTATGACTGAAGTTCTGTTTGTTGAGTGTTATGTACTGCAGCGTTTCTCTTTTTTATGCAGACGACAAGATGGGGGAGAAAGAGTTACCAAAATGAACACATCAAAGCATCCTATCCTATGTTGCTTTGATAAGCAATCCTCTTGCTTATCTATGGATTATTTTATTTTGTATTTTTTCTGAGGGGGATGGGGAAAGCATGAAATAAAAAAATACGACGTGTGGAAACGCAAGAAGAGGTTGACAAGGAACACAGAGCTGAGGCAAAGAAGAGGATGGGAGAGGAGGAAGGGCTGGAGGGGAGGAGCTGGACAGCACACTAATCCTGCGGGAAACAGTTTCGGGGTGACTCTGCATCAATTCTAATTACCACAATCACTGTTTGTCAGTAGCATGTCAGACTGTCCTTAGGTAGTTACAGCTCTGAGAGCCAGCTGCTGGAATTAATGACCAATGCTGTTGGAAGAGGGAAGTCTTTGAAGACCTGAGCCAGAGTTCTTCTCCGCCTTCCACATCTGACCATCTCTTAGGTGAGGACCTGATTTTAGTAACCTATGCGCTTATTACCTCCAAGGTCTTTGCACCTGGAAGCAGTTGTGGATACCTAATGAATACACTGCCAGCCTCAAGGTGGCTTGTAACGCAGCCATCTACTTCGCAGTTAGACTTCAGTGCCAGCTTTCAAATCTTTAATAAACCATCCTTAAGAGATTTGAGTATGTGTTTCCTGAAGACTTGCAAACATATATGCCGACTATTACTGTTCAAATGTTGCAGAAAGCAACGTGGGGACTAATTTACCTAGCTAAAAAAGTAAAATCGAGGAAACCCGGGTCCTGACGCTATTCATAGAACATTGTAAAACTTCTGGGAAAATAAGCAATGTTCCCAGAGTGAGACACTTCTGTTCCTAGCCCTACCTTATCTTCAAAAACTAGAATTTTCTCCTAAAAAATCAAGTTCCCGTGAATTTTTGTAGCAATAGCATTTGCTTTTAAGAGGCTCAGGTAGCGTACTCCGGCAGAAGTATTTGCTTAAGACATACAGACGCACGTTGTTGAGAAGCTACGCTGGAGAGCCTTATAGAAGCATCTGCTTGTGGTGGCTCAGTGCTGTAGGTCTCCTCAGGCATTTGAAGTTCCTTCTCTGCCCAGTATTGTAGGTGTATGTTATAATACTGGTGTATATGCTAAAAGCACAGAGTAGGTAATACAATTTTTCTGACGTGGATGTCTCTGTCTATATTGGCATCTCTTCCTGCAGCTTCAGATAACCTTAGATTAGTAGATTTTACTCATTTGGGCATCCACATTTCTATGGGATTCCCTTACCTCACAACCTGGAATGTGTTCCTGTTTCTGCCAAAGACTGTTCGTGCTGCAGCTTTCACAGAAACGGGAAGAGCAGCAAAATGACCATCAGTATGAGTAGACTGAGTTAGAGCAGTGTTTCCTCTGTCATAAAATCAAGCTGTTCCTCTGCACCACAGATGGAGACACCTCTCTGCTGATGGATAAATGGCGTGGCACTCAGTGTGAGATTTGCATGGTTTCTATTAATGGCTGAGTGGCTGGGAGTCCCACTGTAGGAGTTCATACACAAGTGTGTGATCAGCTGAGGAACTAGTTCCTGTGCATTAACACGCGAGTGCTCATTTAAGAGATTCTCAGTCCATTTGCCTTATTCTGTCCCCTCTCAAGCAAGTTAGATGGGTAGGAATTCAGAATATTTGTGTAAAAGCCAGATGAGGCAGGTAATCCTTGGGAGGCTCGTTTTCCATAAGTATTCAGTTATTAATCAGGAGCATTTTCACAGGGCTTGATTTCCTGAGGGCTGTCACAACTCTGGAGTTCCTAGCGTCCGTACTGTGCATCCTTTATGGCCTGCAGCGCCTAAGGGAGCAATGGCTTCGCTGTGTCCAGCCATCAGAGCGGGCTGGGGTTCCCTGCATGCCGTGCCTCTCCGGCCGTGCTGCCTTCCCCAGCTGCCGCTGCTGTGGCGATTTACTCTGCGATCGTGTATTTGCCTCTGTCCTTAGCCCAGTTGCCCGAGTTCTGGTTTTGAGAGGGAGGGATGTGGGATCACAGAGCATTGTGGCTGTTTGAAGCGGAGCGCTTTGCGTTATCCCATCGCATAGGTGGACTGCAGTACTCTGGAGATGAACTGGGTTTGCTCGTGGTCCTCAGAGTAAGTGGAGAGCATTCTGTATTTAAGTATTTCTTTAGTGGTTGACTTAAGCAGGAAAGTTTTCAAAGCAAATAGTAATTATACATATCTCTTAACTATGATCACTATAAATTAATGATGGCAAGCCGCAGCCGCTCTTAACTTTTGAGATCTGAGTATCAGTCTGTTTTCCAGAGCTATCCCTTCCCCTTAGGGAACGTGTCCTTTTAAATCTAGTCAAGGTCTGTACCGTCAGACTGGATCCGCTTAACAAACTATTCTGTTGAGCTGCTGGAGGTCAGAGGTGGAGCATGAAAACAAATGGCTCTTGCGTTGTCCCTCCAGTGTTTGTAGACTGGGCTGCCTCCAGCCATTGTTGGGCTTACTGCTTACGTTTCCAAGAGTTTGCTGTTAGATTAGACCAATGCATACATTCAGTAAACATACTCGTCAAGAGGTTGCAGTGTATTCATAAATTATTACAAGGCAGCCCTTTTTATTTGATACTGAGCTCTTTCCGTTCCAGATGGAACTGATGGAAGCTGCAAGTGTTGCGTGTTTCTGAATCATAGCTACTAAAGCATTATTTATTTATTTTTGCTCTTGAAGACAGCTGGTAACAAATGATAAACGATGTCCTTACCACAAAAAAAGAAAAAACAAACCAACCCACAAGCTCAAACCCCAGTAAAACCCCAAAGAACGTCATTGTCATTTAGCTGAGATTTGCAAGACCAATATCCTCAAATGTTGAGAAGAATGTGTGAGGAACAGTCCTATTGTCTCAAGAGAGCTCTTCACCGTGATAGCGGTAATGAGACACAGGTGATTACATTGGCATAGTGGCAAAGAAGGAACCAAAAGAGAGAAGACGGTACGGGATGGAGAAGGTGACACTGGAAGATGCACATTGAAAGAGCAGTTGGTGTAGTGAGAAGCCCACACTTCGTACAAATGTGGTCTTGAAATGGGCTTCTCTGGACTACAATATCTTGGCAATGTCTGGAAGTCCAGGAGCTATAGTCAGCTGCCGCATTTTCTCCGAGCTTACAGAAGGGTTAAGCTGTCATCGGCAGAGACATAAGGATGTTTTCTCACACTCTCTGCCTACAACAAAAACACCTTCCTAAATCACCAAGACCGAAGGCTTTGCCCTGTTTTCAAGAAGGGATTGATGAAAATCTGCACTACTGTACTTGAAACCTGCCTCCATAAGGGGAAAAAAATTCTTTAAATGTCAGGCTTTGCTATTTTTACAGCATGGCCCAGAAAGAAGCTCTTGCCTTGCTGTATGCATTCACGATTGCGATGCGCTACATGCCCGCCACAGACAATTATTACCGTTTGTCTTGTACTTGTCAGTTGTTATTTCACAATGAAAAAAAATTTTGTAACAAGTTGTAAATGCTTTCAGTTGGTCAGCCTGTTGTGAACTGAATGTGAATCTTCGTCAGCTGTGCCTGGAAAGCATTGAAGGTTTTTTGAGAATAGTCTATGTACTTTGGGTTGGAATTTCATTTACTCAAATTCTGTAAAGTAGGCCTCCACAGAAGGCTAAGTAAAAAACATCAGGACTCCGCTCTGTAGGATAGAAATATTTTCTGATATGTTGTTTTATTGTATTCAGAGCATATTTGTATTGTTTAGAATTGACATAATATTCACCACTAACAATATTTGACAGCATACTCCCTTTGTAGTGTGCTCGCTCAAAATAGCCTCAAGGTGGACTTGAGAAATGGGTTTGGTTTTGACGGTTGGTTAAAATAATTTAGAATGAATTAAAAGGACTTAAACTGATGTTAATTCACCAAGTGAAATTTGAAAAATATGATGAATTGAGATCATGGATCTATTCTGTAAAAATAGATGTGGGTGAAATTACAAATTCTCGCCGTGGCCTGAGATGGGAATTGCGTTTCTGTGTCAGAGTATTCCTGTCGGTCCTCATCTAGATCACTCACTCGCTCACCATCACCTCTATCACTGGACCTCTCATCACTCAGACTCAACTATCAGACCTGGCTTTTTACTCAGTCTTTCTGTTATTTGCCTTATTCTCACTTTTGAGGTAAACCTCAAAAGAACATAAAAATTGAGAAGCTGTGACCTTGCTTCTGCGCTGAAGGGATGGGAGATGAAGCAGGAGAACACGGCAGGAGATAGTCGAGCACAACTTGGTGGGTCGCGTTATTAACCGTGTAAATAATAAGCATGGAAGCAAGCTCAAAAATACATTGGGCTGATGTTTTAAAAATTCGTTTAAAGTTGTGTGCATGACAATATAGGGCAAATATTCACCAATCTTCAAGTGATGCAATTTATCGGTCATAGCAGTCCAATTTTGCAAAACCAGGATCATAGCATTAAGTTTGGAAGTTGTCTCTGAGATAAGTGACTAAGCATTCACGACTGCTGTCAACAGGAGAGCAACTCGCCTCCCAAGCCGATGAAAATTGGAGCAATCAACCTGGAGGTTTAAGTCTCAGGCATTTAGTTGGTTGGTTGGGGTTTTTTTAGTGATTCTCATCCAAAGAAACACTGTATTTCATTGCTAAAAATCTAATTTCCAAGTTGTTCTCATAGGAAAGGTCTTGGTTAATTTCTGATTTCTCTCGTTAATGTGTTACGAAGGTAAAGAGAAATAAACTCGAATTATTTCAAGGCTTTAGGGAAAATATTTCCTGTGTAATAAACACCACAGGTTTCTTCATTCAGATGTACTGGGGTGGAAACTGATTCCTTGGTGAAAGAGCAATTGCTCGTTGTAAATGAGTGGCAGCAGTCATTGTCAAACCCAAGTTTTTTTCTTTGTAATCTGAATGGTCCTGGGTAGTAGTGATGCAAACTTGAAATGGCATTGCCTGAGGCAAATAATACCCTGTCTAATGTATTTGATTTTGCAAAGATAACAAGCTGAGTTACATTTTTGCTTTCACTTATATTAATGGTTCAAGGAAAGGGAAGATAAGAAACTGAAACAGATCCGCCTTTTATCGTGGTATCACTTAAGGTAAAAGCTAGTGATGCCTTAAGGGTTCTTTTGGGAAAAAAAAAGTAGTATTTAGTCTATATAGAGAAAAATAGAATATATAATGTATTTTTGTTAGATTTACAGCAACCGCGGGTTTTGAGAAAGCATTTGGTTAAATATCTAATGAATAATTCAGGGTCACTAATTTATGAACCCTGTCGCATAGACTAAAAGCCAACGTTCAGGGCCTTTGACAAAGAGAGTAAATACACAGCGTTTAGCTAAAGAACGACCAAACTGGGAAGTCGGTGTGGTGGGAGGGAATGCTGTGGTAAGCCTATGAACCTCTGAAGGGCATCGACTCTTGGCTGAAAAGAGGGAATGATGTAATTCTGATAGATTTTTTTCAATAGTCAATATTAAAATCTCTCACCAGAAGCAATAAGCCTGTTATATTAATAAAACACTAAGTTAAATGAGCAGAAGCATTGTGATAAAAGCACACAGGTGGACTTCAGGACCTTCATGTCTATACTCCGTAATTCTGTGAAATGGTTTTGTTGAACCAAGTATCTGATGCATTTTTGATGCTGTACTCCTGCCAGGCGTGATATGGAACCGGAAAACAAAAGGGAGGATGTTTCCCTGATGAGCTTGCAGCCTTAATTAACAAGACATAACAAAAACAATTACCACAGATAAAGGTTAAAAAGAGATAGGAGAGATAAAAGTAAATCTCAAATAGGGACAAGAATTAAAGTGGAGCTGTTAACGTTGAAGAATCCTTTGCCCCCGCTGAGAACAGCAGACATTCATACAGATGCTTTTCAGAGCTGCAACTGGCCTATTTTCATCCTGGATCTCTTGATGTACGTTTTCAGAAATTTAAATTTTGGATTTCAAAGCCCAATGAAGCATTTCAGAGACTTATGGAACAGCGCGTTGTAACATATGTCACCTTTCCAAGTAGACGCGTTTTGAAGGCATTTTGGGTTGAAAGTAATACAGAAATCTCTAAAACCAGCAATATGTTGCAATCAGAAATAACTTTTTATTTTCCATTTCAGTGCGACCTTAGTGTAGGCAATTATCTGATATTCCCCATTTGACATAAAGGCCCCGGCTTGGAAATCCTGTAGCTTGTAACAATTGAGTAGATATGCCTACTCTAAGGGAGAAGCGTTCACAAAAATTATAGGTAATTTTATCTGAGTGAAAAGCAATAGCGACAATCACTTAAAGTTTCAGAGCTGTTCAGGACCCTTCAGTCGGCCTTCTCTTGTGGCAGACGTCTCCTTCAAATAGCTCTTTTGTTGATACGTGCTGGTACAATTGTGGGTTTGGGGTACCGTTTTATTTATTACTTTGTTTATTTATAAGAGGCAATAGAGATGGGGGGGGAGTTTATGGTGATCTGGCCTTTCATAGGCCTTACTGAGTCTCTTATGATCTAGGAACCACGAAACTGTAATGGTGAGAATTTTGTGATGTCGCAAAATCGATCTCTGCGGCTTCCTGCAGCTGAAGTGAGTTCGGCTTCGTGCACTGAAGTTAAATTGATGTGATAACTGTGCCTCATTTTGTCACCAATAATTCTTGCCTTGAGCAGGATATTAAAAAGGGCAAATGAATTAAAAACAGAACTGCTACTGACTACGCATTTTTATTTGACTTTCTTAATGTTAAATTAATTGTTGACAGAGATTATTTAGGTAGATTGGTTTTGTGCTACAGTTTAAATTAAGCCATTGTGGTATTACTTAGCATGCAGAAAAGATCCTTCCAAATTCTGAAAAGGTCACTACTGTTAATCATTTCAGGAAGGCAATCAAATATTCTAGTAATGACTCAACTGAAAGGAATAACCAAGATTAAAAACTTCTTAGTGCTTAGTAAGTATAAGCATGACATAAGGGGACAGAGGGAAGAGAAGCCTTTGCGGCAGCGTGCGGAAGGATGGCCACTGGGTGCAAGCGTTTGCAGCTATTTGTTAGTTTTGGTTAATTCATGTTGTCCATCCTTGTGACAAAGGTGTTCAACCAGCCGTGTTGTATAGCTGAAGAATATAATTGGGGTGGGGTGGGGTGTTGTTTGGTTTTAGGTTTATTGGCTTACTGCCACCATTACAGAATCGGAGATTCATCACGGGTTAGGTTTTGGACTCCTCAAATTTCAGAGGTGTTTGCTATAGAAGGAATTTGTGGTTGAGTTTGATTCTGATGAGCTGCGGAGCTCCCAGTGACTTCGCTTTGAGTGACGTGAGAAACTTCTGCGTATTGAGACCCTTCTCGTTCTCCAGCTGGGTACCCCAAACTGGAACCAATCTTTATGCATTTTAAGGTATTTGTCAATAATATTAGTATGTCTTTTGTGCGGCTGGAAATGGCATTCACTTTGGAGAGGTCTTGGTGAGGAGGACTCAGTACAGACCAAAAGAAGGTATGAGCACATACGAA
Source organism: Burhinus oedicnemus (assembly GCA_008921705.1). Classification (NCBI taxonomy): domain Eukaryota; kingdom Metazoa; phylum Chordata; class Aves; order Charadriiformes; family Burhinidae; genus Burhinus; species Burhinus oedicnemus. The sequence continues at coordinate 737,701 of VFFE01009212.1, read as the reverse complement.
TAATAGGTACCTAATGGAGCCATTTCTGTTCAAGGATTATTACAAATATATTTTTCATGAAATAATTTCTTTATTGAAAAATTGCCGCAGGTCTCATAGGAACGAGATCCTATTTTCATTTTAAGACTGTTTTAATCATTTTTAGTCATCCTTTCAGGATCACAAAATTCTTTTTGAAAATAATCCAGTAACCTTGTCTACAGCTTGGTATTTATGTTACATAGGATGTATAGATCTAGTACAAATAAAAGAATTGACAAACTATGAAGTAACTCAGGGTTATTTGTTTAACCATGCCACTAGTGAGGTCTTCCTTCCCCTCAACCCTAACTAAGGAGGAGTCCCTTTAGTTTACAGAACACACGAGCAGAATAAACATTGAAGGATTTATCATGATAACATTTATTTATTGTATTTTTTAATGTCTAGCCATGTTTAATTATATTTTGTATATACTCAATGATCATCTGTTTTCTGTTGGGCATTCTATTCCGCACAAACCAAATGATACGATGATGCACTCGGCATACTCTGTGCTCACTGTCTGCAGGGCGAGAGGAATTCCTCATCCAGCACAGATCCTGCCCGGAAGGTGCACGGTTTCCTGTTCTGGTAACCTGCTCAGCTGTGGAGTACAGGGATGGGTATTCCTACGGGTCTGGAATAACTTGTCCTTTGTGTTAGAGCTTCAGCTACTTGACGGACTCTTTGTATTTAGTAAATATTGTGGTCTAGAAGATTTTCTAACAGCCTACACTTTTATTCTGCATTTCATCCCATTATTCCTAGCAATGCTTTTATCTTTTACCACTCTAATATGGTTTTTTTCTTCTTGTATTAATACCTGGAAACAAATGTTGGCAATCAGCATAACTATATTAGCTATAACATACCTAAAAGATGATTGTTTTCTTATTTTAATCTTTCTTTATACTCATCCCACGGGGCCTTCTATGCTTGTTTTCTATTTCCTTTCAAACCCATCTAGTTTCTCCATAGCACAGACTGTCATTTCAGGTGTCAGCGTTGGGTTTGTTTTTCTATGCCTGGAGTATCCCTGTCGTACTAATTTTTACTGATAAACAAGGGAATTTCTAATGTTTTAGCCATATGATCTAAAGAATCCAATTTCGTTTGAGTGTCCTGCTGTTCTTGCATCTCTCGGGCTAATGTGTTTTCCTGTAGACAATTTGTTTAGCTGAGGTTTTAATCAGCTGTAGCATCTATTTTTTGTTCCTGCTTTTACCAGTCCATACCTCCTAGAAAGTGCATGAATCGGCATTCAGGCTGAGGTGGAATATAATGACTTCACGTTTCTAATCTTGCATTTAATTTTTAGAAACATGGGGGACATCTTCATATTGTCGAATATTTTTAAGATGCCAGCTAGCTTATTTAGCTTTTAAAACAATTTTTTTCATTCCACTGCAATAATCCTTTCCTGAACTGATTGGGTTTAGCCGTTTTGATTGGTGTGACATGTGTGTGCCTCCTGCTGCTATACTTGGATTTACGTTATATGCAGAAGATTAATCTCCAGGTCATCAAGTTTAAGTCTTCTGAGGACAGACCAAGAGGAATTCTCTGTGTTGAATGTTTCTGAGTTGCTCTTTGCACAGAAAGTGCCTTACCAGCACCCAGATAGTCGTTCTCCTTACTCTTCACCTGTGTCTTTTGATTTGCAGTAGTCAAAGTCATTGTATGTGAACGCCAGCCTGCACGGGGCAAGGCTGTCTTGTGTTGTCCCTGGCGTCCCAATGGGAAGTGGTGGCGTTGGTCTACACCACCGGTGGAGAGCAGCAGGAATGGAATTGGCTCTTCACTCGCGTGGTGGGACTTCATCTCGCAGCTTGAGCACAGTTGGTGAACATCGTGGTTGGGCCTGAGGAGCAGAGTTACCACTCAGGTTTATGCTTTGATACTTGGGGGGCTTGGATAATTTTGGGGCCTTGGAGACTGGAGGCAAGACCGTCAGTCAGTCTGGATGCTCAGTGAGGAGCGGGTGCTAGCAGCAGATGAGCTCCGTGTCTAGAGGGACATAGGTAAGGGGAGACAGGCCAATGGCAGGAGGAAAGAGCCAGGAGGAGAAGTTATGTACATGGTGTGCCACCAGCTCAGGGGATGGAGAGGAGCTGCATGGGATTATCCCTCCCTGCTGCACCCCCCGGAGAGCTCGGGCTGTGGAGGTGCGGGATAGTCCCTGCCACCAGCAGCGGGACAAAGCCCTGCTCTGTGCCGTGTGCTGGAAGAGGAGAGGTTCTCACGTGGGCCATGCCAGAAGATGGAAGTGAGGAACACCCTTCTCCCTACCACCTGCCTCGCTGCCCTCACCTCCGCATCAGTCCCAGCAGCGTTACCGCTCCCCGGCTGACCGCTTGTGCTGCTGCCGTGAAACACGGGCTTTCCTTCACTGCTGAGATGCTGTCGGCTGGCTCTGCAAGGCACCACGAGAGACCCCGGGTACTCTGCTGCAACATCATTTTTAAGGTTACAGTGATTAATATACCCATTCTCTTGTAGCCATGGTAAGTCCCAGAATGGGAGAGGCAGTGTTGCTCTGGGACACGTGCATCTGCAGGAGCATGTGTTTTGACAACTCCCATATGTTGCCACCTACATAAGGAAATGTAATTTCTCCCTGATCAGCCTTAATCCTTCCTCGGTGAGAGCGCTAATGTTTCACAAGGCACTTTACTATTGACCAGTTTTCCACCACTTCGTACATCATCCGTCCAGATGTCATTTCTAGGGTCGGGTCTGTTGATGTATTTACAGTATCGAAGTCTCTGCTGTTCCCGATACCCCACATACGTTTTCCAGCAATGTTTAAGGTGCAGTGTGTCGGACAGGGGGCTCGGGAAGCTCTGTTGCGGGAGGCTTTTTGGAGAGCCGGAAGCCATCCTCCGGGGAGTACCTCAGCAATGCACGTTGTCTCCCCATCCATCCCCTTCTCCTACACTGAAGGTTTCATTTGGCTGTCACCAAGAGATTATCCCAAAGTACAAATCAGATCCATGAGAAGAGATTAAATTTACTTTTTTTCTTTTTAAGCTGAATTCATCCCAGGTTCTGTTTGTGGGTTAATTTTTTTTCCTTTTTTATTGGCAGACCGGTACTGCAGAGCACCGTGCTGTGATTGAAGCAGTAGTAGACCAAATCCAGTAGTTAAACCAATTGCTGTTTAGGTTCATCTGCTATTTTTAATTGGTCTTTTGTCCCTTAGTAAGCTATCTGTTGTCCTGTGGATCATGCTGTTAAGTAGTGCAGTGTGTATACTTTGTTTCTCCATTCTCAAAATATCTGTATAAACCCACTACAGTTAAAACCGCAGTCCCTGACAGGGCACCACTGGATTTTGGGGAGCTGGATTTTATAAGTTTTGGAAAGTAATTTGCTTTTCAGTATCAATAGTCCTTTGGCTAATGCATTAACTTTCAAGGGCTGCAGATGTCAATCAAGTGTCCAGATGGAGTAAAAGTGAAAATTATTTCAGTTTTCTTGTTGGAATAAGAATTGGAAATTTGGCCAGTCCAAACTTTGAGTTGCTGTATGATCGTGGGCAGTTGATGATCTCTGGTAAAAATGAGGCTGAAAAACAGAAGGTTGCGCCATAAACCACAATTCTTTGTCCTGCTTCCAACACAAATTAGCCCAACTGCTGCCTCGTTTTGCTGTGGTTGTTTTCGGTGCCTATTGGTGTGCTTTTAACACAAGAGAGCGTGAGAGTTAACATGCAGTTTCCATGATGTATTTCATTTGTACGCTTTTTCTTTTGGAGTTTCATAGTCATCCCATAAATTCGTTTCTGCATTTTAGTAGTTTTTCACTAATGGAATTAATCCATATTGCAGATACAAATTGTTTATATCTGTAGGACTTGGTTTAGTGAATGTTGTGGTCAGGATTTGTGGGCATCAAGTGTACCTAGTTTGTTGGCCTCCAGTCAGAACCATGGAAAAAAGATTTGGTGGAAGCTCACTTTGACATAACCACAATTAGCAATTTCCACCAGGCTCCGGTGTAAATTAGTTCACCGTAAACGATGAGAAAAGAGAGGGAGAGGATGTAAGTACAATATATTGGAGACTTCTGCCTCATCTTGGCTGCTGACCGATACCCAACGTAGAGGATTTCTTCTTCTCGGTGGAGTGACCGTCCCGGTGGTGTCTTTCCTGGCTGCCCCGGGACTGCAGTGTTTGCAGATACCAGTCAGGTGAGGAAGGACTTGTCTTGAAGACTGCGCGGCAGAACCGGCAGCTGTCTCTGCTGGGTGAAGCTGATCATGTGGAACACCCAATGTCACCCAGTGTCACCTCCTCTGGCCAAGGAAGAAGGGGAAACTGATGAATCCTGATGAGCCTCCGTTGCCCACCCCAAAGCGATGGGGCATTCTGGAAGCAGAGAGTCACGAGAGATTTTTGATTTTTTTTTTATTTAAATGTATTCACGGATGAGATTTTCCCTTTGAGAAGCATGACTGTTCAGATGATTCACAGTTGCTTTCTTGTAGGAATTTCAGCGCCACAGAATAAGCAATCACAATAGCACGGACTTGTGTTGCAGCTTGTTTGCTTGAGCAAATATTCATAACACAAATTGTAATTCATTAATCCCTATGTATCTTCTCAACTGTAATTGTTAAATTAATTTTAGAATATTTTTAGCCAATTTCATGGCTATGATCTGCGTGTCAGGTCTGTGGATAGACATCACACTTGAAGAATACTTCCACTAAAAAGCCTGTACTTGTGCTGAAAAGCTGAGCTGCTTTAATGTTGAATTAGTGATATTAGGCCAACAGAACGGATAGATACTTTTGCCTGCAGCACTGGAAGCGTATTGTTTTGTGCATTGTAATCTGTTACAATAAAAATTTTCTTGTTCTTGCAATACATATCTCTGTTTGGCTGGCCGGGCAGTATTTTTGCTTGTAACCTCTATGTCCAGAAACGCAAATAGAACATTAGAGAAGCCTGAGGAAACATCCTCGGAGCAAATCACTTGTGTTCTCACATGTTACTTTTATGAGATGTTACAGAATTTTGCTGTGAAAAAGGCTGGTAGACGGAAAGAAGCAAGGTAAGATATTCACAAGAAAGGCGTAGGCTTTTGTGGTTGTTTTTAATCTCTATATAGAACAGCAACAAAGCAAAGAGTTGCATTTCTGGTATTCATCCCAGTGGTCTGGAGATGGCTAAATGTGATACTGTCAGACTGAAAGTCAAGCTACCACTGATGCTTTTTTCAGGCTTTTAACGCAACGCTCGATATTACCGTTCAGCGTAAACGAGGCAGTTAGGAGATACTCTGCCCTGCTGCGAGTAGTGACGTTATAGCTGCAGGATTGTGTCCGGTTCAGGCACCTCACTTCAAGAAGAAGAAGGTGAGAGAATCTGAAAGAAAATGGCAGAAATAGCAAACATTGCCTATCAGGAAAGATTTTTTAAAAATGGTATTATTTACTCTTGAGGCAATTCCTTTCTTTTAGTTATATAAAAAGTTTCAGGAGAAGGAAACTTCTTTGCACGTCTGCTGCAGATAGAGCAAGAGATAATTAGCAAGTCCTGCAGCAAGGGAGATGATCCGGCTGTAGGCATTCCCAAAAGCTTTAGTGGAAGGATGATGAAGAACTGAACTCCATTGCCTGAGCGGGCTGTAAGGGCTTCAACCGGAGCCATTTGTTGAGTAAAGCCGGGAAATTTTTGGATTTAGTTGAACCTACTTTGGACTGTGGGGAGAGACCACGTGACTTCTTGAAATCCCTCACAGGGATGTCTTTCTGCTCATAAAAGAGGTACGGTAGATATTCAAGGGAACTTGAATGGTGACAGCACCGAAAGAGAACTTCTGTGACAATGTAATATGTATAGGAAGATAACAGGTGTGAACATAAAACAAGACAAGAGGTCACGGGCACAAACTTAGGACAAGAGGTAACGGGCACAAACTTGACCATAGGAAGTTCTATCTGAACATGAGGAGGAACTTCTTTCCTTTGAGGGTGGCAGAGCACTGGAAGAGGCTGCCCAGAGAGGTGGTGGAGTCTCCGACTCTGGAGACATTCCAAACCCGCCTGGACGCCATCCTGTGCAGCCTGCTCCGGGTGACCCTGCTCTGGCACGGGGTTGGCCTAGATGATCTCCAGAGGTCCCTGCCAACCCCGGTGATTCTGTGATAAAAGAACATTTATCTCAAAAAATATTACTCATTTATCTACTTAAAGTCCCTTTTTATGCAGGCACGTAGGTGAGTACAAATCTAATTCTGCAACATAAAACCAAGAGAATCGAGACGTGATAACACTGCTGCTGTGTGATGATGTTCTCCACTGTAAGTCGTTGTACTAAACCTCCCATTTTTTGCCTACTTGGTGTAAGTTGGTACAAATGAGTGTAAGGTATAAAGGCTGTATCTGCACTGAAAAGAAGCTGGCCAGGGTATATAATGCAGTGAAAACAGAGGACTGTAGCGTTCACATTACTGCTTTTACTTAAGTTCTTTTCCTTAAAAATCTCTTTGATGCGCTGCTGGGCTTGTGGTTACCCTGTGCAAGGTACAGCGGCTCCTTAGCCATTGTAATTAAAGCCTGTCCCTCCATACTCACTGTGAAGGTGCAACTCACCTTACATACGCATCCGCTGTTTTGAACCATAGGTCAGAGTGGAAAATAATTGCTGGAAAGATTGATGATTGCAGTTACGTGAGGCAGCGCAGGTCACATACCCTGTTTTAGTCGCTCCTGTAGTCAGGCTGTGGTGGTGTTAAACATGTCGGAGATGTTACCAGGTTAACCTTCCCATCCTCCATGGGACTGCTCCCCAGGCAGATTTATTGAGCTCCAGGGCACACCATGGCAATCTCAAATCCGCCAGGTCTCTCCTGCCTCCCTTCTCCAAATATTTATCATCTATATTGTTGGAAAAGCTAGGTGCTGTTAGCAACCCTTCTACGGTGTGCGTCCCCTCTCCCTGATGAGACCAAAGCCCTCTCTCCAGAGGAAGGAGATGATCTGTGAAAAATTTTTTATGGGTAGAGAAGGAAAAGAAAGGCATACTTGAACGAGACAGTGCAACATCTGCTGTGGACTAACGGTAGTGAAATTGTTGCCAGCTTTTCAGGTTTTCCATGAGACAAAAAATATTATTATTCTGCGACAGGCAGAGGTACACAGGCTGACTTAATTTGGTCTTTAAGGTCTGCCACCTTGATGACTATAGGAAGAGCTACCATTGGTACAGTCAAGTTTTGTCCATGTTAGCAAATAATGGTGATAGGAGGCTCAATAAGAGCAATGTGGAGAGGAAAATGGTAGTGAGGAACCGGTGTCCACAGAGATTTGTCCTCAGGGTTTTACTTTGGGTTGATTCCATGAGCTGAGTGCTGTTAGGGGCTGGAGAGCCCTGGGTGCATCTGGGGTGCACCTTCCAGTTCTATTTCACCTGAAAAGTTCTAGTTCGTGTACTTCAAGACTGCCCCAGATTGCAACCAAAACACCATCAATGGGGACAGATGGGAGAGTTGCTTCAAAAGTCAGCTTCCAGTGTGAGCAAGAACAGGAATGTCGGCACCACCAACTGCTGGACATCGATCATGGTCCCTTCCAGCAGGAGATACCTTTATCTTCTGCTTCATGCAGGAGTGGTAGAAACTACGGCACCTGTTTCTCCAAGTGGGGTCAGTGAGTATCCGTGTGCCTTGCATAGTGTTGTCCATCATCTGTATTTCTTCTTCCTTGCTTACAATTAACTTGAAGGTTTTTTGCATGATAGAGAATGCAGCAACTAGCGTCGTGAATTGCCTTCATGCTCTCACCTCAAGAATAATAACTGAAATAAAAAGAAGATGAAGTAGTCATCTACAAATCCACGAGTACCTGGTTACTATGGCAGTTAATCAAGGGACCATGGAAACAATACAGTCCGTATTTCGTCGCTGATGCTGTAGCTGCCACCTTTAAAGTGGGTCAGTAAGAGTGAGGAGGAGTAGGTGGAAGCCTCTATACATTGAAATGCTTGTTGGTGTATGTGTCTGTAGAAGGCATATAGAGAGGAGGAGAAGCCACAGAGTGCTGAGGCGTGAAAGGGATGCTATTGTTAATGTAGAGTGTAGCATGAACCGTTATTAAAAAACAAAATAGATAAAAAAGATCCCCCCAAAGAGGAAATCTTCCGTCTTGTTCCCCCCTAAATTACATCCAGGTTGTTTAAGCAGTAAGAATGAGTTTTTTAAAAAAAATCCATTGTAACTCTGTCTTGTCCAGCACTTTGGTGAGAATGAAATTGCTTTATTTAAATTATTTAAATGATGTCCTGTGAAATCCCGATAATTATTATTTAAGTACCCATTTTTCAATAGGTTGAGAAACTGGTGAATGGTAGAACTCTCCTGCAGGAGTTTTCACCTATTTTTATTGTTGGTGAATGATTTCAGTTATTGCCTCTATCCCCAGGTTTCATTTGCATCTGACTGGAGAGATGAAAATACTGTTAGAGTGCGGTGGCTGTTTCTATATAATCTCATTGAGAAGTTGAATAATGTGCCTTTATATTCTGTTTACCATCCACGTCAGAACATTTTTTTTTCATTCTTTTTTCACTGTTGTTGTTTCAGAGAACGTTGCGGTTGGTTGGGGACGTCCGTAGGGCTTAAAGCCCAGCCCTCTGATATCAAAACCCACCAGGATTTGCCTGGGCAGGATCGCACTTCATAGCTGTCCTTCTGACTAAAGTATAAATCTTTGTACCGTTAATCTAATTCTGGAGTCTCTTTCTGTCTTAAAGAATAGACTAAAAGGCAGCTCTTTATGTTAGCCAGGAAGACTTTATACAAGGTTAATTATAATTTTGCAGATAATCCCTTACTCTGATGCCAGCTGTTCTGGACAGAATTGGATATACCTACCCGGGGTAGGAAATACAGCAACATTACATCCTTAATAAGCTTTTATTTTGCTTATAATGCATCTTTTGTGGCAATTGGCAGCCTGGATGAATGTAACCACCTAGGTACCAGCCTCGGCAGTATATTTCTTGATTGTTTTATTCTTAATTTAGCAGGACTTGTACCGTGAACCCCAGTCAAGCCATCCTCCTTTTGTATCAGTCACACTCCTCTTCTACATATTTTATTATGAACATTATTTTCTGTCACTTAATCTTAGATTCATAGCTGCTTTGCTTCAAGTGACATGTTCTTTGTTGCCTCACCTAGGACTTTGTTCAGTAAGATAAAGTCATGCAATTTTCAGTAAGAAATTATATTATTTTTTTTTTTACTAATTAAGTATGTTGTGAAAGTTACCTCACATTTTCAAGAATTAAAACAAAGACTATATCTTTTAGCTGTCAGCATCTCTTCTTACCAGCCTCTAAATGTCATTTATATTATGGAGAATTGTATGGATATAGTATAGTATAATATGGACCTCGAATTACGGGGCCACCTGGAGGAGGGGGCTGCCGTGAGAGGGTGCTTCCCCTTGGCAAGGTGGTGTTTGATGGGTGGGCTCTTAATAAAGAAGCTCAGGTCCCTGCAGCCAAGGGAAGGGAGTTGCGTCTCTCCGAAGGTGCCCCCGTATGTCGTTCCCAGCTCCGGTGGTTTCCCCTCGTAGGTCAGCACAGGGCAGGGACAGACCAACGAGCATCAGAGAATCGGTCTCCTCTGCAGTGGGTTGTCCTTCGCTACAATTAACCTTCTCATTTCACGTTCATGACGAGATGACCCAATGAATTTATGAACGGAGTGAATTCTCTCCTGTTCCTGGGCGATTCTGCTCTGCTTTGAAGAGTGATTGAGGACTATGAGATTGCTGTCCCAGTACCGGGAACCCTTTCTGCTCTGGTCTCTCCTTATGTCTTTGCTGGTTGTGAATTGAGAGCCCTATTTCTAAACAAACGATAGAATTTTCAGATTGGCAGGGTCCTGTTGTCTGCGTATGTAGTAAAGTTTAATGCAAACAAATCAAGAACAATAGCAAATGATTGCGTATTTCTCTGGGTTAGCAATAATGAGAACTAATTCAGGGTATTTATTTGTTTTGGAGAGCGAATTAAGATTTCTTCCCTTTCACTGAAGTGGATTCTCTATTGGGAGCAATTTCCGAATGTCCCCTTCTTCATTAAGCAATAATTCTTACCATAGGCATAGGGAGAACGCTTAAGACATCTAAAACCACATACACACAAAAAAGGATTTTTAGTGTTATTTGTAGTGCTTTAGAGGAGATAGCGTTGGGGGGGTTGACCTTTAAATACATACGTTTTGTGCCTTTTTGATATTTAAATTGAAACGGTACTCTTCTTTTCACTTCCCTCACTTTGTGAGACATTGAAATGAAAACTTGAATAGCTTTTAAATTTTACATATCCTGACGAAGAAATTAAGGCTGCCGTTGTGACTGGGAATTCGGAGAGAATGCGGAGACCATGATCCCGAGGGAGGCAGGCGGTGATGAGGTCTGCGGCAGCAAATAGAGCCGAGAAGCCCGAGGTACTTTGAGACAGTGACAGTTTAGCGCGAAGTTCCAAGGGAAAGGGACTGAAACTTGGCTAGAATGAGAAAGAGGATGGAATGGGGTCAAATAAGCAGCGAGGAGCACACTAAAAATTTGGATTCCTGTGCCTCTTCTCTGTTCTGGGGTTACGTACACGCTAAATGAGGTGCCAGCACCCAGGTACTGTTAAGATGCAAATGCTGTAAGAAAGAAATACTGCGTTCTCTCTTGAGTTATCCCAGGGTGGGTAGTGCGTGCAGAGAAGACATCCATCTCCTTGGGGGACCGGAATCAGCAGGGGCTAATAAAGGAGAATAAGGGCCTACCAATAAAATAATTCTTTTGATAAAGAAGTGTTTCTTCAGGTGGACATTTCCGTTCCGTCTTGCAGTCTGAAGCGTTTGCGTGCTGGGACTTTCAAGTCACTTTGTGAAATGCCAGAATTTCTTCAAACACTGCAAGCAGCAGGAGTTACTCCTCTTTAATCATCGGAAATCAGTAGATTGTACCTTGTGGGAAGACTTACAAGTCTGACAGCATGGATTCCTGGCAGGTATTTTCCTTGCATAGGGTCTGATTCTGCTGGAATCTGCTGGTTTTGTAGTAACTGTTAAGGTTTAGAGCAAGGAATGTGGATGCTGTAGCAATGTTGGGATGTTTTGTCCTCGAAGAATCTGATTTTTCCTGGTTTTATTTCAGTAGGCAGTCTTAATTTCCTCAGTGCATACACTGCTTTATTGATAAAGAAAGCGTAAGAGGAAATCAAGAAAGAAAAAAAGTTATTAAAAAATCTTGGAAAACTTTCAAGTGGAGTAAATATACCCGTGTATTTCATTAGTCATATTTGCAGGTAGGACTCCAAGGATCTCATGACGTACTTCAAGTGCGGCAAGTTCTGTTGGCTGTCTGAAACTGTGAAATGCCAGCAGAATTTAACAGAAGTTTTTCTTTGGGCTGTTTTGGGGCTATCACGCCAAAGAGTGAGCATCTTTGAACACTAAGGTGTACCAGGCTTTCAACTGATTGATTAAAAAAAAAAAACCAACAAATTAAGGAGGGGGGAGAGAAGTCAAAAACCAGCAGAAAACAAACTGGCGTGGGTTTTGCCCTTTTCAAACTTACTTGAAAAATAATTGCTTTTAACTCTGTTGATACTGTGGCAGAGGGGGTGGCCAGACTTTCTGAAGTCTATTCAGTCACAAGTCGTTCGCCATCGATCTGCCAGTTTTCTGCGCTGACATTTAATGGCTGTCAGTTGCTCATCATTTTAAGAATAGTGGTGGAGGGAAAAATGGTAGTCTGATAATGGGAAAGCAACCATTATGTCAAGAAAATGTTTGAAATTCTGCACTTTAATTATTGCCTTCTACCATGAACGACACAGGTGGGAGTCATTAACTCAAAAATAACCCCCAAAAAACAACCCACCCCAAACCAACCTCTTCTTCAATTCTGATTTGAAAACAGATAACAGTGAAATTACGGTAGTATTCAATAATGTTAAAAATGAGAAAATTCCATAATAAGACAAAGATTGACCAGACTAATCTTCTTCTCAGGAAGGACCAACAGGGAAGAGAAAAGGGGATATCTTTTGAAATTCAAATGAAGATTTAAAATCGCATATAACGGAGTCGAGATACGAGCAAATATTGTGGGGGGAAAAAATACTGTGAAGCCCAGCTGATGAGATTTCTGCCTGAATAAGGTTTACTTATCTGTACTCGAAATCCGTTATTTAGTTATTAAGCTTGGTTATGTTTGGGCAAGATGAAAAATGAGTTGCTTTGTATTTGTAAACGGGGAAAAATAGTATCTAGAACAGGCTTAAATGACACCTCTCAGGAAAAAAGGTTCACAGACCTCTCCTGGAGCTTACGGAGACAATGGAGTGTCCCTACAGCCGGGAATATCGCTTGCTTCTTCTTTGGTGCATGAAATCGGGACTTTGAAAAATTACAGAATAATAAGCACAGCTCGGAATCAGCTGAGGAGCCTTCGAAAGTGCTGACTAACTTTTTTAATAAACAAAGCCCATTAAAATATAATGAGGAAACGAGGGCTGTGTACCAGTACACCCTGTTATTAAACGCTGCTCTACTGAGCAACAGCGCTCGGTACAAATTTACCATCGATTCCTGCCTGTGCCGTTCAAACAAGAGCCGGCTCCGGACCCCTGGCACCTCTGGTGGCATCCCTGCGGAGTGCCTGGATGCGGGTGGCCACCCCGGGCAGGGGGACAGCCCCGGGGAGGGGGTGACGGAGGGGAAGGGAGGCAGCGGCTCAGCTGTTGCCGGAGAGCTGTTTTATCGGCGGGGAGAGGCGAGAGCGCTGCTTTCTGCAGCATTGTTGTAACCATGACACTAAGGACGTCATCCCGTGAAAATAGCAGTTGGAACATTTGTGGAACAAAGCTGAAGCGGCTCCGCTTTTCCGTGCGAGGGTCCTTAGCAGAGCGATACCATATGCATACTGTTCATTTACATATAGATTAACTATCCGCTCTCAGCTACTTTCCGGCTTTATAAAAACATGCTGAGAATTAAGATCGGAATTGCAAACCAATCCACAGGCTGGAGGAATCGTTTTAGTTTTCAGAAGGGGGATTCTTTTCGGTGCCAAGAAACGTTGGGCGTTATGGGCATGAGCAGGCTCCGCCGGGAGCTGGGGGGGGTTCAGGGAGAGGAGGGTGGTGGGATGGGGACCCGGCAGGTTTCTTCTCAGCGTTGCTTTGAGTGGCAACTCTGCCGATTCGACAACCTTGCACTTATTTGGTCCTACCCTCCGCTGGATAAAACTGATGAAAGCCAGAGCTGGCTGTGCCGTAATGTAGAATTAGAGCGCTGGAAATGCTATTAAAGTCATTTTTACGGCCGTGTTGAACCCAGAGCGAACCTGTAAATAAAAACACTGGGGAAGGGAGGGCAGCAGATGTAAAAACGGCCTAAAGGTAAAAGAAAGGGATGAAGTAATGCCAGCGAAGAGGGAAACGCGTTGAGGGGAAGGACAAAAGGGATGGAGGCTGGAGGAGGAGCGAGGCAGGAGGGAGACAAAGCAGGGCAGGGGGTCAGCGGGGCTGACGTCAGGCACCGGGCTCGGGCGCCGCAGCCTGACCTTCCTCCTCTTTCCCCATCCTGTCAGCATTTTATACTGCCGCAGGTTTTCTCTACAGTTTTGTGTCTAAAGGCTGGGAAGGGGTTAGAAACGGGACGCTCCGAAAGAGCATCCGAAGGCACGGTCCTCTCTGAGCTGCGGCGTGCAAGGGAGCCCCGTGGGAAATCCCTCTGCTCCTGGGAAAGTGGGGCATCGCGCTCGGCGGGGCTGCCGGTGCCTGGCGAGGCAGAGCGGGGCTGAAGGCACGCTCATCCTCCTCTGCCATGGACACCTCCATGCCACGGTTGTGGTATTTTCCACCTGGGATAGTCCGGCAGAAAACAGAGAGATTGCATCTGAGGGCTTTCATGGGTGTCACTCGTGTGCTGGTGTGTTAGAGTTTGTCCCAAGAGTACTGACAATTGAATTTTTGGGGTTGTTTTTTGTTTATCCCAAGACCTGACAGTTCTGTTTCAGTTTCTCCTGGAGGGGTAGGAAAAAAGAATGGGATTGTAAGGGAATCATCACATTTGTGGTGCTAGAAAAGTAAATCCTTCTTCGTTTGAAATGGAGTTGTTTGACAGGAGGTCATATGCAACAAGGCATGAGAAAAAAAGGTAAATGATTCCAAGGGAATCCCAGGTGTGCTTCCAGGCTGGAAGCTTGGATTCCATTACTTCCGTGGAGATTTGCAGGATCTGCAACCCTATTGTAAGGAATGTTGGGGTTTTTTCCCATCAAAATTCAAAGTTTACTGATAATTACCAAAAGCAATGAACAGGAAGATTCATTGCTATTTTGGACATTTGACCTCCTTTTCAAAAAGAATGAATTATTTATGTTCACAGATAAATATTATTAATTGAGCTCTTTCCTGCTTTAAATAAATCGTCAGATAGTAAAGTTGATGTTAAGCATTTTTGTTTCCAGTACGTAGTGAGAGAAAAATGAGCTGCAAGTGTTGAATAATTTTCAGACTTTTTTTTGTACTATTGAGAGAAACTGCGGAGAATTTTACTTAACTTCAGGGATTGAATTCAGCAGAAATGCTAGAGAAATTAAGATTTCTTTTAACTCCTGTGAGCTTTTCAAGTCTAGAGACTGGATCTCACTTTTGTATTAAATATTCAGGGTTTTATAATGATTTGCATGTTCCCTTTTAAGCCAAAGGTGCATTTTCTTCCTTTGAACATACGTTGAGAAAATCCAGTAGGTCACGCAAGGAGTTCTATACCATGTTCCATGAGGCTGCTTTGAATGCCATTCTCCCAGCTGAAAGGAGCATTTGGGTAAGTTTTCCCCAGTGCACTTGAGGGCTTCCATATCGTCTCTAATAGTTCAAAGCCCCTCTCGCTGCCTCTTCATTGAGTGATAGGTCTGACTCATCTTCATCTTTAGCTTACTCATACTTAATATTGAAACAATCTTCAAAGGAAGGAGATGTAGAAAAACTTCTCACTCCTGGCAACACCCACAACAAAGACTTGAGTCAATATATTCAACACAAAATAACTGACATAAAAGGAATCAAAATTTTACTTGGCAAAAGACATTTCAACCTGAGAAGAAAGTCAAATCCCTTAACTAACAGCACAACCAAGACAGCATTGCCAAAAACAATCGATCATCTGCATCAAAGGCACTGCCAGTGCTCTTGGATCAAAGTTTCCTCTATCCATAAATTATCTGCACTAGAAGTCATTGATGAGTTTTTCATAGAATCATAGAATCACCCAGGTTGAAAGGGACATTTAAGATCATCGAGTCCAACCGTCAACCTAACACTGCCAAACCCACCACTAACCCATGTCCCTCAGCACCACGTCTGCCTGGCTTTTAAATACCTCCAGGGATGGCGATTCCACTACTTTCCTGTGCAGCCTGTTCCAGTGTTTGATAACCCTTTCCGTGAAGAAATCTTTCCTAATGTCCATCCTAAACCTCCCTTGGCGCAACTTGAGGCCATTTTCTCTTGTCCTGTTGTCCATTAATTGGGAGAAGAGCTCGACCCCTACCTCTCTACAACCTCCTTTCAGGTGGCTGTAGAGAGTGATAAGGTCTCCCCTCATCCTCCTGTTCTCCAGGCTGAACAACCCCAGTTCCCTCAGCCGCTCCTCATACGACTTGTTCTCTAGAACCTTCACCATCTCCGTTGCCCTAAACTCATATTTTCATCAGGTCCCTTGCACTCTGAAAAATCCTGAAGGTGGTTTTTGGGGTGAACCACAGGAAGCAGGAGGAGAAGACAGGAGGAATGAGCTCACCGAGCAACTTTCTGAAGAGCAAAATAAGTGGCTGCTGCATCGATTCTCTTCTGTGGGTTGGCCTAATGCATCCTGGCATTTGTATTCTGTATTAATGTCCAAAGCGATTGCTTCCAGTGCTGTTGCAATCCGGCAGGAGACTGTTCATAAGTAAGGAACATCCTCGGTGCAACTGGAACATGTTTGAGGTTCTTGTGTTGAGCAGCAGGACATAAAATGGCAGAAGAGCCTTGATGACTTCTTGGTCATCAGCATGGGAAGCAAGTCCAAACCTCAGGAGTTTTCTGAGCTGCCAACATTGTCTAGCTGTATCTGGATTAGACGCGGTATTTAATAAAGATAGCGGTTCTTCATATTTAGCTTTTAGATAAACATCTTGGGTTGGAAGTTTCCCTTATTTTCTATCAATGTTGTATATTTTCAGTCTAGGTTTTCAGCTAGGACAAACTCTTCACTAAAATGTGATGTATATTTTAGGATGTTGAGCATTTCCCATGGCTTGAGGCATGGCAGGAAAGACAGTACTTTACCTTACTCTATACGATGCAGTACTGTGCTGTCCATTTTCACACAAAGGCTGGTTTTCCAGTGGGATAAGAAAAGTATTTATTGCTATTATATATGTATATATAGCTGTATGCCGTTTGTCATCGGTTCTTAAATGACGTTTTCACAGCTGCCTGGCTGTCAGTATGGTGCATGTATTCAGCCATATTTCTCATATTTCTGGTATCTATGGCTTTAAAAATGAGCTATATTTATTCCAATTATTTCCCAAGGATATGTTGAAGTGTGATTTGTACTACTCCATCTGCCACCTGAGGAGGAGGAAGAGAAATGCACTTCAATAATGAGAACTTTAAGAAGACAAGCATATGTAGTTCAGAATTTGGTGGGTTTTTGGTGTGGTTTTTTTTTTTTAATAGTTTTGGGCTATCAAAGTGAGGCTGAAAGCATTACAGTTCTCCGTGGAAATGCATGGGGAACATCTCTCTAATTGAACCTGAACAAGATAATGTTAATATAAAACAGAGCGCACTGAAATAGCTTGCCGTGGTAGATTCTCCGTCATTGAAGTGGAGTTTTACAGGAGTTCTTCCCTCTTAAATCAACAAGTGAAGATAAAAACCCATACGATTTCTTGGCTGGCTTTTTAAGTGTAACATGATTGTATAAATTTGTAAAAATGGAACAACTGAGGGCTTCCAGCACAGTTACAAAACTGTCACACTGCGCTATTTTTATTGCATTTCGAAATGGAGCGTCCAGCTATACCCAATATTTTTTTGTTACGGACCAGACCCATTGGGTATTTTTATTTGTCGTTCGTAGCTGTAGTTTTTCCCTGGCTTCCACCTTTCCAAAAAAATTCCGTTTGGATGACGGGTCGCACACAGCAAAGTTGTGTCTCCACACCCCCCACTCCCGTGCTGTCCCCTCCCCCTGCGGGAGCGGGATCCTGATTCTTCTCGTCGAAGAAATAGTGCTTTCCGCCGACACGTTGCCAGGTTTTTCCTTCCCTTTTCTGGATTTCGTGCAGAAACTTCTCAGGTTCAAAATTAACTTTTAATCAAAAATAAATAATGCAGAAGCGTTAATTTTAATTTAGATTTTAAGAATCCAGAATTAAAGAATTTAATTTTAGAATTAAATGATAGCAGCGAAGGACACCTGCGTGCGTGTCTAGCCCTCTAGCACAGAGGGGTCTATTAAACATCCGAGGGACAATTTTGCTGTCATTAAGGTCAATGACAGAAGTCCCTTTGACAGCAGCGGGAGCAGGATCAGGGCTTCAGCAGGGTGACGTATGACTCCTTCAGTGCACTATCCCTTCCGAATACGGGAACTGCCACAGTGGTATTGCCACAGTATTTAATGGTGCTTTTTAAATATTTAACCTCCTCAAACCTGTATTGTTAAGGATTCAGGCACTCTCTGTATTCTGACCCATAGGCATTCAAAGAACTACATGTCAATGTTTTATTCGAATTCCTAGGGTATTGAAAGGACTTTTGAAAAGAGCTTTGCCATAAATAATTCAACTACTAGAATATACTTGGTTAAATACAGATTTTTGTGTTTTCGTAGTTTAGGTGAAATATGTGTTTTCATTGCTTTTATATATTTCGCATTTTTGCAAACTCCCTACATTTATGGCAAGGTTTCTAATTGCTGGCCAATTCCGTAGTTTCCTTCTTTATGCCTGTGTGATGAAGAGTTCCTTCCCAAAGAAGTCAGTAGTTATAGGCTAGGAAGCAGGTAGGTACTTTCTTAATGTAAGAGTGTGTGTGTGTGTGTGTATATAAAAATATATGTGTATGTGGATATATAGCTATATGCATACATATAAATATGTGTGTATATATTTATATTTTTATATATATTTATGTAACATACAAAATACTGAGCTGGCAAACTACTCAAACATTTCCACCCTGCCCCGCAACCCGGTTGCAACTGTTCCAGAAGAATGGCTCTCAATCACGGGAGCAATTGAGGAAACAAACCCTGTGCCAATTTTAGTGTATGGTCTCAAGAGGAGGGCTCGTAAAACGTGCACAAAGTTATTCACGAAAACGACTTACAATTTTCCTTCTGCCCACGGTTTTTTGGGGGTTTTTTTTGGTCGGAATGTTGTGTTCTGCACATTGCAGGAAGAGTTCAAAGGGGTCAGCCCTGACAGCAGGCTACACCGTAACCTGGTGCCGGCTGATGGATTGGACTTGGCAGCTCCTTGTCTTCAGGGGTTCCTTGGTAACTTCATTGCTGAAGCAGGTGACCTGTTGTTAAAGCAGAATTAGCCTTTTGTGTGCCTTCAGGTTTTTCCCCCTGAAGTTTGCCTTGCCTTTGCATTTTTACAGATCAGCTGTTGATTTAAAACATTCATCATCATTTTAAAGTCATGTAAAATGCAAAGAAACTGTCTCCCGGCTCGACGCATCAGGTCAAACGTAGCCTTGGACCTACCTGCCAGCACGGGGAGAGGTGGCACTGAAGGCTCGTTTGGCTCGTACAGATATGTTATTGACTTTCTTCTAACGTGCTGTGGTCAGAGGCAGCCAGCCTGTGAGTTGTGGGCAGTTTGTGGTTCAGAGGGGACGGGAATGCTGCTCCCCCCTGTCCCTCTGCACTCCGGCTGACAACCGAGAGCTGCCATCGCCCCCACCGGTGATGCCACCGGTGATGCCACCAGGCGAGCTCAGGTTGGCGTAAGGTTTAAACCTCTGGGCTAGTTTGGGGAATTTTGTGTAATGTAGAACATTACATAAACTAATAGATCCTTTCTACTCTTCTCCCCGCCAAGTGCGCTTTGTTCTTTCTTTTTCTTTTTTCCATGATTAAAAAAAAAATTAAAATGTACTTTTTAGGCTCAGGCTTCTGTGCCATCCTTCCCTAACAGCAACGGGCTGAGCTCTTTCCAGAGCCATTGGCATTGCGGATACAGACGAGCCGACACAGGCTAACAAACATGGACTTTGGTTGGTGACTGCTTTATATTCTGGTTTTGCTTGGTTTTAAATACAGCGGACCCGATGCACGGCTAAAGCAGTGAGCTCAGCCCAGTGCCACATCTTCCGTTTTTCTAAATGTTTTAACCGGAAAATAAATTTGACCGGTTAAAGGAGGGGGAGAAGGATCCAGCCAACCTGGAGTTCCGGAGCTGCTGCATTTTTATGGCAGAGGTTTGTGACGCGAGCGTTGACACCGTTCACACTGCCGCGGGAACAGCACTTGTGTAATGCTTTTTAATCCACTGTAATCAAGTACATAATCAACATAATTAATTTCTATACTGTTGCTCTCCTTGGTTCACATGGAAAGCTATCAGAAATTGCTAAATTGGTCCTAATTCGAGGGGGAGTATTTTCCTTAAGTATTCTAGGTAATTTCCTTTTTAGCTAGCTGCTAATTGCTAATCTTTGTATTGACGAAATTTGTTTTACCTGATGTTACCTTTACCCTACTGCGTTGAGATTTAACTGTGTGGAAGTACTGCTTTGGGAGTGATGTCTCTTTCTTTGCAAAAGTTGAAAACCAAAAGAGAATTTTACTGAAGATCTGACTTCACGGGGCTCTCTTGGAGGGGCTTGTCGCTGGTAACTGGAGCTGCCATCCTGACCCCTGTGAAGCATGAGGTTTGCGTTGTCACTTCTATTTTATTCTTAGTTTTAGTTGAGTGATAATGAACATTTAAACCATCATTTCTGGAAGTGAGTGACGACGATAAAGGACGGGGAGCTGTTCTCTGCGATGCCCCGTGGGTGATACCCAGCGTTTCTCCATGTCGCCTGGATGATCAGGTTGGACGCGGGTTCCTCCCCCCCAACTCTGTGATTATTTGCTTTGTCGCTAATGGTTCGTTCTTTGCCGTTTCTTTTGTCCCTGATGTTCTGGACTGGTGCTGCCTCATTCTTGTCCCTGTCCCCGTCAGCAGGGTGCCCGGACGAGACCGGAGCGCTGCAGGGTGGCGGTGGTGCCCACAGCCTCCTGCTGTTCCTTCAGACCGTGGCAGATCGGCCCCAAAGGCTCTCCGGTTTATTTTTCTCAGCTTGCTGAACTCCCCTGCATCAGATTGAGCCCAGCTCCGGGCAGAATCGACTTCGCATCCTCATCCTCAGATCCCCTACGAAACTTCACCTAAGCTGTGAACTCCAGCTGGGTTAATTAAGCACAAATTTTTCAACTCTTTTCATCAAGACAAAGGAGCGTGTTCCGCTGCCACTGTTGCAGACACAGTCTGTGTTTCCCAAGTTGTTTTGTTTTTGCGTTTACACATTTCTTTTACACTGAAAAGGGGGATTATTATAGTTGCAATTACCATGGAAACAATTACCATAAAGTATTGATCGACCAAGATAGATTAGTAAGCACAAAAAGAGATTGTCTCTATGGAAACATGGACATTTAGAGCTATTTATTTTTTCTTAAGAAAATAACTATTATTTCTTTTTTTGAATAAGCTTCTAGTCCAGTTTAAAATCACTTTGTGGTTTTAATTAAAATTGCTTATGTAATCAATACTGTGTTTTAATATCATTCATGTTCTTTTTATCTCAAGACCTCTGAAATCGACTTTTTTTTAAAAGAAGAGGGCTTGCATCATTTGCACAGCATTTTTTCATATTAAAAAGTAGCTGAAATGTATCATTAATTGTTAATGAAAAACAGGTCAGCAGAACAGGCCATTTGCTTCTGGAAGTTAGCATTTAGTAGGGTTTTGTGTTAATGGATTGACAAAGGAATAACTAACCTGTTCTTGCTTGGAGTGGCACAGGGAGTTGAGCTTTGCAGCCTTGACTGTTGGTCATTCCCGCTCCTGCTGTTAGATCCAGGTGAGCGTTCGGATCCAGTTGGCACACAAAATGGAATTCAAATACCTCATCACTCAGAAGCACACCCTCCGCTTTTTCTAGCAGAAGTTGATCGTGTTCTTCCTGGTGGCTGCGGTGCCTTGAGTTCCTTGTGTTTTGGGTTTGGCACCAAAGTGAGCCTGAACGTTTTTGCCGTGTGGTCACTCCTCTCAAGTAGGGTCTTGTTTCGTAGGAGCTGAAGGTGGACTCCTCCTTCTAATATAAAATATGTAGTCACTTATCTTGAGACTGTGCAACACTTAAGTAGCTGGAGTTTTTCTTAGTCACTTCTTACATTCCTCTGGTGAAATGAAATGAGAATGGGGTCCTTCATTATTTCCTAAGTGGTTTTGATGCTCAAACCTCTGATGGCGATATTTATTTCTTTAAGCAAAGAGCGGTTTCATTAAGCTGTATTCTCTCTATCTTTAACCGCTTGTATTTGCTTTTTCAATTTTATTGTAAGCCAGTTTTTGCCAGTGCTGGAGCTCTCTGGCACCTTCTGTTGGGAAACGGTCGCTCCCCTGCAGGTTTCCCTTTCCCGTGCCTTGGGTAAAGGTGCGGGTTTGGTAGCAGCCCACCAGTATGGTTTACATACGCCTCCTCTCCTCATCTGCAGCTTAGCTTACGGAAATGGCTCATAGCACGGTCAAGATGGGAGTTTAAAATAGGCGGCAAAGGAAGACAAAAAGGAGAAGAGCTTGAAGGGCGATCTGATAAACAAGCAAATTGTGTAATTTTATTCTCTGTAGGTTTTCCCCCTTCCAAATGTTAAGAAAATCGCACTCTTTTCCTTTCCTCTATGGGGAAAGCAGCCTGGAATGAAGAGGTGGGTATTGCTGTTACTGAACCTGTTGACACAACAGCCATAGTCTCTGCTCTTTAATAAATGGCGTATAAAGCGCATTGTTTGCCTGCGTTCTCCTGCTTGTTGTAGAAGATAATGCAGGGGGAGAGGTGCCCACTAGCGTCCTCAACCACCCAGTTGCTCCATCTCGTTGCGAACTGGATTGGAGATGACCGTTCTGTTTTAATGGATGTTTTTTTACTTGACCGTACCTAAAACATTCGATGAGCAAATCCGTTCCTGTGGGATGTTGATTGCCCGGTCCGCTGAAAGGGATGGAGAAGTGTCATTGTGGCTGGGGACGCGTCAGCAGCCTCTGAGGGACACGTGTTTCTCTGGGTGCAGAGGGAACGTGTTTTCATTGAGGCAGCCCCGAGTTACGTGGTCAGGAGTTCTTGTCTCAAGCCTAACGAACACGACATGAAGCTGGCGCCTCATCAGGAGTATTAATCGACGGCTAATCCCAAACGACTGTGGAGCAGTGTGCTATGCAAGCGTCATTCTTCCTAAGTGCTCATTCAAGTTTTAGTGGACAGATAACGAGATTTGATGTAAACTCTGTGCTAAAGTGAGAAAATATGGAAGTCCTTATTGCTGTAATGTCCTGCGGTTTTCTCATTCCCAGCTGCAAAACTGTTTTGGTCAGACCATCCCCGATAAGGAGGAGGTAAGAGGAGCTCCCAGCCGTATTGGTGGGCAAGGGCAGCTCCATGATTCCAGTGCTGGTTTTGCGTGAGTTGCACCCTCTGTTATCTCTGATCAGTACAGGTTTCTTGGAGTGGGGGTTTTCTTTACCAGTAAGTTTATACCACACCAGAAAACCACGACAGCTTGCTCCAGAGACTGAACGAAACGACGACACTACTTGGGCTTACTGTGCGTTAGCACAATCCTGCAAAGGGTGCAGGGCTCATCATTTATCACAGAATCACAGAATAGTTTAGGTTGGAAGGGACCTTAAAGATCATCTCGTTCCAACCCCCTGCCATGGGCAGGGACACCTCCCACTAGACCAGGTTGCTCCAAGCCCCGTCCAACCTGGCCTTGAACACCTCCAGGGATGGGGCAGCCACAGCTGCTCTGGGCAACCTGGGCCACTGTCTCACCACCCTCACAGTCAACAGTTTCTTCCCAATAGCTCATCTAAATCTCCCCTCTTCCAGTTTGAAGCCATCACCCCTTGTCCTATCACTACATGCCCTTGTAAGAAGTTCCTCTCCAGATTTCCTTAGGCCCCTTTCAGATACTGGAAGGGGCTCAAAGGTCTCCCCGGAGCCTTCTCTTCTCCAGGCTGAACACCCCCAACTCTCTCAGCCTGGCCTCACAGCAGAGGGGCTCCAGCCCTGGGATCATCTCCATGGCCTCCTCTGGCCCCGCTCCAACAGGTCCATGTCTTTTCCGTGCTGAGGACAGTTCCACTGTGCTGCTTTCTCCTAAGTACTATATATAAAATACAAGAAAAGGGGGTTATATGTAAAGATAGAGATCCAGTATAAACATTTTTTTCTGTGTATAATGTAAAAAATGTCATCCTATGCTTATGCATAGTCGCGCCTTCATTACAAACTATGTAATTAAAGGCATAAGATATTTAGTTGTGTGTCAGATTTTTGACAAATAGCAGGTTTCAGTAGCGCAAGTGGTTTGTGATGTTTCTGGCCATGAAGTATTGCTTGAATTTATCTTTCCAGTTGTTTGTATAGGTTTACAGATTCAACAGCCACATGTAATATTTATGCTCTCTCAGGGGAAGTGGAGATTTTAAGCTTTATAATAAAAATGTAAATGTATATATGGCACCTTGCTTCATGAGAATTTCCATGTGTCGTCTAGATGTAAATTGTTGAAATTTCATGGCAATGTAAAAATACTTAGCGTAAAATGCAAAAAAAAAAAAAAAAAGAAATAACCAGGCTTCTGCTGGATGACGAGGTTCCGTGGTGGAACAAATGCTGTGTACGAGAAATGTAAAAAGGTACGGTCTCCTTACGTTTGAAAAATACAAGGCTACATATTCCTGCAAGATACTCACCTGACTTCTCAGTTCGCTAGCCTCAAAATAGGTAGGATGAAGACAAGCCCTTACCCCGTCGAGAGCGGGCAAGGAGAGCTCCGTTCTCTCCGTCTCTGCAGCTGCCCCCCATATGGCTTCTGTAACGCCCCGGGGCCAGACGGGGCACCTTGGACTGTCATAAGGAAAATCTCCTCCGATTTCTGCATTTTCTGCATTACGCTTTGCTGCTAGTGATTATTATTGCAAGTTAAGGGCAAAAAAATCCATTCCGCTCTTCCTTTTTTCCTGTCTTTGTGCTGGGTTATCTGGATTGCATCTCATAGACTTTTGAAAACTTTTATAATTTTAGACTTTAAAAAAAAAAAAAAATCTAAAATAAAAAAATCCAGACATCCTAAAGGTTCTTCTTGGTCATGGAAAATATTTCTCCATATATACGATGGCTGTCAAAATAAATTACTGAAGCGTGGACATTATGCTGTTGACACAAACACACTTAAGATTTTGAAGAATTACAACTGAACGTTAATTCGGTTTTGATTAAACTAATTCTGTGGACAACACTTTCTGTTTCCTGGGTGAAAACGTGCACTGGTGATACCAGCCCCACTAAATATTTAAAAGTCTATTTCTGTTTCAAAATGTATTTTATATGCAAGTTTTATTATAAATAATGGGACTGTGTTTTGAACGTGGGTTTCATGGAAATTCTTGAAGTTATTAGGCAACATTGCTTATTGGAAGCGCAGGCATGAATGTCAGAGCCAGGGAGAAGCACGATTAAATCATTTGTTGCCCTTTGATAGGCACATTGGATTCACGTAATAATCTTTAGTTTCATTTCCTTTTTTTAATGTATTCAAAACAATAGCTCATTTTTCTAACTTGACTGTGTATTCTAGCGGTTGACATTATTTGTCAGGAGATAAATTATATACTTTATAGAGTCTTCTCTGTCAGAAACTTGTAAGGTCACCGAACACCAAGGTACGTTGTCCAGATAAACTGAATTCAAGAAGTTTATATTCCAGATCTCTTGATATAAACAAGCTTCATTACCACTGGAATATTTTATTTTTTTTTTTGCCACTAACATTCGAGGGTGCTAATGTATTTAAGAGGGTCATTTCAAGAAAGGTAAATTCAAGGGGTGGCTTTGCGTTAAGTTATGTATGAGCTGCAGGCAGAGTTGTGCTCGCATTGTCTGCCCGTTAATTCTGGGATCTGGTTCTGCCTCCTCCCCGCTGGGTCCCTCCGCCTCGTCCTCTGTTCCCCCGGCTGCGTGAAGTTTTGGCGTTAAGTTACCGTAAGGCAAAAGGTGAAATCTAAGGGGACGCCTGGTAAAATGCAGACTTCTCAAAAGCAAAAAATGTGTAACGGGTTGCAAACGAATGATTCTGCTGGATTTCTCCGTACAGTGGTGCAGCATCCCCGCACTTCGAGATCTTTATGGTGCTAGAAGGAACCATCTCCAAGAGGGAATATCTGGGTTCTTTACCCGGTGTGCGAGCCAGTAGCACACAGAGCAGAGGTATTTCCAGGTTTATTCCGTCAATGTGCAGAAATGGGGTGCTCGTCCCAAGATGTGAGCCCAGCTCAGTTTCGAAAATCTCCACTTTTACACGTCGATTATTACATATTCAAACAATTGATACGTGTTCGTTGTTATTCTCTTTAATGATTGGTCAAGATTTCTTCGCTTCCCATGTAAATTAGTGCGCAGACTCTGTCGTCTTCTTCCGTTGTTCTCTTTTGAGTAGGTGGCGTCATCTGGGGAGGCGGTCAGTGAGTCCGTGGTTGCCATCTCCCCGTGCCGGAATCACCTTTTACCTCCTTCTCCCCTCATCTTGGCAGTTCCAGGAGGTTTTCTCAGTTTGTTGACCAGGCCTACAGTTCATCACCCTCTTGACAGGAGTCAACGTATCAACAAAGCTACATTGTCTAGTGGTTAGTTTCTTGGTTGAATCAAAGAGAAATCATGTACTATTTTAATATTAGGTAAATAATTAAACAGATTTGGGGCCGTATAGAGAACTCTAGCAGCAGCAGGTTTCCTCAGTTGCTTCAATTACACTTCACATCTCGTTTTTCTAGTTAATATCAATTTTACTACAACTAAAGCAAGCTGCGTTTCGTGTAATCGTACACGTAGGGTTAAAATAAACCCTGACAAAAGGGGCTTTGCATTAGAAAATTGCAAGACGACTATAAAGCAATGCTGAGCAGTTTGTTAGACGGCAAGGAGAAAGCCGAGCAGGAGTTAAACGCTGCCTCAGGCGCAGGTCCAGAGCTGAGGACAAGCTTATTTAATCCAACAGACAAGAAGGAATTATTAAGACCTGACAACGTAAGCTGAAAAATGGAAGAATTTAGTCTAGTTTAAATGGCAGGTCAGTAGGTGAATGGGGTTGCACATTGTGGTTGCTTGCGCTGGCCAGGCGTTGGAGTCCTTGGCCTTGAGCAAGGTCTGAACCTTTCCATTCCCGTGTGTGGAGAGAGCTCCGAAAAACGGAAGGTGGAAGGCAAAAAGAGTCGCTCACATTTTAGCGTAGAAACTAGAAAGGAGGCGGGATTTGGGGTTTTTTTTTCGGTTTTGTGGCTGTTTGCTTCAGCATCTTTGAAAAGGGCTTAGTGAGCGTCGGGTGGTGGCCCGTTGGCCAAGGGGAGGGAGCTGGGTACCAGGACTACCCTGATGCTGTTCCCCTGCCTCTGAGGAGCTGGGGGTACCCGGGCCGAGGCACCGGAACCCGCTAGTCCAAACCAGTCCTAGAAAAACCTCGGCGTTCTTTCCAAATGGCCTGCAGTGACCCTGTGGCTACGGCTTCCCCACATTAGTATTTCGAAATACTTGTTTTAGAAGCCGGCTGTAAGCTGTCCTCACGTTCATGGCTGTAGTCTGCGTGGTGGCCTTCAACATGCCGGGCGTGAGACAGATGTGTCCTTACAAAGCAACGGTGCGCACCTCTGATGAACTGAGTGCCTCTTGATTGGGAAACCAGAAATTCATCCGGAAAATACGGCGTAGAAATTGATTTTTATATTTAGCTAAATACTCTCGAAAGGTTATTTTTTGCTTTAAGCAATTGTATCCCTTTTTCAACTTTTACAGTGTAGCGATTCTTTCATATCTCCCTTTTTAAAAACAAATGTAATATAGTCCAGAGCTGACCTTACTGACAGATGCTGTTTCCCATTCTGCTCTGCGTTGTTCGTTATGTTTATATCTCAATTATTTCTAGCAGCGTACACACAAATACAATATTATTCCTGTTTGCCCTGTCACAAAAACATTTGCTTTCTGTACTGTGTCTTTTCGTGGTCTGGTTCCCTTCATTAACACAAGAGATGTTAAATATTTAGTGTTATATAAATAAGTACCTTGAGAGTATGTTAAACATTTCCTCAATTAAATTTCATACTAATTGAAGAAAGCTTGCAAAAAAATGGCAGTCTGAAGGAAAATAAGTCCATTAAGGTAGGAAAAGGGGCATTTAAGGAAGAATGTAATGTCCTTGTAAGCTTCAAAACAACTGCAGGCTTCCAGATTGTATGTAAGTATTTTCTACTCTTTTTAAGCTCGTCTCCATGCAAAGTGAGATGATAACTTGCTGGGGGTTCCCCTGCCAGCATCCCTGAACAGGAATGTACAAACCTCCTCCTTTTCGTCATGAAACAATGAGGCTGTTGAGCCAAAACAAAGATTTTTTTTTGGTGTTCGGGTTGGTTTTTTTTTCAACCCAGGGTGTCTTTTTTACCTTTTAGACTCTGGTATCACAAAGTGTCATTTTTTGTAACTTGGAGTCATTGGACTGAAGTAGTTTCTACCTGTACTCGAATTTGGGTAGTCAATCCCTGCTTTAGCTTGAAGATTTGTTCTAGCAGGTGAGCGTCACCGTTTTGTGCCATCCAGCACATGCGGCACCCAGGCTATACACACGTTGGGCCAGATGTGGCGGCTCAGATCTTTTGGGGAAATTACGCTTAATATTAAGCTTCGTTCTGCAGACCTCTTCCCAGGAGGCAGGTGTCAAGAGCAGAAATTTGTTCTGCCTGTCCTTGACGTGGGGACAAGACAGACCCTCGGGTGCGGGCTGGGTGGCATTTTAACGGTACGTGGTGGAGGTTTCAGAGGAGAAAGCACCATAGATTTGCTGTCATCCATAACTCTTGTGATATGAAGGCCGATTCTGATGAATCTAGTCGTACATATGACGTTGCTGTTAACAGGTTGCCCAGAGAAGCTGTGGCTGCCCCATCCCTGGAGGTGTTCAAGGCCAGGTTGGACGGGGCTTGGAGCAACCTGGTCTAGTGGGAGGTGTTCCTGCCCATGGCAGGGGGTTGGAACTAGATGGTCTTGAAGGTCCCTTCCAACCCAAACCATTCTGTGATTCTATGATACTATTTATACAACGCTCAGCACCATTTATCAGAATATACGCAGTAATATTCTGGCTGTGTGTGTAATTTTGGCATTTAGGAAAGCAAGTGGAAATTGCTTTACGCAGTAGAGTGATCTGGTAGAGCAAGAGGAAGGGCGTGGTGATACGATACAGGGAAAAGCTGGATATGTAATAGCAGCTGACAGCCAAGATGGGCGTACAGATGAGCACAGACGAAGACAGAAGATACGTTCGTGTGTGGGCTGCCAGTAAATGTATATTAGCAGGAGACAGAATACTGTTGTCTGGGGCAGGGGTGGCAGGATGACAGGGCAGGTATTTAAAGCTGAAAGATGAGACTCGTGTAGAGATTATTTTTTTTTCCCAGGTTCTTGTTTTAGAGCACTGCTGGCATCAAAAAGAAGAGCTGCTTACGTGTAGCGGAAAGCAGAGCTTGGCCCTGGAGCTCTGCACGCAGAGCGGCAAAAATCAGCACTGCGGCAGGCAGGAAAAATCAGAAAGTTTGTGATGGGGACAGAGAACATGAAGTGCAGTACTTGGAGATGGCCAGAGAAAATAATAGTGAGTCAAACAATACGTTTTCATGTTCTTTTTTCCAAAAGAAAGTGTACAAATAGTTTATGGGAATGACCCAAAAGATTTTCTGTAGTGAGATCCAAGATTGCTTTGGGCTGATGAGTTAGCTCCTGTTGAGTCAGTGGAGGCATCAGCCTTGGAAAGCAAGATGTTCCCGCTGCTCGTTTGTGTGGCTGTCGCTGCAGATAACGAGCTCAGCCCACACTGCCACTTATGGGCTCCATATTAACGTGTTTGTTTCCTTCTGGTGTCAAAACAAGGACAGGGAGAACCGAACCTCTGCCCACCACGAGAAATGGAGAGAAGAGGAAGAGCACTAGCAAGTCTTGAGGCTGGGAATTTATAATTCTGTCGCTGACATTGCCCTTTTCGATATTGTGTGTTGAAGCTGGCGGTGCTTGGGAAAGACCGATCAGTAACACTAGATACTCCCATCGTGTTTCTCCTTCGTGTTTATTCTAAAAGATGTCTGAATAGGGTCACAAAAAAATTAGGTCCTGAAATAATCATCCCTTTGCAAGCAAGAGAAGCATAAAGAGTTATTTATGCTGTATTTGGAATGGGAGCCTGTTCAATACTGTTAGTTGTACCCCTAATTTAGTGTGAGTTTTCTGCCTAATGTTTTCTAATGTTTTTATGTAATTCTTGGTGGCCTTGGGAAGTATTTTCTCTGACTCCCCTCTGGAAGCTGGTGCAGACAGTGCCTTTCCATCACCTGAGCCTTCTTCTCACGGGTTGCAGTGTCTCTCCTGACCGAGTAAAGACGGCACCTGTGGCTGCACAGTCTGCTTCTTGTCCCAGCAGTGCACCGGATGGCCACCTGAACTAGCTTTGTGCTTTCTAGTTTCAGGAAGGTGACCTGTGGACATGATCATTTCACAGCATCTGCAGCCGTCCAGGTCCCGCTATTATTCATTATTCTTCCTCATAACTTGTGCTGGAGTTGTAGGAGCTGATGCAAGACTTTGGGTTCAGGTGTGAATTGTTTTTTTTCCAGTTCAAGAAAGACAGGGAACTGCTGGAGAGAGTCCAGCAGAAGGCTACAAAGATGACCAGGGGACTGGAGCACCTCTCTGGTGAGGAAAGGCTGAGGGACCTGGGGCTGTTCAGCCTGGAGAAGAGGCGACTGAGAGGGGATCTCATCAATGCTGATCAATATCTAACGGGCGGGTGGCAAGAGGACGGGGCCAGACTCTTTTCAGTGGTGCCCAGCGACAGGACAAGGGGCGGCGGGCACAAACCTGAACACAGGAAATTCCATCTCAACATGAGGAAAAACTTCTTTCCTTTGAGGGTGGCAGAGCACGGGAACAGGCTGCCCAGAGAGGTGGTGGAGTCTCCTTCTCTGGTGAGATTCAAAACCCGTGTGGATGCTATCCCATCCAACCTGCTCTGGGTGACCCTGCTCTGGCAGGGGGTTGGACTAGATGATCTCCAGAGGTCCCTTCCAACCCCCACCATTCTGTGATTCTGTTGGTCAAGATTTTAGTGGTTTTAGTGAGGACAATACTGATGCAGGTGACTGGGTCTCCTTTTAATCTGTTTATTTTTATTTTTATTTTTGGCCCTTTGCACGCAAGGAAGCCGAGTCCTGCTTTGGCTAGGATGCCGCCAAGTCCTGCTTTGGCTAGGACGCCACCAAGTTGTGCCTCCAGCTCCATTTGCAGGTTGCAGAAGGGCTGGGTGTAGTTCTCCTTGCCTCCCTCTCGCAGGAGCTTCAGCGGACCTGGGACATTAGTTTAGAGATCAGTAGCTGCGGTGTGTGCTGAGGTCTGATCGCTGTCGCCGTAATGAATTGTTCCGGGGTGCTCCCCGTGCCTGGTGCTGGCGTGGCTTGAACTGTGCCGGTGGGACCATCGCTCGTCGTGGGAGAGAGAGGAGGCCGCTCGCGACATGCACCGTCAACGCGTTGCAGCCGAGTTGTCATTTCTGGGTTTCCTCTATGTTATAAACATCATTTTGATGCTATCTAAACCAAATTAGGGTAGGGCAGAATGGTATTTCTCATGGTGGTGGCTGCATTGCCCCAGTAAATCAGTTTTTCACAAGGTTAAACATATTCCTGCTGTCTGTTATGAAAAAGGTCTGGCTTGAATATTGCAGTATACGGAAAAGTAACTAATTTTCTAGGTAAAACTGAAATTCATCCATTATCAGGCTTAGCAGAATTGTGCGATTAGAAATGTTAGGTAGAAAAGATACCTTTTTTTTTTTTTTATGAAGACCTTCAGTGAAGTTTTTAATCTGTAGCTGAAACGCTTTCATCTTTTATGAAAAAGATGTCAGTAGATATCCCCGCAAGCTGCAGAGCAAACCTCCGCCTTGACGTCTCTGCCGGGCTCCGCACCACACCAACCCATCGGGGCAATACACTTTAATTCCAGCCTGAGAATTCCAGCGCTGCTGAGAAGCCCACCTGGAGCTTTTTAATTTTGTATTCAAAGCAAAACCTTCCGTCTCTTGAGTGTATCGATTGTCGCTTCCACTTCCCGTGGAAGTCGAGGGGTTATTTTCGTGTTGCTTCAGAAAGAATGTTGTAGAAGTGACGGGATGCTATCCGTCTGCAACAGTGAATTGAGAAAGCCCAGGAAATCCAGGGAAATAGCGTCCGGCGTATACAGCTTGTTTATAGACTGCCCTGTGCTTACCCATCTCGTACGCGCCTCTGAAACCCGGAAAGGAAAAGCACATCCTAACTGACGGCCTGGAAATCTTGTCAAGATTTTCGGTTGATGGTATAAGGGATTGTTAACCGTGGGTAGCTGAGACAAGTTTTTAAATGGATTTTATAAATCTGATAGAATAAATGGCCCGGAGGAAGCCGTCGGTATATACACGTCTCCGATGGGCAGCGTCAGCGCTAGCAATGAGTCCTTGCGGCCGGCGGGGTATGACGTGGGTTACGTGACAAAAAATTGATAGTGCTCCTCAGGGAGTAGTTTCGTGTTCGTTTCCCAAAGTTTTTCAGGGAATACTTTATAATCTGCAGTGTTCAGCAGGTTCCGGAAAAACCTGTTTATGAAGAAATTCGTCTTCTTTCATGCGCCGTATTCTGATGGTCTTGTCAAAAAGCGAGTGGTGGATGGGGCAGATTTGTTGATAGGAAGTGCCAGGAGCGATGGATAAAAGTTATGGAGCTGTGATGTGTAAGGGAGAAATCGTATTGACAAGTGTTTGTGCCTGATACTCGTTATCGTGCGAATCAAGGATGTGTTTCAACAATACCTTCTTTGAAGGTTTTAGTTTCTCCTGGCTGTTTAGTTCAGTTCTTGCAAATAAAAATGCATTAACTTTGAATTATAAAAGTATTATTCTAATTTATTTTTCCGAACAAAATGCTTCTTTCCTGAAGAAATGCATCACATCTTTTTGGAAGTAGTATTAGAGATCTGAATTTCAGGTTTTAATTTGTTGTATTACAGCTACAGGGAATGCATTTCATAAACTGAAAGTTTACTCCTGTGAAATAATCACTTCTTTTCGATCCGTCTTTTTCAGCTGTAGTTTAAAAGCATCGAGTTTTCCAAAATATCCAAATAAACAGATAGATTGCCTCCACCAATGAATATTGCTTTTGTAGAATGTAATTTAATTTATGTATCTGTTTAATTAATGAATAGGTATGCCTGGGACATTCCTGGTTTCTGGGTTCTTTTGCATGCTTGGCCATCGCCTCTTCAGGCATCGTGATGAACTTCGCTAATCCTGTCTCATTAGCGGCACTCATTGCTCGTACTTCTAAACAGATTAATAAATATGTATTTCTCTGACATCAGTTCAGACATGACTCACACGTTTGCACGCACAACTGAGGGCAGATTTGCTGGGATTTGGGTCTGCCAGTCCCTCCCTCCAGCTGCCCCACATGAACTCCTTGTTCAACTCGGGGGAAGGAAAAGCATCTCCTGCGACAAAGTGTTTGCCGAATTTTCTTTATTTTTAACAAATACGTGAGTAAATGCAAAAAGAGAGTTTTCATTGTGTACATATCAAATAAGAGATCTTTTTAGAGAACCACTAGTTGATCTTTGTGTTGAAAATATAAATTTTTATCTTTCCAAGTTCAAGAGGATCTTCTATCTCCCTCGTGTTTTCTTCTGGAAAGAACTGTTAAGGAGAACGTGGACAGACAATTGAGTTGCCCAGATGTTCGACAGCCCCAGATTTTAGGTAGAGCCGCTGCCCCTTCCAGTCCCACAGCTGCTGCCGCCCTTTTTTGCCCACCTGCGGGCAGTTGTCCATGCGTCCCTCTGCGCTCTCCATGCCTGGAGTGAACCAGGATCATCGAGCAGTACATTTCAGTTCCCGTTCCTTCTTTCTGTAAAAGGGATTGCTGCGGATCTTCACTTTCCAGAGAGGTGAAGGAAGGAAAAATTCTGCATAATGTGTAATAAGTAGGAATTTATCCAGGCACAGCAGGTCTGTGGTAGGAGCTAACCTAAGTTCCCTACATTCAGGTTGATTAATAATTCATGCCAAAAGCGATACAGACCTCACTTGAGTGCAGTGCTGGTACGTAGAGGGAACATACACCGCCTGTTTTCTTTTTCATACATAAATGGTATTTATCTATATCACAAGGAATTCCACATGCTTTACAAGAGTCGGATGAACAAATGACTTTTCCCCAATTTTTATATTATTGACCCGGGGTCATGGGACAAATCATGTACCTGGAGACACATTCATTCCCTGGAGTTTGCCAGATCAGGGTCTCATCTGATGATCAGGTATCAAAGCCAGTGAACACAGAAGGTGGAAAGTGTGGAGCTAAGGGCAGCTATTGCAATCCATGCGCAGGGCTTTCTTCTCATGGAGCGGATGTCTCTCTCAGCGACACCGTAAGTGACGTGTTGCATGCTAAGCCTTGTAAATTTAATGTTTTGGGTCAACCTGATTATTTGCCATATACAAGGGGCAAATAAGCTCATCCCTTCATACTTGATGCATTATTCATACATCCTTCTTGGAAATACCTGATGGCAGTACTAGAAGAGTCAATTATATTTTTTAAAACAAAATCTTCCTATTGTGTTTTTGAAGGGTATGTATTTTTTATGACTGTGATGTGGATGGTCACTAAGCCATTAGTATTTTTTAAAGTTAGTGTTTTTCAAGATGCATACTTTCCTCATGAAAGATGCATGTGTTTTGATAACATAAATTATGCCTATGCTTCAGTTCAAATTAAAATCAATTCTGATGATGTAGTGAATATTTTAAAAGTCTGTTGTTTGTTCATAAGGAGCTGATGGGAATGATAAGTATATTTTTAAAAACAACAACAATTTCTGGAATGAAAACCAAATTCCAAGCAAAGGCAAAATAGCATCGATTTAATCACCATTTAGAAGAAGAAAATAATTAAAGACATCTAGGCTAACTACTATGGGAATGTAAGAATGCTGCCAGTTCCATCAGCTTACCCCATGCGATGGTCCCAGCTGGGGGCTGAGTGGGTAGAAAGCAGCTTAGCAGAAAAGGGTTGGAGATCCTGGTTTGAAGTTGCGCTTGAGCCAAGGTCTGCCCGTGGACCGAGGGAGGCCAGCCCGTACCTGGGTTATCAATAACATTGCTGGCAGGTCAATGAAGAAGGGAGATTTAGATGAGCTATTGGGAAGAAACTGTTGGCTGTGAGAGTGGTGAGACCCTGGCCCAGGTTGCCCAGAGAAGCTGTGGCTGCCCCATCCCTGGAGGTGTTCAAGGCCAGGTTGGACGGGGCTTGGAGCAACCTGGTCTAGTGGGAGGTGTCCCTGCCCATGGCAGGGGGTTGGAACTAGATGGTCTTTAAGGTCCCTTCCAATCCTAACCATTCTGTGATTCTGTGATTCTATGACATGGTGCATCAGCAGAGGCTTGAGGAAACTGGGTCTGTTCAGCCTGAGGGAGAGAAGGGGAAGGGGAGGTCTCACTGCTGCCTCTAGATGTCCGATGGGAGGGTGTAGAGAAGACAGAGCCAGCCTCTTCTTACAATATGGGAAATTCTGACTTGCTGTAAGGTAAAAAATGTTTTGATGGGGTGGGTGGTCAAACACTGGGACAGGGGCCAGAGCGGCTGTGGGATCACCATCCCTGGAGATGCTCAAAATTTGACAAGGCAAGGCCCTGAGCAACCTGGTCTACTTGGACCTGCTTGCAGCTGGGTTTAGATGAGACTCTTCCAGAGGTCCCCTCTAACCTAAACTGTTCTGTGAGTCTGTGATTGCTGTCGCCCAGATGGATTAGAGCCCTTTCTTGCATATTGGCCAGCTCAGATATCTCAGGACAAAATGTAGACACCTTGCAGCTATGGAATAATCTAATTTCTTACTCGAGACCAGCTGTAACACTTGCAAGTTCCTGCACATTGCCGCTAGGAAAAATCTTCCTACAAGACCACCGTGAAAGAGGAGACAAAAATAGAGGAGAAAAGGGGAAAGTATGGTGATGAAGCCGAAAGCCGATGTAAATGCTGTACCTGTGTCACACACTGTAAGATTCTGCGTTATTCTTTGTTGCAAACGTTTCAGTTGGGTGTATGTCAGATGCAAGATTTTCAGCAGGCAATGAAGGAGTGGCTCTTGGTAAAAAAATAGTCCAAAAGTTGATTAATTTCCATACTGATCCATTCAGGTAGGCTTCCTGGGGTTTCCTCCATCCAAGCTGTTTCATGGTGCCCTGGCAGCCCCGTGGCCAGGGAATCCCTGGGCTATGGGATAGCGCATCCCCACTCTCGCTTCCACCTCAAATCTGGGAGGCAAAGCACAGTAAATCCCGATAGTTTTAACTTACGCATAAAAAGCAAGATGAATAATATATTCCTCCTATTACCTATGAAGCTAAATTTTATATAAAAATTACCATCTGGTGTAAGAATATGTAATTATTTAGAGGATCTTTCCAAATTAAAAATGCTATCAAAGAGATCTTTATTCAGGTGGTAACTGATACCTTCTTGGAAAAATACAGAAAAATCTCATCCACTTTCATCGTTTATGTTATTTTAATTTCTTTGTGTTCTTTGTGAGAAGACTGGTTTCAGAGAAGCTTTACAATTTAATTTGCTGACTCCCACATGCGGCACAACGCTGTTGCCTCACAAATGCGGCAGGTTAATGTGTAACCTGGAGCAAATCAGACTGTAATAAAAAAAATGAAACATTTTGTTTTGCTTGAAACCTAATGCTGTTATCTGAGTTGCCAGTGAGGGTATCAGAATGTCTTCCACTGTCTTTTTACTTTTGTATTAGATTTGCCTCTAGTAAGAGGATATAAATAAATTTTATATGTTGGTTCCTAGAAATTAATATCTTTTTAAAAGCCTTCTTTCTGCCACCTGGGCTGCAGTCTATGTGAAAATAACTTCTGTAGCTCATGGCAACAGCATTTTAATGGTTCCTAGCCTGTAGTTTGCCCAACAACTTTTAATTCAGAGTCGACATTGTGTTTAGCTGATGGCAGTTCTTCTTCTCGATTAGCACGTGTGGCAATCAGGTCGGTGAGAGTCACTCGGTATTCTTCGTGCATCCTTCAGTGACCTAATGCTGGAGCCGCATCGTGTCCTCTTCTTTCAGGGCAGGTAGTTTTCCTTCTTGCATTAGCCATGGCAGCAGAGAGCATGAGCAGGAATCCCATCCTGGTGAAGAAGCCTTGCTAATGTAGCCTTGAGCGGCAGGAGAGCCAGGAGAGAGCACTTGAGTCATCGCGTTTAGTCCTTTGCAGAGACAACCCAAAAGTGCCCACATACCACCACTGCCTTTTCCAGCACCCTGTAAAAAAATTAAAACATGCTGTGAAGGGCAGAGGCTGCATCTGTGTTTTGCTCCAGGAAGAAAGAAGATGACAGTGAAGATGTCACCAGTGTCCTCTCTGCAGTCACAGGGCACTTGTCCCCGTAGCTTCGGGACGATCTTATGGTTGGTCACTGTACAGAGGAATTTAAGTCTCTTCTCCATGACACTCCTCGGGGGTTTGAGCTGGTAGGAGAATTTCTCCCTGGCTCCAGATGTTGCCCGTTGGCTCCCAGCAGGGCTCCTAAAACTGTGGTGGTCCCGAGGGCGATTGCACCGTTGACAGCCGTACTGCAGAGGGAGGCAAAATGCTCCTCTTCGCTCCCCCCAGAGCGTCGTCTCCCTTCCCCGTGCAGACCTAAGTAGTCTGGTGTTCTCCGGGAGGCCAGCTTAATAGACGCTTATGTCCGGAACTACCGTCATTGGCCTTGCCATGCTTAGACATTGCCAAATCTTCCTGGATTCGGACCATTAATACAATATTTTGGAAACCATCTCAAAGGAAAAAGACACGCTTCCATAGCTGCATTGCCTGTTATGCGTGGTTTAAAAATGAGATACAAGAACTGCGAGTTTTTTAGCATAAGCATTATCATGTATTTGGGGGGAAATAAACTGAATACATTTAATTCTTGTTTTTGAAAATTTGCAGTCAAGTGGAAAAATAAAATCCTACAGGGGGTATTCAATGACTGCCATCAAACGCTGCTGCATGCAAAAACCGAGAGGGTATTGCTGTGGAAGTATGCCGTCACCTTGCTGTTTGAAAAAGCAGTCCATCATTTTAATAACTATTACAGCTCTGGCAGGGTCGTTTCGGTCTAGCAAGGGGCTCCGTTGGCACCTCTTCCCCCAGAAGAAGGGCTGGCCTGAGAGTGTTTTAATCTCTTCAAGTGTCACAAGCCTGACATGGGTGGTGTTGCTGTTGGACTAAGGCAAGGTACAGAGTTCATCACGTCTTTCACAGCTGTGGGCTGCTCCGTGTGGACCATCGCGTGGGTTCATGCTCGTGGTAAGCCAGGCTGAGTCCCCTGCGGTGCCAGAAGGGACGGTCACGCGTTCCCAGTGCCGCCCCATGGTCAGCCACACCACAGCCGAGCCGGTAGAGAATTAACTTGCAAAACCAACAAGACTATTTGGGCACCCCGCCCTCCCTATTTTGGCACCTGAAGCGGACGGGGTTGTGACTGCCCCCGCCTTGACGTACCCGAACCGGGCTGATGTAAAGGCGGTTTAGGTACTGCTGGTGCTGCATGCGCCAGCTGGCTGGGCATTTACGGGGCGTCTCTCGTTTCTGCTGGGCTTAGTGCTTCTGCAGCCCTCGCTCGGAGCAGCACTAGGTCCCTCACAGCCAGAGCGTTGGTCCCCAGGTGCCGTCCGGAGGAGGCTTCAAGCAGCTGTGAATAGGTTGTGCAAATCTAGCGAAGGAGGAACCCTGACAATCGTAGCTGTTGACTGTACGGCAATATGTAGAGGAAATGCAAGAGCCTGCCTTCCCTGGAGTCTTTGCCACGGCTGTGAGCAAAAGGTTTGTAAAGTGCCCAAGTCCCATGATGAGCAGGTCCATGATGCTCAGCCCTAGATCAGACCAGGGACTTGTCTTCTTCCTCTCTCCTCAGGTCTTATATTTCCTTTATATCAATTAAAATTTAGTAGAATTACAGATTTTCGAACGTTTCATCCCCAGTATCTTACAGATCACATTTCTGCCTTACCGAGTTGCATTTAAGAGGAAGCTGCAGAAAGTGAAGTTTCTTTTTCGTCTTCGTGTTTTGTTTTAATTCAGGTTTTGATATCTGGGTGTTGTGCATATTGAGCTCCGGACTAGCAGAAAGATTCATGACCGTATCTTGATTTTATTGAGAAGTAAGATTTTATCCATATTGTACAATGCAATGCCATGGACAACGCAGTAGTTTCATGGAAAAGTAATTACAGCACCTACGTACAAAAATGAAGGCGTATTCTGCCATCTCTTCTGGAAGCTCGTCGATGTGCATTGAGGCTGGAGCCCTCATTTTGGCAGTTGAGTTTCTTGTGTTTTTATCACTGTAGTATTAATTCCAATACATGCCAGCTGCTTATTTTGTTTTGCATTTCTTTTGATTTGAATGAGAGGAAAACAGACATCAGCTCTGAAGGATTTATTTAAAAAAAAAAAAAAAAAAAAAAACACAACCAAAACCCACCCCAATTCAGATTTTCACTGGAGACTCCTGGGTAAATCTAGCCACCGCCGCTGCTCAACAGTGTGTTTTTATTGGAGAGCTCTGTGTCTGCAGGTAGCTGCGGGGGTAGGCACTGTAATACAGGTTTTATGGTTTCCTAGTGGAATCCCACCAAATCTCAGAAGCAGCTTCCTGTCAGCAAATTCCTCGTTCAGCAGTCTCCGTTGCAGGCATTTGGAGAGATCTTTTGAACGCATTTTATTTACCAAGCGTATTAAAACGCCCACGCAGATGTCACTGTGGGTTTCTTGGTGAACACTGTATTTAAAATGTTTAGACTGCGTCTTACTTGACTGATGGGGTGCAAATGGCTCGTTTTCAGCCATTGTTTCCCCTGGTTAGACTGTACCAGTCACTTTTTTAAAACTTTAGAGGCAGTAAAAACAAAGATGTAAAGATTTTACGGAATGGTTTTCGTAGGATGGGTCTACCTGCTCTCTCTGCTGGAGGGCTGCGTTAGGGGTTGCGATGGACGCACAAGCTGATCGTCTTGCCATGTACCGAAGGTAACGGGACCGGCGCTGGGCCATGATGATGAATAATTATGAATCTATTATAAATGGCATTAATTGATAGATTAAAAAGTCATTGGAAAGGGGAGGCTGAGCTCACCCGCAGGCTGGATTTCCTCGGCAAACCTCCCCTCCTAACGCACCGCCCACCAGTTCGGCGCAGTCCTCTTTGCGGGCTTGGGACTGGTAATTTCAAATACCTTTCACCAAGCAGACGAAGTGCTGGCAGGTATGTGTCAAACGGGAGGAGAAAGAAGTGGGGGTATTGACCTGAAGCTTGCTCACCGTAACTATTTCTGGCGGGTCTGCAGCCCTGCATCTCCCCTCCCCATCGCCTGGATCCCAGCGTTCTTGTTCGCTGCTGCTTCTCCTTCGGGCTGAGGGTTTAATGGTTTGCGGTTCTTCGGATTTGGACAACTGGCTGGTGGTTCTCCTGGCGATTGGGAGGTAGAGATTTTCCAAGAACTGTTTCTCCTGTTGCTTCTCCCAAGCCCCGCTAGTGTTCCCCTAGAGCCACGTATCCGTGACCACTGCTTATTTCCCCCACGCTCTTCCCAACGGCTTCCTTTGCTTTGTCTCTGCTGAAGACCAAGCTGAAGACCAGCGCTGTTCCGTTTTTTGCCAAACCACCACCGGACATTGCTTAAAGTTATTAGCAGTACTGCTATCTTTAGAATTAAAACTTCTAAGGACGTTGATCCTTGTTTCTTTCTGAAGAGCAGCGGAGTATATAAATAAAAGTGACTTTTTTCTCGACCTGGGGATGTCTAGGCTCCTGTTTGGCCTTACGATCCTTAATGATGTTTTCTACCGCTTTATTTTTGTTACAGTAACAGAGATGAAAAGTATCTGGTTTTGCAGAGAAAATCCTTCTTTTGTAAAACCCCGTAGTGTTCCGACCTCAGAATTTACTGATTAGGCATCAAATGCAGCAGTCAAAGCCAGAAGAAATTGTTTCAGAGGTGTGTAAGCTTTAATTTGATTCCCTTTTGAATTGGCTCGATGTACTGAATCCTCGCTCAAGTCAAGTCCCCTCTTTCTTCTTACACGGTCTGTGTATGCTCATGAAAAATAAATATGAGCAGTAAAAGAACTCTGAATTTTTTTAAGTGTCTTGCTCAGAATAATAATGCGGTGCCATGAATTCAAGAGCAGCAGGGACATTTGGGAGAGTTTAAGGACGTTGGTGCGTATTACTTTAATATGCAAGAGGATGCTGGGAACTACTGTTCGTTTCCACTAGAGTAGGATACATTTATGGTTTTCCAGACAATCACTGAATTGCCTGTTTTCACTATACATGGGTAAAGTCTTTAGTTTTTTCATTTCATAACTCTCATTAGGTGCTGATTTGGAAAATATTTTGTTACTATAAGGTAAGCTTTTCAACAAATTTTTTCCCACTTATAAGTATTTGTATATTTGTGCTGTAAAGATTTAAAATAAAAATGTGGGAGAGGGCAGGAGGAGGCAGCCCAAACCTTTTTGATTCGGTTTGCATCTGGTCAGCCTCTGGTGATCACGATTTATGACTCTGCCGGGAGCGGATCGCTCGTACGCAGGACAGCTTCAGGGCAGGTGCTTGTCTCAGAAAAAGTGCTTTTTAAAAATTGGTCTTATGTGACTAGCTTGATCGTTGAACCCTACAGGAATTAACTTACTTTGGAATGGTTTTTTTAAATTTGGGCTTGCAAAGCAGTAGGACATCGGTAGCCCAGGCTGTGCTCTGGGTTGCTGCAGCTGGATTGCTCCTCCACCCAACTCCAGCATCTAAACCGAGCTGAGGTCCAGGGGCCGGCTGCGGGACTCAACAGGGAGAGAAAAAGGCAAACTCCTTTCATTTACAAAAGTATTTTTTGCATGTCTGACTATCATGACTCTGATCTCTGACCTCTGGCCAAGGCTACGTAGAGGTTGGCCACGTTCAGGAAGGCTGAAGTCCTGGGAAGAACCGCAGAGTAGCTTTGTACCCCGTCAGCTTGAAAAGCACTTCTTTTGGTGAGGTTAAGTCAAAGGAATTTCCACCACTTCTTTTTTGACTGCCTTAGCTCATATCAGCATCTTATGAACTCTTACATATTACTTAGCCGTTAGTTCATAGGGTTGCCGTAAGTTCTGGCTGTGTTGATTCAGAGGTGTTCAGTGAATTTTGTGTGCAGCACACACACGTTAGGATGGTTAATTTTTATTCTGATAAACGAGTTCCACACCTTACATCAACTCGCATCCTGGTGCAGTTCCAGGTGTTCTGTCTATTAAATTTATGCTTGCATGTAACGTGTAAAGTTTACTCTAAGTATGAAAGTGTTGTTTAATTCTTATTTTATCTCACACCTTCCAGTTCACATTAAATTATTAGTTTACATATGACTTTGCTGCGATGGAAAAGAGCTCTGCTTCATTATGGAGAGTCAAGTCTAATTTGAAAGAGTTATGTATTTGCTGCTGCTGTCATTTTGATGCTTTCCTAGTATGTGATTTTCATATTTTTGTATTACTCATGTTTGAAATAATGAATGTTAATGCCAATAAATTGTCACAAACAAAAAATAGAAAAGGTTACAGTTTATTATTGCATTTGTTTGACTAAAGATATTTTTTTCCAGATTTAACTTAAAATACCTTTTAATATTGTTAAAGTGTGGCTATAGCAAATTGCATTTCTAGTTTTCACGGATTAGCCGGTGAGGATGTAGTGAGCTGATCCCTGTTGTGAAGCCTGCCATCATTGGTGTTGTGGCTTGGGCAAGCGGTCCCTGGGCCTCGGTTCCCCAACGTGAAGGGGAGATGTGTGCAGGTAGTCCACGAGGAAAGCGTGTCTTGCTGCCTCCAGCTCTTTATGGACCTCTTTCCCAAGGGATAGTTTGGGCATACTGGCCTGACCAGTAGGTCTCCAGCTCCAGGCTTGGGATTCCCTGCTAGGAAACTGCATCTCTGTCCCAAGCGTGGATAGCTGCCAAATTCAGTGGGATTCATAGAATGGGTTGGGTTGGAAGGGACCTTTAAAGGCCGCCTAGTCCAACCCCCCTGCCATGAGCAGGGACATCTTCAACTAGACCAGGTTGCTCCAAGCCCCGTCCAACCTGGCCTTGAACACCTCCAGGGATGGGGCAGCCACAGCTGCTCTGGGCAACCTGGGCCAGGGTCTCACCACCCTCGCAGTCAGGAATTTCTTCCCAATAGCTCATCTAAATCTCCCCTCTTTCAGTGTAAAACCATCACTCCTTGTCCTATGGCTCCACTCCCTGATCCAGAGTCCCTCCCCAGCTTTCCTGGAGCCCCTTTAGGGACTGGAAGGGGCTCCAAGGTCTCCCTGGAGCCTTCTCTTCTCCAGGCTGAACCCCAGCTCTCTCAGCCTGTTCTCACAGCAGAGGGGCTCTAACCCTCTGATCATCTTGGTGGCCTCCTCTGGCCCCGCTCCAACAGGTCCATGTCCTTCTGCTGTTGGTGTCCCCACAGCTGGAGGCAGTATTCCAGGTGGGGTCTCCCCAGAGCGGAGCAGAGGGGCAGAATCCCCTCCCTGGCCCTGCTGCCCACGCTGCTGGGGATGCAGCCCAGGATGCGGGGGGCTTTCTGGGCTGCCAGCGCACATTGCCGGCTCATGGCCAGCTTTTCCCCCCCCAGCACCCCCAAGTCCTGGGCAGGGCTGCTCTCAATCTCTGTTCATGTGTTGAGCTTTCCTGCGAGGGGCTGCCAGATTGGAGAAGCCTAATTTGTGGATCCTGACGGGTTCGGGTGGGAACTAGGTACAGTGGTCAGTAAGACTGTGGGCATCATGGATGGATGGATGGATGGATGCAAAAATAGAATATTAAGCAAGTGAATGACCTTACTGGTGGAAGAGAAATTGCAAATTGGCAGATGTGTGGATTGTTTTCTTGGAATTGATTCTTCTGAATGTAAATCCTTTTTAGGATCTATCCTTAGTCATCTTTTTAAAACTCACATTTCAGTATTAAAGCACTACAGTTTGGCAGCATTTTATTTATACTAAATTTTTAGCTTTGTGAAATTCATAATGAATTCGTAATGAACTTCATGATAAGCTACGAGGACAGCGAAGACGGGGCTTTAAAATGATTAGTGTATATTGCACGGAAAGACCTATTTGATGTGGGTGGTGGTGATGTTGGGCTTGAGTGAAATTTTCAAAAGTAGAACTGGGTTTTTATTAACAAGTATTACCATTGCTCCAGTGCGCCCTACTTATGCTGATGGGTGTGTTGGAGACATGTAACCAGTTATGTTTAATTATTTGTTAGCAAAATATGAGTTTATCCTAGTGGTTACCTTCAGCGAGATCTCCCATCTTAGTC
This sequence comes from Burhinus oedicnemus, assembly GCA_008921705.1. Taxonomy (NCBI): domain Eukaryota; kingdom Metazoa; phylum Chordata; class Aves; order Charadriiformes; family Burhinidae; genus Burhinus; species Burhinus oedicnemus. The sequence goes on along the minus strand of VFFE01009212.1, from coordinate 693,839 downwards.
TTTCAGGGACAGATTTCCAGATATTCTAGCAAGATCTCGTTGAAGGGCAATTAGATGCACTGGCTTCCCTCAGATAAAGAAAGAGTTAAAAATTGGTGCGCCATGAGAAGAATATAGCTGAAAGCACAATAAATTACGCTTTTCAGTTTTGAAAGCAGTGAGTGCAGGGAGGAGAAAATTCGTAATGAAAAAGTTGGAATAAAATACGTATTAAGCTGGTTTTTTTTTTTAAACAAGCTGAATTATTCATGTGAAGCTGAAATCCCATGGAGGGGCTACTGTGAGATTAATAACCCACTCAGCCTTGTTAATGTCACTCGAAGCCCCCTCGGTAGAATTACTGTCATGTACAATTAGACGAACATTAATCTATATGTTACTGTTTCCTTTAGCAGAAATGACATTCAACTTGTTTGTTTCTGATTCCATTAACTAGATACAATTTTCAGCTAATTTCAGACATAACAGTTCTCAGTTGCTCTTCAAACAGAAAAAAACACGTATTCACTGGCCTAGAAACCATTTTGTCCAATTTTTATGTCTAAACACACCAACATAAGAGGCTAATGTCTTCCAGATGTGCTTCTCACATGGGGGACTTAGAGAAAAATCAGGTTCAGTCCAAGTTTCCATTCTCCAAAGTTCAGGAACAAATGCATCTCACGAGTGAGACTGCTCACCACTGGGAATGCTCTTTTGAGTTGTGAAGCCTCAAGGGTGTCCTGGTTTGAGGTTTTCAGATATTCACATTTGGGATTTTGGTGGAGTTTTTGATTCACCACAGAAAAATTGGCCGGCATTCTTGGTGACTTTGTAATACGATGCAAGAACAGAAGCAACTGTAGTTGCTTAATGTTCTTGACACAGGCTGGTCTTGTTGTTGTGCTCCAAATGAGGGATGGTTCCATGGTCCATATTGCCCTCCACTACATTTATGCATATCGATGTCTTTATTTGACATATAACATGACCTACCTTCTGTGTCACCCGTAATGTTAAGTCATCTGTTGCAGAACAGAATCCGATATACCCCAGAGACTGGAGGAATGAAAAACACTAAGAAGCTCGGCTTCCCATCATTCAAAACAAGATAGTTTTCACACCAGCTGCTTCCCAGTATATGTATTTTCTGTGACAACTGGGGCAATTTTCTGTCTCAGCAGGTAGATTGTCTCTTTGCAGCGCGTAGAGCTGTATACAGCCGGTGTTTAGGAGGAGCTGAAGAGACAGACATGATATTAGGATCCAACGCAACTCTAAGTAAGTGGGTCTTTTCTCTCTGAACAGTAGGGGTTGAGCTGCACTTCTAATGAAGCATTTCTTAGGCAGACAGAGAAGTGTCATTTATCAGCCGTAAATTGCCTCATTTAGGAGACGAGATCCATCTCTGAATTTTCTGCTGTTGTTGTCAGTTGCTTTCAGACTAGAGAGAGAATTTAATATCTAACCTGCTCTTTGGGGAAAAGTAGCAATATATTGCATACTGCAGCAATAATTTGTATTTCAGCGGGCCAGCCTTCCTGCGGTTGGAAGCGTGGGGCTGGGGGTGTATGCATAACACCCAACCACTCATACCTCGACATTTGAAAAGGTCATTGCTTTTGAGTTAACTACCACTTCTTGCTTCAAGCCGTGAGATCCCGACACGCTCTACATACAAGTGCATTGTAACAGGAACGGAGAAGGGCGTTTCACGAATGCCTGTTTATGATGATTGCAGACCGTGCTAAATCTGCGTAGCTTTGTGGCAGTTCAGGGGTGTATATTTGCTGTTCATCATGAAAACGTTGGTAACAGGTCTGCAGTGACACACCGTTCTTCAACTGCTGTATGAATAATAGAGAAGCATCAAAAATGCCAGAGATGTTAGGCTGCAGGTAGTCTCTGTGGGAGTCCTTCAGCCCTTTCTTTTGAAGGAAGGCACAAAGCCCACCTGACTGAAGAAGGGAGAGGATGTCTTCTTCTCAAATCAACTTAAATAGAAAGGCAAGTAATGCTTATCTTGCCGGTAGTCGCTTCACTCCACAAGGTAGGAAACCTTGCTCAGCTGGCCCTATCTATTGTATTTTTAATGTCACTGTAACTCTAAATCCTGGTCTTTACTAGGACAAGCTTCTGTAGAAGTAAGAGAAGATGGCCTCCTAGCTCGCCATCAGAAAGATTAGCAGATTTCTTTCAAGGCTGTCTGTGTTAACTTCTATATTAGGGTAGTTTTAGTCATCTGAAACAATTTCTGGCAGAAGCAGTAGACTCCATAACTTTTCCAAGCAGACTACAGTAGGATCTTCAATAGGATTTTCATCATCTTCTTTTCCCCATTATGATATTTTCTGCCCAAAAGGCCGGTGGACAACAGGATGACCATGAGGCAGCAATGTGCCCTTGTGGCCAAGAAGGCCAGTGGCATCCTGGGGTGCATTAAAAAGAGCGTGGCCAGCAGGTCGAGGGAAGTCATCTTCCCCCTCTGCCCTGGTGAGGCCACATCTGGAGCACTGTGTCCAGTTCTGGGCTCCCCGGTTCAAGGAGGACAGGGAACTGCTGGAGAGGGGACAGCAGAGGGCTACAAAGATGATGAGGGGCCTGGAACATCTTTCTGATGAGGAAAGGCTGAGGGACTTGGGTATCTTTAGTCTGGAGAAGAGAAGACTGAGGGGGGATCTCATCAATGCTTACAAATACTTCAAGGGAGGGTGCCGGGAGGATGGGACCAGTCTCTTTTCAGTGGTGCCCAGTGATGGGACAAGAGGTAACGGGCACAAACTTGACCATAGGAAGTTCCATCTGAACATGAGGAGGAACCTCTTTCCTTTGAGGGTGGCAGAGCACTGGCAGAGGCTGCCCAGAGAGGTGGTGGAGTCTCCGACTCTGGAGACATTCCAAACCCGCCTGGACACCGTCCTGTGCAACCTGCTCTGGGTGACCCTGCCCTGGCAGGGGGGTTGGACTAGATGATCTCCAGAGGTCCCTGCCAACCCCGCTAATTCTGTGATTCTGTGTAATAGAAATACCAGATTTACTGCTGATTGCGGTAATATGTGGGGCTCATCTGTGAAAACACACATACCTCCCAAATTCAAAACACAATAGTCGTACCTAGCTGACTCAGCAGCAGTGTCTACATACACACACCTATTTGTGTGTGATAACAGCAAGTGAAATTTAGCCTGAAGTCTCTTTTTCTCGTCTTGCCTTCCCTGCCTCCCGTTACTTAATATTCTCTTTTTCCCCCCAGTACTTGCCCTGTAACCGACCCTACCATGGGTTGGCCACTCCGGTCTCACAGAATAGCTGCTTCTGATTTTGTGTGAATCATTTAGGGGCATATGTTCCAGTTACAGCACATTAATTTCCTTTTAAAGTATAATCTACACACATAAGAAAATACAGTATTTCAGTACAGAGCTTTACATTTTCAAATGGGCGTTGGAGATTCATCTCTGTATTGACTCTTCTCAGTAGCTGTGATTCTTCTCGGGGCAGTGCTTTGGTCACGAAGAGATTAAAACCCTGTTTCAGGACGAAACTTAAGCACATATTCAACATTAAGCACAATAATCTTTCTCCATAAAAGCATTCAAATTCCATTCCCTGTGATTTACCTCTATTTGTTCGACTGATTCAACTCACAAGTGTCATGACGTTTCCTTTTATTAAAAATCACTCTATTTATTGTGGAAAAAACCCTGCAGTGTAATGTTTAATCAAAAAGACGTGATGGTCAGAGAATAAGTCTTTCTCATTTTAAAACATTTATACAAGGAAAAGGAAAATCTATCAGAAGCGAGTGAGAGAATCTCCAGAGAACGGCAAATACAAGTTAAGGGCTGTGAAACAGTTTCGCTCCCGGGTTCAGTTTTGCTGTATGAAACATGAAGTTATACTTTTGTAAATCGTGTTTTTAATAATCCATTCCCCCAAGTAGCGTAGTAGTAGAATTTAACAGAAATAATGTTTTGATACATTATAATCTGTTCAGTGTATAGCAAAAATACCTTATCATTTCTAAAAGCCTAAAAATTAACAATAGAATTAGAGAATGATGTAAAACTACAGATTTATGAAATAAATAATGCTAAAATTCTTTAATACTTCTTTTTAGGAAAAAATATCAATTTCGCAGTAGAATTTAACACAATTCTGTTCCATGTATCTTTTCAGATGGGTTTTTTTTGCCGAATTCAATTGGCATCTTTTTAACTGAAATGATACTGATATTTTCTACGGGAAAAACATCGAGGAATCACAGGCAGAATAGAATTGGCCGGCCAATTTTAAACTAAGCTACCCCATTGCTTTTAACTAAGTTCCTCAGGTCATATTTATATTTCTAGTGAAAGAATCTGGCTGCTTTCTCTGACGACGGGATTTTGGTTCTTGAACGTTTTCGCGTTGTGGATGTGTTTGTTAAGAGCGGAGCACCGGGACTGCTGAAACAAATACAGGTGTTTACCTCTGGTTCTGCTGGGGAACGTAGTGCTGGTGAACATCCAGAGCAATTTACTCTCTGGGCCATTCTGTATTCTGACTCCTGGACAGTTATGTCCTAGAATAGAATCCTTTAGGTTGGAGAAGACCTTTAGGATCACCGAGTCCAACCATCAACCCAACGCTGCCAAACCCACCACTAAACCATGTCCCTCAGCACCACGTCTGCCCGGCTTTTAAATACCTCCAGGGATGGCGACTCCACCACTGCCCTGGGCAGCCTGTTCCAATGCTTGACAACCCTTTCAGTGAAGCATTTTTTCCTAATATCCATCCTAAACCTCCCCTGGTGCAACTTGAGGCCACTTCTTTATATTTATGAATATAAACATTAGGAAAGTGGACGTTGTGGAGACCAGGATACACGAGTTTCTTGCTCCCACTGGCTGAAGCAACCATGCCAGCTCTTGCCGACAGTTGTATGAGTGGATCTGCACTGGTCCAGCATCTTCCTGGGGTGTGAGAAAGGATTTTACTCCTGACTACAAAAACTCTATAGCTAAGCCGATCAAGCACGCAATATTAGGTTGAGTTTTATACAGTAGTTTGTTGTAGAGCAAACGGTATTTGGCTACAAGTCGGTGCTAACGACAGTGCTTGGTGCTAGAGCCCAAGGAAAGTACTGACAAGGTCCAGGCAGGTGGTGGTACTTGATAGTGCTTCAGCCTTTGTGGCCAAATGTTGTTTACAACGGGCGCTAACAGCAGCACATTGATGGTTATTCAAGGTTTTAAAGGCTCCTAAATGAATAAATGTTACCTCTTGATTGTTGCAGTTTTGTTTGTCACTTAAAGGTTTTCTTTTAATCCTGGTGCAGAGTAGAGCTCAATCCAGATCTACCAAATTCTTTTAAATGGGCAAGCAATTATATTCCTCAGCATAATTCAATGGGTTTATTGTTTTGGTTGATACGAAGACTTACCACTCCAATAATTGAGATAAGTGCGTTTTCATTGTGTTCTATTGCTAATAAAATAGTTGCGATTTAACATCTTGCTGGCTCAAAATAGCTAGACCTTGGGCCTAATTACAGAGTTTTCTTTTGCTTAAGATTGTGTGCGATGGAGGTTGAAAGGGTTTGTTTCCAAGGAAACAAATGCACTGCACTTGCCTTGCGTCAAATGTTTCCTGTAAGAAAATGCCATAACTGGACTCCAGGGAGAGAAAAGTGTCGGGAGGTAACGGTGGCCCGTGCGGAGCCTTTTTCTAAAAACATCTGGCTTTGTCTTTTCCTGAAACTGGGAGCGTATTTCTCAAACTGCTATCTGGGTGCGTGAAAAAAGCGGTGTAGTGTCAGCATCCTAATTCTGGCGTCTCAAGCTTTGTCACCCCGGCTCAGCGGGGTTTCTTTTGTGCAGGTGGCATAATTGCTCCGGAAAGAATACGCAGTGCTATAGGAGCATCCTTTACGGTTAAAATAATACACCCACTGTTTTATATTACGGCTCTACTTTTATGTGTAGCTTTTGTTTTCCATATTAGATAAAGAAAGTCAACACAGTTTGAGTAGACATATTTTTGGCATTTCTATGTGTCGCTACTGTCAGGTGTGCCGAAGTCTGCCTGAAGCACACGCAAAGTGAAAAAGGGCTGAGGAGTGCAGAAGGGAGACGCTTCCCGATTTCTTGCTTTTTCCTCTGAAATTTGTTTTTTTCAGCCCATAAAAAATGGGTGGAAAATTGTAGTAATGGGCAAACAAATTGGAAAGAGTCCAGATGCCAAAGTCGAAAAGTTTTGTGTGTCTCTGTGTGTGTGGTGGGGTTTTTTTCCCCCAAAGTTGGAAATGTTTAGGAAGAACGTGCCTTCTCCTTGTTCCTGAGATAGTGATATTTAGAGGGGAGGGAACGTAAGTGATACGGAATAACAGTTAAATATATACACTCACGACGCCGGGCTGCAACATGGACTATTCTGAGATGCATGAGTAAGTCTCTCGAAGGACTTAAACCTTTTCATGAAATCTGTTCTGGGAATAGTAATTTTTCATCTTACACCATAGGTCATCCAGAAAGCCAGGCAGGAGCAGTCTATAGAAAGCATCATTGGAGACGGTGGGAAAGGCTCTCCTAAGGGCGCCTCTCTGCCAAGAGACTTTGTGCAGAACAAGTGTCCTTCTCACCAGGTCCTGGGCTAGACAGGACTGAAATACCTCGGTTTAGCCCTGGTGTCTTTAGAAACTGTGTCTTTCTGCCTATAGTGTTGAACTGCGTGCGCAGCTTTATCTATTTGAAATTAATATGTATGTATGAAATTACGTGCAATGTCACTTCTCTTTCAAAATGTTGCTATAATGCCAAACTTCAGTAAAATAGATGCATGTTTTCTGTGGGGCTTTGGCAGAGCTCGCACTCTTGAAAAGCGAGATCCCCAGTTTCCTGCAAAGCCTTTGCTGGCAAAACTCGGCAGTTTCACCTGGTACAGAGAGAAAGACGCTTTGGGGACTGTTAAATCCCAAGTCTAATCCCCTGGGAGAAGCGGCACTTCCAGCGACAGCGGCAGAGGTGTGTGGGTGCCGTAACACACATCGGCATCGCCCAAGGCTGCCGTACCCTGGGAATTAGATGCTTTTCCACTGCTGGTAATAATGGCAGGAGAAGGAGCGTTGTCTGGGCAGACGCTTTCTGTCCTGCTACGTGATATAAACCCCTGCCGTGCATCTCTAAGTGACAGATGGGTACACGTGCTCCCGTGAAGCTGATCCTCATGACTCTGTCTTTGAAAGTGCTCTGCCGGAAACAGAAGTAGATGTTCCCTCCGATTCTGTCTGGGTAGACCTGTTCTCTAATTAGGTTCAACCCAGACAATAAACTTAGAAAATAAAAAAACTAATATTAACTTTAAGAAGTCCTTTCCCCCTGTGTTTCTTTCTGTCCAGTGTTTCTGTTTCTCAAAGCTGATTGAGGATCGTTCAGCCTGGAGAAGAGGAGGCTGAGGGGAGACCTTATTGCTCTCTACAACTACCTGGAAGGAGGTTGTAGTGAGATGGGTGCTGGTCTCTTCTCCCAAGTAACCAGCGATAGGACAAGAGGAAACGGGTTCAAGTTGTGCCAGGGGAGGTTTAGGCTGGACATCAGGAAAAAATTTTTCACTGAAAGAGTTATCAAACATTGGAAGAGGCTGCCCAGGGAGGCGGTGGAGTCACCATCCCTAGGTGTGTTTAAAAGTCGTGCAGGTGTGGTGCTTAGAGACCTGGTTTAGTGGCGGACCTGGTAGAGTAGGGTCAATGGTTGGACTAGATGATCTTAAAGGTCTTTTCTGACCTAAATGATTCTATGATTTCCCACCAAGGCAGATGGGAAGAGGGGGGAGATGCATTCCTGATGTATGTACCATGAGAATAATGGTCCTGCGTATGCAGCGAGAACAAAATATAATAGTTAGACACATAAGTGACAAGATGTGTTGCTAAATGCGTGGGAAGAGCAGGTTTGCAAAGATCACATAATTTTTATTCAGTCTCATTTCAGCTCATCTGTGTTGCTGCTGCATGGCATTTGAGATCTCTTTGCAGGGTGATCCCAACGGACAGTGTTCGGATGGATGTTTAAATTTCTGTCTGGCTCATACGTGCGTTAGTTTAAAGGCCACAGGATAGCTCAAGTATTTGTAAAAGATGAGGATTGTATAAACCCAGTAAACACTGGGGCCATGAAGCTGCTATCTCCTTGATACAGCTTCCAAGCACGTTTCTTCACGTTTGCTAACCTTTTTGTTAAACTATGGTTAATATTCTCTGGGTTTCACCTTGCTTGGCCACCAAAGGATTTGCATGGTGTTCCCGTGCTCCCGGTGCGTAGGGCTTTGCGGTTTCACAGGAACACAGACTGCAGCTCAGCCAATATAGCAAGAAAGGAGAAAAGGTTCTGTGCTCAACAAACCACCACCGCTTCTGTCGTCCCTCCAAGTGAAGGAAATTGAAAACCAGAGACCAGCTGTGCCAGGAGCACGAGATGAGGTAGAAGTGCCCACAGCAGGTCTAAGCCACCCCGGAGCTCACCCGCCTTGGACCTGGTTCAGAGCGAGTTATTGCCGTGCGCTGTCTGTATTTCACCGTGTGCTGCGCTCTGTGACAGGCATTTAATGACAAAGCATGACTTACTTCATCAAGCTAATTCTGGGAAATGTGCTGGGGTAATGATGGCACGTTCACTGGTTTCGAATTATTTAAAAATTATTATTGTTCTGATTTTTCACAGTTTTAGCACGCCAAAAATCTACTGGCTTGGATGAACGCATACAGATGTGTGTATTATTCTGCTGCTGGAAGTTAAAATGAGAGTGATTTCAATATGGAAAAATAACTATTGTCAATATAAGTTACTTCTTTGTTACAGAAATATAATGCATCGTTGAGAGGGAAGTTTAGGACAAGAGGAAATGGTCTCAAGTTGCACCAGGGGAGGTTTGGATTGGCTATTAAGAAAAAATTCTTCACCAAAAGGGTTGTCAAGCTCTGGAACAGGCTGCCCAGGGCAGTGGTGGAGTCGCCATCCCTGGAGGTATTTCAAAGCCGGGCAGACGTGGTGCTGAGGGACATGGGTTAGTGGTGGGTTTGGCAGTGTTGGGTTGATGGTTGGACTCGATGATCTTAAAGGTCCCTTCCAACCTAGGCGATTCTGTGATTCTAAGTTTCAGTATGCCAAGGAAATGATGTGTTAACCAAAATCTTAACGTTGGTAAGTTTTGCAATATTGTCTTAGCTTTTTTTCGTTTTCAGAAGGGTTCTGAGTAACTGAAGGTTCCCTAGTTCTCAGGGTTCAAGATATTGTATTATATTGATATATATTTGTTGTGATATTTGTTAAAGGCAGATGAAGAGCCTTGTTCCTTGACTTGTAGGTAAGATCATTCTCTCTGTCCTGCCCCAAATGGTCGCACAGAGTTTCTGCAAGGCACACGGTATCTGTGTCCTCACTTTCTGTTGGACCGCGGTAAGGATGTGACGCCTGGGGCTGGGTACAGCGGAGACGGGCTGTGCTGGGACCAGCCTGCTCTCAGGAGCTGGAGATGGCCATTCCATGTCCAAACAAGTGCTAAGTGGTAAATCTGCAATGATTTAGACGCTTCTCCTCATGGGGTTCTCTTGGGATCACCATGGCCGTGGCCAGTGGTGGATGTCAAAATAATTGCTTGCAAGTGAGGAAGCAGATGGAGAACGGGATTAAATTTTCCTGTCTGTTCTGGGGCTTCTTCCCTGTCATGAAATCAGATGTAATAGAAAATATTTTAAAATATTTTCATGCAGATGGATTTGTACTCAAAGGAAATTGAGAGCATGATGGGGGAGTTAACATTACGGGAGAGAGCAGAAAGGAGCAATCTGAGTGCCTGAGGAAACTGCTACTTTCCCTCGTCTCCTGTCAGGAAATAGCTCCTTAAGTACTGCACTCCGAAATTGTCATCTGCTCCTTTTAACACAAAATGCCATCATGTAAAAATACCCCTTCTTCAGGCAAGGAGATATGAAAGCTAATGCTCGTGAAAACTACAGCTTAAAGGGTTGAAGATGCCAAAAAAAAAAAAAAAAAAAAAAAAAAAAAAGTGTTGAGGGTTATAAGTCATAATATTATGACCTATGTTAAAGAGGCAATTATTTTTTTCGCGTATAAATCTGTGCTGTAGATGAGGTCTAGGGAAGGCAGCAAAGCTCGTTACTGCTGAGCATCTCCCCGCCCGCCACCCTGGTCCTCGTGCTTTAGCACGTCTAGAAATCTGCTCCTTTACGTAGGGACCTAAATTTGAGTCCGGCTTTAGCTGCTCGAGTCTGAAAATGGCAGGGCCACGTCAGAGCCCAGGGCTGTGTTTATGGGGGTTTATTACTCATCCAGAAGACGTCCAGCCTGGTGTGGGGCTCAGATTTTCTTCCCGGCCTGCAGCAGGGAGTGGGAAGATGGAAGAGCGCGCCGGTATCGGCTGTTCGTTCGGCATCTGCTTTTCCAGATGGCTCCACCGATGGAGGGGGGACCCAGAGTCACGGCTTGGAAAGCTTGGGAAGCCTCACGATGCTTGATACGTTACCGCCTAAACCACCCTGAGATGCCTCATCTCTAATTATTAGCCTGCTTACAGGTGATGATATTCTCATATGCAAAGGATTGCAACGCTTTTTCTCTGTTACTTCAGTTAATTTCATCCAGAAGGCAGCCGTCGGCGTTTCTTCCCTCACCGAGGTAATACAGCAACTGCGTCTCCAAAGAAGTGGAGCATCGAGAGCAAATAAATTTCGTCTTAGGCATAAAGCTCGTTTTGAAAAATTTGTGGTAATTTCTGTTTCCATCAGATAAATGATGCTCGGGTTTGGTTTAGTCGCCTCGCGTGCTGCGCTGGGAACTCGCATCCCCTGCGGCATCTCTTCCACAAACCGGTTTGCGAAAGCTGTAGAGGTTGGAAGTAGCCAAAGTGGAACATAAAATTAAAGCTCCCTAAAGATGCAGTAAAATCGCAGATCAAAATATAATCCAGCTGGAAACCCGTTCGGTGCTCGTACTCCTTCTGTATACAGCACATTCCCAGCTTGGAGGTTTTGGTGTGCTCTCACCAAAAATGTGCATTCTAAAGATGTCATCATATATGCTGTTGACATAAAATAGAGAAAAACTCTCCCGCTAATTAATTGCAAGCTAAGTCGGTACTAAGACCCCTTGGAGATGGTTGTGAAGAATGTGGCGCTCGGTATTCACAAACCAGCTGCCGTTGTTGATTCATTATGTTATTTTCTGTTGGAAACTTTTCAGAAACATTCACTGGGAAGTTGCAGGGTGGATCGAGTATCAGCGGGCTGATTTCCCATTTTTTTCCCCTTTTTTTAGTTTCCCCTGTACAGGCTCTTTTTGGCTCTCTCCCACTTACCCGCACGAGTCTGGTACGTCGCCGGTGGCTCACGGGGCTGCGGGCCGGTGTCAGAGCCGGGTCCTGCGTGCCGATGCACGCTCTGCAGCGCCGGAGGGGATGCCCGCGCGTCGCTCTGCGCCTGGGGCACGCTTCGCCCTGTGCGGTGGCCGGCGGCAGCGGGCAGAGAGGTTTGGGGGGTTCTCCGAGGGAAAAGGCCCGAAGGCAAACACCGTCCCTCGGACTTAGAGTCATAGATTCATAGAATTGTTTTGGTTGGAAGAGACCTTTAAGATCATCGAGTCCAACCATCAACCCAACACTGCCAAGTCCACCACTAACCCATGTCCCTCAGCACCACGTCTGCCCGGCTTTGAAATACCTCCAGGGATGGCGACTCCACCACTGCCCTGGGCAGCCTGTTCCAATGCTTGATGACCCTTTCCATGAAGAAATTTTTCCTAATATCCAATCTAAATTTAGCCCCCTTTGTGTGAACGGTTTGCTTTGAAACGCCTCCTCTTCCACGTTAAGTTGCTTGGCTTGAATGTTACCTGTTTGAAAATACCGTGTCATTTACGGGAAGAGGGGAAGGAGGGTGTTGGTGAGAAAGATGGAGGTGACGTATCTGTTTTGAAACGATGAATCGTCCTGGGGGCCACTTTGTTTTTGCATTCGTGGAGGAGAGATTCAGGGCATATTGATAATATCGCTCCAGAAACTGAAAGTTTCCTGCTGCCAAATGACTTTTTGGAAAACCACTTTTGGAAAACATAAAGTGCTTGTGCCATCTCCTGCCTGTATTTATCCAGAGCTCCGCAGACCGAGTTCAACGTGAGTGTAAGGCGATGCGAGGGAGCCCGTCGTTCACGTTCAGCGCCTCTTAAACACCCATCGCACCCGTGTAGGGGCTGCACCAGCCGCAGAGCGGGGAAGAAAAGAGCCCCGAATAGTTGAATTGAGGATTAAAGAGAGTCATCTGTGTTGGCAAAGATTTCTCTGAGCCTGTCCCTGATGAACACCTACCTGTAACGACGCTTGCTATTTTCTGCAGTCCAACACGCGCCTTATCTTAGACTTGTATTCCTGCGAGGTCTTTGGCATACGCGTTTCGCAGAAGAGCCTGCAGGAGATCCAGGTGGGGTTTTGGAGCCGGTAATTTCCTGGCACACCAAATTACCCGCAGGTTTCAAGTCAGCTTGCGGCGGGTATAGATTACTAGTTGGTGAATAGAACTCCCAAATTCAAGAAAACTAGATTATCTTAAAATTATGTTTGATGAGCTAATTATTTTGAATGGGTCTATGTTTTTGCCCTGGTTTGAGGCCAGCCCAGCCCAAACCATGACAGATTTACGGTTGCAGTTTGTAAATAAGTGTATTTTTCAGCATTAATATGGAGAATGCTGGTATTTAACGCAAGGGTTGATAGGGTAATGTTTCTGCAGCTCTTGGGTCAGTCTCTGGGCTGCCTATTTAAGAGGAAGCAGGAAATTTGAATTGCAAATCAGTACTTCATCATTATGCATCAGTGCGGCCAGAAAGAAAGAATGGATGAAAAGCCGCTGCGTGGCTGAGCGGTTGGTTTGCCGCACGAGCAATCGCATCCTTCCCAAATCAATCGATGGCTTTGTACTCCGCAAAGCAGCCTGGGGCAGCGGCACGTGACAAAAAAAAAAACCCAACAATATAAACATTTGCGAAAGGGTCGATAGCGCTCCGCGGAACAGATAATAAAATCCCGGGGAGCAGAATGAGAGCAGAAGTTTTTCTCTGAATGGTTTCCATGCTTTTCCATTATAAGCTAGGATGTTTCCATGTTGCCCTGATTATTCCGCTATGAACAACTAGGAGGAGGACAAAATATTCCTCTAAAGATGTTTAGTATTTTATTTGTTTATCTGGGGTGAAAACCCCAATATGCTCTTGTATTATATGGCCTTTAATCTGGCAAGAGAGAGCATCAAACGTGCGTATTTTTACAAACGTGCGTATTTTTACAAACGTGCTGGCGCTTCTGGTTTGTCTCAAGATATCCAAAACATCAGCTGAGTTTTTTTCCAGGCTGCTGTGCCTGTGCCTTTCCAGGACAGAGAACATTCCTGAGCCGTCACAGCAACCTGCTGTTGATTGAGGGAATAAAGGTAACGAAGTGCTGAAGGGCCTGGAGTGTTTCAAGCCAGCACGATAACAACGGGCGAGCTGCGCGATCGCTGCATTGTGTAACTTTTCTGAAAAACATGGCAAAATGTTACGTGCTGCTTTTCTAGCAAATGGTTTTGAAGAGGCTGTGGGATTTTTTCACCAAACTTTTGACGTTTCCCTGGTGGAGCATCAGTATTGGGGCTGCCGGGATGGACCGATGGGACTAGGACTCATCATTAGTAGGGCTTGCAAAGCCATTTTATCCTGTAATTAATAAACATATTAAATACGTAGATGTGGCAGCCAATGGATGAAGATCGAAATGAACAATTTGGTGATTTTTTGAAGTGTGTAGGAGTAGGAGGCAGGGCACTCAGCGGTGCTTAGACCCAGAAGTGAGGTAGAAGCGGGTTCTGCTCATAGCCCTGAGAGTTACATTCATTTATGTCGTGTTGATACTGCAATTGCTAGTCTTTCGTTTGGGTCTTTAGTGGAGGATAATTATTCAACTGTCTGAGAAGCTACAGGAGAAGAAAACAGGCGAATGACTTATTATCCTTCCCACCCAGCCACCGTTTGATTACTGCCATGTTCCCTGCAATTATCCGCATCAAGTTCAGGATGCTGGATGAAGGGAAAGGTTGGAAACGCGAAGGGAGATACCACATGAATGGGCGCAGGGAGAGCAAATGCAGAATCTCGGTGTGGCGGGACAGAAAAGAAGCAATAGCGCACGAAAACGCCCGTTACCAAATTAGCGGTGAATTCATTTCGTCTTTTTCACCAAGAAGAATGAGAATAATGTTGAAGGCCAACGTGGCAGCCTTTCTATTCCAGAGGGACATGCTGGTGTTTTTTCTCGGGCATGGGGAAGGCACAGCCATTTTAAACCTGGTAATATTTTAACGTACCAGCCTGAGAGCTGGGGAAAAGCTAAAGGGGTAGAATCATGTAGGGCAAGAGGAGGACGTGAAAAAGGAACTTCTTTGAGTCACATGAAATCGTGAGAGTTTTCAACAAGTTGGGTGCAGATTGGATGAGAAGCCAGCGGAGTGACGGGTGGGAGATTTTTGGGGGTGACAGTGGCTTGTTGCTCCCCAAGCCCACAATGTTGGCACGTCCATTGGGAATGGCCCGGAGGCTTGGGTTAAGCTCATTATGCGAGCTGAATTTCTCTTATTTGACAGCAAATTCAATTTCAGCCTGCCCCATGGGGGAGTTGCTTGATTTCACTCTCCCACACAGTGTTTTTCATTTATGAAAACCGTATGAGGTCTATCAGTGGGTTGGAGGTGCTGGGTTTTGCTAGCCTGACTGCAAGTGGCAAGCTTGTAAAGAAGCAGCCTGTGATGCTGGGCTTTGCTTCCCAAAAGAAACGGAGGGCACAGTGATCTAGAAATTCCCGCATCGTTAAGAAATGCCTGAAATACCTTCTGAGCTGACTTTTCAACTATGCCCAAACCAACACGCATTTCCAGCATAATATACATCACTTTTGAAAATGTAAATTCCTTTTTTGAGGCAGTAACAGCAGAATTGGTACCTCTGCTGGCTGCGTGTAAAAATAGCCATTTCTACAACTACCTGTTGTACCAGCGGTGCCGTCTGTAGGCTGAGGTTGAAGATGTGCTTGTGTCTGCGTATCTGTATATTTAACTCCATCCGTATATGTTTGTGGGCCTTTTTCATGTATAAGGTGCATAATTCTGTGGTCTACGCTGATTGGAAAGCAAAATTATTCGCTGCTGTGTGTAAAACTGGCTCCTTTCAAGACAAATTGACCAAAGTGGAGATGCAGCAAGGCAAATGTGAGGCGCCAACTGCTTGCGTATGGATTAGCCATACTCCATCTTTACAGGCACACTCCCTTTTTTATTATACTTTTAATTTGTACCTACATTTTTCTAAAATGTTTTTTAATGTCAATAGAATAAAATATGGTTTAATGTTTCATCTAACAGTTGCAGAAGGGAAGCACATAGTTCTTCCAGTCTGGGTTTTTTCTTAGCTTTGACCGTGTTGGTGCGAACTCTTGAGTTGTGACTTGGCATGTAATGACATTGCCACTCTACCCCTTCCCGTGTATTTTGAAATCGGATTTGAGATCACAGAATCACTGAATGGTTTGGGTTGAAAGGGACCTTCAAGACCATCTAGTTCCAACCCCCTGCCATGGGCAGGGACACCTCCCACCAGACCAGGTTGCTCCAAGCCCCGTCCAACCTGGCCTTGAACACCTCCAGGGATGGGGCAGCCACAGCTTCTCTGGGCAACCTGGGCCAGGGTCTCACCACCCTCACAGATCTTAATTAATAAAACAGTTACTCATTCTCCTTTCCAGTTTGGACTTAACTGTAGGGTGGGGTGGTCCAGCAGTTTTCAGGTCTGGGTTTATGGACAGACTCCCGGAGCCGTGGCGCGCCATCTCCCACTCGGTGCCCCGGGCTGCTGGGTTCCCGTGCTGTCCCCTCGTGCTGCTTTGGGTGCCCTCCTCTCTTGTGGGCAGGGAGCATTATGCATCACTTACGGCTCTGACGAAATGTATAGCCCATTTATACATCACCTATAGAAAGCCCATTTATACATGTTTGCTTATGCATTTCATTCCAGCTGATGATAAAATCTCTTCCTTTTGGTTGTCAAGGTGAAATGTCTCGAGACTTCACTGGGAGGAAAAAAAAATCCAGTAAATGGAAAATTTGCTGGTATGTACTGTGCATTTCTTGACACTGAACTTTGTGTGTCCCCAACGGAAGGAAGCGCAGCCTCATTAGTGTAACCCCCGTCCTTGCCCCCGCGTTGGGGCGGACGGAGGTGCTGCCGGGCAGGGACGCGTGGGCAGATCCCCTTTCAGCATTCCCAAACCATCGCGCTGTTGCTGCTGGAAGCGCTTGAAATTCTCCTGTATTTAACCAGCCCTCCCTTTGTCCCTAGATCCCCTCCCCGGCTCTGCGTCCCCAGCCCCGCCGGCGGTGCAGCCTCGCCAAGCGCCGGCGGCAGCCCCGGTGCGTGCCGGGGGGCTGGCAGCCAAGCCCCGGGCTGCGCGGCTGCCGAAAGCCCTTATTTTGGGAGCTGCTCCCCGCGCGGCTCCGTGGCGGCTGTCTTCCCACCAGCCACCCCCTGACGTCTCGATGCACCAGGGAGCTGTGCTGGGTTTGATGTTTAGCGGCGGGATTTAGATGTAAATCTTGTAAAATTCCATTTTATGCAGAGACACACAAATCTGCTCTCCCTCTAAGGCTCCGGGTGAAGTTGCAGCTGCGGCCGTACCTGCTCGGAGGATTTTTCCGGCAGGCAGAGCACCTCTCTCTCCAGCCGGGCGGAGGGAGGGCTGGAGAGGCAGCCAGGGATCCCGTCCAGAAACACAGACCCGTCCCTGAGCGACGGGAGTAACGCAGAGCACGTTTGTGCGGAATGACCCCTTGCAGGGAGCTTGCAACCCTCCGGAAGCTTTGCTGTTTCTTCTAGTTTGGTGGGATGGGTAAGCCAGGCCTTTGGCCGTAGAGACCTGCTCCCTCCTGCTTTGTAGCCCCTCACCTGGGCAGGGACCTGGGTCCCCCCGGAGCTGCCCGCACCCGTGTCACCCCGGAAACCTCATCCCTCGCATCCACGGTGCGGAGCGGGTTACGCAGGAGGGAGCCGGGAGCGGGGTTTCTGCAGCGTCCGAAAACTTTGATTCATCTGTGAAGGTGGTGAATGAAGGAGGGATATGACCTGGGAAGGATAAACAGGAGAATGGGGATGTTTCTCCAGTTTGGAAAAGGTTTGCTTTCCCCCCCCGCCGCCCCGTCTCAGGATCACTGGAAGGGATTATACAAATGAGAGCAGGAAACCGCAGTCAGGGCTTTGCCAGAAAGAGATATTTTAATTTTTTTTTTCTTCTGATATAAATGAAGAAATATGGGAGTCCGTAGAGGCTGTTCCACAGGCACCCTCACATTTCGATTGCCAAGTCATTTGCATTCGTATATAAAGTGACATCCACCCTGCGATGGGAGTTGACATGTAATCACAAAGAATAAAAACTCCTGGAAACATCTACGTGCCACTGATACAACTTCAGAAAGACAGAAGTTTGGAATAAACGAAAAATGGACTGAATATTTTCAGACGAGTAGAAGAGAAGTATCATCTTGGAAGATGTTAAATATTAATTTTTTACCTAATCGCCGTCATTCGTGGATTTGGTAAGTATGACTTGGTTTTCCCCGGATCGGAGCAGTTCTGGTGGGCAAAAGAGCTCGAAAGTGCGTGATTTTACACTGGCAAAAAGCAGCTGCTAAACTGAAGCACCGATAAGGTTCTACGTGTTCCTCAAGCTGTAAAATTGTCACGGTGCTTGCTGAGTATTTTCTTTTCCTCTCTTCCCTCATCAGATTTTGATCTCACAACGCACCCTCCCGACGCCTGGTAACTGGGGGGGGGGGTGTGTGGGGTGTGAAAGGATGGAAGATTTTGTATTGTGCTTAATTATTTTTGTTATCAGGTGCGTATGAACGTACATTTTCATGTAAAAAAGTAATGAGTCACTAAAACGTCTTCTCACTGGGGTTGATTTCACGGTGTTACCTCTGTGGCTTCTCAAGTCTGTTGTCAACTACTGTTCGATTTTACTAAGCAGACGGAGCCGGCGCCGCTGCCGCCGCTCTGCTCCGGTGCTGGTAGGGCAGGGGGAGACGCGAGGGAACCTCCAGAGGCATCTCCCACAGCGGGCACCGCAGCTCCTCCTTGATAGACTGCGCCGAAGCGGCTTTCCTTTGGATAGGTAAAGGTCTGCTGTTGGAATTAAGGTACGAAGTCATTGGATAGCGGGGTATATATGGTCCTACAGTTGCAGATATTCTATGTAGTCTATGCAGCATGTTGTAAGAATATAAAATATAGAGAGAATTTGATATTCTAGATATTCAAATACTGTATTCTGTAAGCTTACCTATACATACATATATTCTGTCTTACAGAGAATTTATTCTAGGTAACCTTGTTATTGCTTATAATTGTTTAACTGTGGCTTCCTCTGCATTAGGCTCTGAGATGAACCTGTAGCTCAGTGTATTAATAAAAATATCGAGGCTCTGAGTCTTTAAACGGTGCCGTAAAGATACACAGTTCACTTTTCTTCTCCAGAGCAGAGAGTCTGCTCCTCGAGAAGAGCCGTGTGTGGTGTTCCAGGGACAGGAGAATGGAAAGGTAAATATTTAGAGAAAAGGAAAAGCACATTATTATATTATCAGAAGACCTCTGGTTAAAGCAGATGTTAAGAAAGGAAGAAACAGGGGCCCCCTATAAACAAGGAGGCAGCAAGAAGGGGAAGGAAGGAGGGTCCCACCAGTTGTTTGAGTTCTCCATGCGGAGCTGCCTGTCCTGCCTTCCCAAGGACCGGTTCACGTCGGTGTGAGGTATTCTTAATTAAAAAACCCAACAGTGTCTGTCATTACGTGTCATAAACATTAGGGCTGTGTCTTCTGCGCCCAGTGAGGTGCTGATGAATCGATTGATAGCCGAGACGGGAAAGATTACTCTTTCTCCGCTGCGCTGTGGGGTGGGATGGACAGGGAGGTCGGTCTCTCTCCCACTGCCGGCTGTGCAGACACCCTCTGCCCTTCTGCTGGACAGACCTGGTGGCACGTGTCACCTCGTCTGCTCCGTGCTCAGGAGGGCAAAGGGTTCCTACCCAGCCGAAGAGGTCCAGCACGTGCTGCTCGGGTGGGTGTGCTGGCCACTGTACCACCTCTCCTGTCCTCCTGTCCTTACCCCGCTCGCTCTCTTCGACTCCTGTATTGGCTCCCAAGCAGATGTAAAGCTTGCAGAGAAGTAAGGACCGTGTAATCAAGGTGTCAATTGTCCAATTGCTGTGCAACGCATCGCACGGTCTCGTACTTTCAGGCAAGCACGTTACCGGCCTTCGTCATCTTTGTGCTGAAATACTTCAGCTTGCCTTTCTCCACACGGGCCCATTTGTCTGCAGCGGTAGAGGAGAGCTCAGGTGTGACATCCAGGCGTGCGTGTCGAAGATCCCAGCAGGATCTCCACAAGCAGCGGCCGCCGGGGTGTCAAATTCTGTACCACATTGCCCCTGCAAAATTGCTTTTGTGCGCGAGCGAGCTCCGAAGGCACCCGGCCGTGGGGGATGTGGTCCGGCGCCGGCAGGTCAGGCTGGGCGAGCTCAGGAAGGAAGACGTGCCTTTGCCCAGCGACGTGCCAGATCTGAAGGACGGAGATAAGTGAGGAATCATGTGGCTGCGCCTGACGCAGAGGCGGGTGTTGCTGCGCCTTAGCAGAGCCCGTTTTCAACCTATCTTGAAATTATTACCATGGCTTCCCCTTGACGTTTTGGCAGGAGTTATTGGTTGGATTTGGGAAGTTCCCGTTGAGGAGGAACCCTGGTAAGCTAAGATAGAGGAATATTGGATCAGGAGGAAAGGGGTGGGAAGCATGAATCGATTTGCCAGAATTACAAATGGGAGGAAGAGGAGAAACCGCGTGTGTTAGTTACGGACAGTGCCAACGCCTGTGCGGAGCAGAGGGTGGCACGGAAATAAGCGTTTCGGTCAGCGAAAGGAGAAATACATTTCTGTAGTTGCAAGAGCGACATAATTTAGCTCTAGGAAGCGTAGGACTGAAGTAAATGCTCGACAGCGCCGTAATCCTTAGAGGGAGGGGTGTCAGAGATGGGTCCCGGGGCCAAATGGGGTCATCGGAGCCCATCTGATCGATCGGCGAAGTTTCAGGTAATTTAAAACGATACAGCTCAGACAGAGCCCTGCCAGTATATGGATTTACAAACGAGGGGAGAGGGGTTAGCCTATAAAAATTCACTTAACCTGTGCTCAGGTGGAAATGAAGCACGTTCTTCTCCCCGTGCTGGCCTGGTTACGGTTTCAGACTGAGTCTGAACCGATCTTTGTAACCGCCTGGTTGCTTGTTCAGAGCACGCGTTGGGGATCGGATTCGTTAATTACTGTTGGCCATTTGCACTGTGTATTCAGGCATTTTGTTCCTCTTTAATAAATTTTTGGTCCTCTTCTGAACTTCTCTTTCCTCCATCCCATCATGCATAAGCAAGCTCTTTAACTCAACTTTAAGAAAAACAAGTATCATGGACGTTGGTGGAAGCGTAACCGTTCACTAGCCTGAAGTATCCAAAATGTATTAATTAAAATAAACAAGTCAACCAAGTAACCATTCCCTGCCAGCTGGGTATGCAAGTGACCAAACAACTTCTCCATATGGCAAAGGGGTTGTTAAAACCAGACGCTAACGATGTATTTCAGAGAAGCTGTTTAAACGGTGCAGCCTGGAGCCAGCCTGGGTGGCCTTTAGGTTTGGAGCACCGTGTTCTCCATCAGGATCGAGAGAGGAGCTGGTGGCCCCCATCCACACGTGGACGATGTGAGGCATTGGTCTTGCTTTGTGCTGTGCAGAGGGATGCTCCGGCTGGGCCGGGGCTTTGGAAGTCATTGTTTTGGGGAAATGGGAAACATTTGGGGAAATGGAAGACATTTTTTACAATGAGGGTGGTGAAACCGTGGCCCAGGTTGCCCAGAGAGGTGGGAGATGCCCCATCCCTGAAGACATCCAAGGTCAGCTTGGACGGGGCTCTGAGCAGCCTGATCTGGTTGAAGATGTCCCTGTCCATGGCAGGGGGGTTGGACTAGGTGGCCTTTAAAGGTCTCTTCCAACCCAAACTATTCTGTGATTCTACGAGACAGTGAAGCGGTGGCACAAAACCCCCGGTCTCTGCTTCTGGGTGACAACGCAGCGAGGTGCCCCACAGCCCACAGACAACTGCAGCCAGAGTGGCAGGTGCTCTTGGCGTATCTTTGTGCCAGTACTGAAATATAAACGTATTTATCAGAGGGGTGATAACCACGGGATGCAAAACAGCCATCCTGACGTTAACTCTTCCAGCTCACTTGATTCAAGCGGAGATGTTTGCAGTTGGGCAGGAGGCTGGAAGTATTTTCCATAATGCGGTACCATAAATACTGCCTGTGGTTTTCAAATTGGGTTTTGAAGTACTCAAGTTTTGGTCTGGGAGTTAATACTCTCCAGTATTGGGGGTAAAAATCTTCTCTACCTTCAAGTTATCTTGCTTTTGTGGGGTTTAGCTGTAACTTTAGACATACTTAAAACATTTTGGTTGTCTTCGTGTATTAATTCCCTAGCCTTCTATAAATAGGTGGTATCTTCAACAAAGAAATGATTTATATGCAGAGGGTAGGTTTGAGAGACATAACTCAGAAATCTGTAGGCACAATTTAGAAAGAGAAAGCCAAATATTTCTCTTGTGCTCACAAATGGCTGTAGGAAGCACAAAGAATACGCTGTTGAAATGTGTCGGCAGCAAAGACAATGCCTGGCTGGAAGGGGAATTTTAACAATAAAATAATGGGGATTCAGCTGGGTCTGAGCAATGCGGCGTTTGCTTTCAGTGTTTGAAAAGCTGGTTACGGAGGGACGCTGGTGGAGGGATGGTGCTTGGTATTTAGTGACCTTTCCCTTCTCTTCATGCTGTATCTTTTCAAGTCGTTTCTGGCTATATTCACACTGGTCTTGCAAGGCAGAAGATAAGAGATAGGGCATCTGAGGCTACTCCTGTCCTATTTATGTTACCATATTTACATTAATTATCTTAAATGCCAGTGAAATAATCTATGTAACTTTATTTGGATGGGAAACTTTTTAGCCAAGTTCACGTATATCTATATCTATATCTATATCTATATCTATATCTATATCTATATCTATATCTATATCTATATCATCTGTCATGCACGTGAAGTTATTGTTTGAGTCTTTTCCTCCTCCTCCTCCTTGTTGACTTGTGTAAGACGCAGAGGTCTCGGTCCTTACTTGATACTGACACCCCTCGCTGTGTCGGTCCCATGGACAGACCGGGATGACCTGGATGGTGGAGCTGCCCTGGTGGCTCTGCAGATGCTGCTCCCCAGCCTGGCTTTGGTGGGTCCCCAGTGATCAGCCTTTGGTTTAGGTGGCATCCAGGGATGACCAGGAAGCCACATGCCGACTTTCTCATATAAGTCCAGGTTCTCCCTGAATGCTTTTAGAGGGGAAGGCAGTGGTCTTCATCCTAATGAGGGGGGATACGATGGGGTGCTCCGCTGGCTTGCAAAAGTCTGCTGGTTAGCTTCCCTGCTCTTCGACCTCTAAGCATGCTTCTGCATCTCTGATTTTTATACTTGCCTCATTGCCAGTGCGTATAAGCTTGAGAGATTATTTTTAATAGCGCTATAGAGAGTTAAGATAATTTTATTTCTTCTTACATGATCCGCCCCCGCTTCCCTGCTATTGCAGCCGCGTCCTGAAACCTCATCCTGGCCACCACCGCGTTTCCAGCCCTGATACCCGTTCTTCCCAGCATCTCCCCCTCACATGCTCCGTGGTGGCTTAGGAGATGGCGTCTGGTTCTTCAGACAAGGGGCAGAGCGGTCCTGTGCCGTACTGTGCTCACGCAGCCAGATGTGATATCTCAGACGAGAAGGGCTGGATGAACTGGGACCATTCCTTTGTAAACCAGAGCTGCTGCGAAATGAGTACGTGGGCTTCACAGCACGCAGCAGCTGTTCATCAGATCAAATACCACGGGGTGGTTTCTTACGGAGCTTGTTTTCATGGTTAACAATTAGATTGATGGTATTAACACATTTTCTTAAGCTTTCCTTAAAAAAAGGTAAAAAAGATAAACTCCTATTAAAGGCTTGCAGTCATTTTATTTTCTAGACTTCATAGTGAGAGCTACATAAAAAAGCAACAGAACCATACAAGTAATTGGGGGGGGGGGAGATATATCCGGTAAAATGATTATTAAATGCCTTTATAAGCCAAGCAACAATTTTGTTGCTTTGGAATTTTATTCTTTCTTCCGAAAGAATTAAACTTCCACAATTTAGTGAAGAGCTTTAGCGCTTTAATACGTTTGCCGTCTGCAGTTTTTTAACACCATTTTCATCGTTAATGGTACTGAACAAAAAAAAAAAAAAAATCTTCTCCAAGCAACGGGGAGCGTTTGCCGTTGTAAATGCTGAAGCAGCTCTGCTTCGGCGCGGTGCCGGGGGGGAGCGTGATGGATGGCAGCTGCCTGCGCTGTCACCCCGCGAGGAGCAGCAGAGCGGGGCGGGCTGGGTGCGCTGCCGCCGTCTCGCAGAGCTCCTGATTTCGCTGGCCCATTGACGTCACCGGGAGGTTTCAAACCAGCCCCTTCTGCCTGGTGAACTTGCACAGAAATGAAATAACGAAAAACCAGAAAGGCTCATCCCTAGCGCGGCGGGTCGGGCTGCTGGGTTTTCTTTGAGCGTCAGGAATCCTTCTCTTCTTAAGAATTTTTTTTGGTTTGTTTTTTTACCTTTTTGTACCTAAATGTAGAGAAGCGCTTTTAAGGAAGCAGCAGCAGCGTTGCAAAGCGATTCTAAAGATGCAGACGAGGGCTCTGGGGTAAAAGAGTCACATTGCCAAGAAGTCTCTGCCCGCGGTGTCCCCAGGCCAGCCTCGGCCGTGGGCTGCGTGACCGTGGATGTGCGAGCTCTCCTGCCACGACGGCGCTGAGTTACAGGGACGCATCCCTGGTAGCTAATTCACAAGAATAAAAATGAGGTTTTTCTCTCGGAAAACCTTTCCTGGTTTGTTCTATTTTCACATCCTTGATCTAGTTAGTATTTAAATAAAGAAAACTGCGGTTACAATAAGCGTCGGGGATCGTCTGTGATAAATTGAACAAAGACTATAAAACTGCGGAGAAGGGGGAGGCTGGAGGTGGGGCTGCAGGAGAAGACCTGCTGTTGCTTACCTGCAACACGCCGCCTGGGCTGCCCGAAACCCCTTATTATGAAGGGTGCCATCGTGCAGCATTTTAATAATTTTGCCGGGCGTCTGCACAAACCAGCTGTAGTTTTATGAGGTCGGTGATGCTCCCGCTATGGCAGACAGAGCTGCTGAAATGAAGCACAGCTCATTATAACGTTGCCTTGCTGAGAAATACCGGCACCTCTGCTCGGATGGATGCTCTCTGTTCTTCCGGAGGTAACCGAACAGCTTTTTTATTTTTTTACTGGAGTTCAGACAGTTTAGAACACAATTTTACAACACTCGTCAAAAATAAACATGCTGTAGGCATCGGTATATTACGCGGAATGGCGTCTTTTTGTGTTCTGCGTTATAAGCTTCGGGATCGTTCTTTTGTATGTGGTTGCCCTCAAAATTCTGAAGGAAAGCTGGCTCGCTGCGAACCAGAGGCATGGTTTGAGATGGCTCTCCTCTCAGGGCAGCCAGACGCTGCCATAAATCTGCCATAATCCAGAGTTTCCTGGGACGGAACCAGTGGAAATAGGAGCTGGATAATGCTTATAGGTTTCGTTTTGTAGTGGGGGGAGAACGATTTTTAATCACACCTTATTTCCTTCGAAACGTCCATCTGAGGAATCTCATCTAGATGAGGAATAAATACCACGGCTGTAATTCCAAATCTGTCTTACCCAGTGCTGACCGGGACGGAAGCGATGACAGGACTGCGTACGGGAAAAGACTTGGTTTAGTTCTCAGGGTTAAACTCAGGCTGAGCTTTGGACCTGGGGAGCAGAGGGCAGTGCCCAGCGTCGGTCTGTCCGTCCTGCGCTGGGCATCGTGTCGGTATGGGTGCTCCTCCGCAGGGTGCGCCGGGTTTTATTCTGCACAGAAGCAACTGGAGCAGAAGTGACTCGAGGGGAATGTCGGGTGGCCCCTGGAATAGCTTTGTCATTTTTCCCAGCGGCTCAGGGGATAAATTATAGGGGGCCGGTTCACTGGTGCTGTGGAGCTACTCTCAGAACTGTAAATCACAAGCCGTGGGAGGGTGTGTTTAAAAAAGAATTCACTCGACTTCTAGAATTCTTTGTATATAGCAGACCCCAGGCCAGTAGGAGCCCCAAATTTCACTCATTCCTTCCGCAGGATCCAGATTTCAAGCCCCTTTTTCATTGTGGTGTTCACTGCAACAGCTAACTGCCCAGAGAGCGCCTTACGTGCCAGTAAGTTTGTAGCTAAAAGAAATCTTTATCCCAGTTATTAACCTCTATAAAAGAGGTTTATGAAGGAAATCCCGATAAAGCTTGCGAAACAAGAATCTGCATTCCTAAGCCTGCTAAGATACAAGAGTGGAAAAAGCCCCAGAACTTCGTAGAAACGCCAAGACCCATTTTTGCATTCCCCGGTGCCGGTGCCGTGGCACAGGGAGCAGAGCCCGCGTGCCCGGCATCTCTGCAGCAATATTCCCGCAGCCAGAACCCAAAGCTGCCTGGGTCGAGGTCAAGACCTCGCCATGCTCGTGTGCTATAATAGTCCTTAGTTTTGTTGCCACCTATTTTTTTTACCGAGTTTCTCACCTCGTTTGCTTTTCAGGGCAGGCTCCGACTCCCCGGCTGAGCGGCCGGGTGCTGCGGGCAGGAGCTGCCTGGCTCCCACCGGGGCTCCGGTGCCTGTCGCCTTTGGGACTGCTTAACGGAGCGGCGCTACAAAGGCTCCAATTAGTGCATGTGTGCTGAGATTTGCTTTCAAAAGACCATCAGTGAGTCAACTGCGAGTGTTTGTCTCGGGGAAAGGCTGATCCCTGACTAACGCTGGCCGGGCACTCTTGCCAAGTTGAAAATTAAACCTTTAAAGCAATAGCCTGAAACAGAAAAGAGGAAAAAAATCAAACCCAGCGACCTCCAGCCAGCCTTCTGACAGGCCATTTGTTATTGCGGGCAGAACATGTTTTCCGTAATTTTATTCTTGAAAACAGCTCAATAGTTTTTTGCAGGAACTTTCCAGGCAAATTTCAGTCCTGGCAGGGCTGCAGCATCACGCTGAACCCAGCGTTTTGCAATGGGAAGTTTTAAGCCATTTTTGCTGCGTGTCTCCCTCCGAGGTGTTGATACCTACTGTGTGCGAGTGTTAACTCCGAATAAAATTTAACAGTTCATGTAAGCAGTAACAACAAAACCATTAAACCAGCTAATTCTATAATGGTTAACATAATCCTGAAACTTTATAAAAACTCTCATGATCCCTCTTTTGTGATGGAAGACTTCCCCTATTTCCTTGTTCTTTCTGTTTATGTGTTTGCCTGGATTATATATCAGCACGAAACTTGTGTTTGTAAGACAAGTGTCAGCTGGGGACTTTGGAATTAAGAAGATTCCCTTCAGCCTCCCCCTTTGCTTTCCAGACAGCTGCTGGACCAGGCACAGCATCTGCGACAGGGCGTTGGGGGCCCCTCTATTAAACGCCACATGCCGTGCCCCCACGTTGGCTATTCCGCGTGAAAGAACGATGATGCTGAGGTTTTCTCTAGGAGCTGGTCCCTAAAAGCCGGAGGACATGCCAGGCTGCCGCGTATTTACATGTTTTCTTAGGTGAAGGCGATAGGTGTAGTGAAATGACAGTGAATTGAATTAATTGATGAATTAATTCTGTGACAAGTGGTGTTCCCCAGGGGTCAGTACTGGGTCCAGTCCTGTTCAACATATTCGTCTATGACCTGGATGAAGGGACAGAGGGTACCATCAGCCAGTTTGCTGGTGACACAAAACCGGGAGGGGTGGCTGACACAGCGGAAGGCTGTGCTGCCATTCAGCGTGACCTGGACAGGCTGGAGAGTTGGGCAGAGAGAAACCTAATGAAGTTCAACAAGGGCAAGTGTGGGGTCCTGCACCTGGGGAGGAATAACCCCCTGCACCAGTACAGGTTAGGGGCTGACCTGCTGGAGAGCAGCTCTGTGGAAAGGGACCTGGGAGTCCTGGTGGACAACAGGATGACCATGAGCCAGCAACGTGCCCTTGTGGCCAAGAAGGCCAATGGCATCCTGGGGTGCATCAAGAAGACTTTGTGTCAATTAGGTCACTGGAGGTCATCTTCCCCCTCTACTCTGCCCTGGTGGGGCCACATCTGGAGTCCTGTGTCCATTTCTGGGCTCCCCAGTTCAAGGAGGACAGGGAACTGCTGGAGAGGGGACAGCAGAGGGCTACAAAGGTGATCAGGGGCCTGGAACATCTTTCTGATGAGGAAAGGCTGAGGGACTTGGGTCTCTTTAGTCTGGAGAAGAGAAGACTGAGGGGGGATCTCATCAATGCTTATAAATACTCAGAGGGAGGGTGCCGGGAGGATGGGACCAGTCTCTTTTCAGTGGTGCCCAGTGATAGGACAAGGGGTAACGGGCACAAACTTGACCATCTAAACATGAGGAGGAACTTCTTTCCTTTGAGGGTGGCAGAGCACTGGCACAGGCTGCCCAGAGAGGTGGTGGAGTCTCCGACTCTGGAGACATTCCAAACCCGCCTGGATGCCGTCCTGTGCCACCTGCTCTGGGTGACCCTGCTCTGGCAGGGGGGTTGGACTAGATGATCTCCAGAGGTCCCTGCCAACCCCGCTGATTCTGTGATTCTGTAATCCAAAGGGCCTGATTCCATTATGAAATATTTTTAGAAGTCATGGATAAAGCATGATAGGTTGATAATATAAACTAACAGAATAAATGCATTATTTGATGATTTAAGTCCGACAGTTTTGGGACAGGAGTACAAAAAAAGCAGAAGACTGGAAAAACCAAATATAGTACGTGTTTATAAAAACGAACAGGTAGTCGTCTAGACAATTGCTTCCACAAGATTAAAAGCTGTCATCGTTAAAAGCCTATTAAGAGCAGATTTGCC